>CM027120.1:6478186-6782590 GCA_015476505.1 Urochloa ruziziensis | reverse complement strand
ATGCAGTAACTCTCTGAGCTTGGCAAGAATGATGGTGCGGGCCTGCGGATGCACGTTGTAGCGGCGGTGCAAAGAGTTTGTACCTACATAGGGCCCTTGGGCTTCGTTTCTTTTGTTTCGCTGAGTAGACTGCTCCTGTAATCGCTTATTGTTGCGTTTAAGCGTAATGATTTTGTGGTGGATCTCCCCCGTTTGGGCAAGTTGTTTTAGCCTGCGCTTTGCAAAGCTTGATAACTATGTGGGAGGGGGGCTTTGGCTCTTTTTGTCCCGGAGCCCCTCCCCCGCTTTAGCGGAACTTTTGACGAATGGAGGCCCTTGCCCGCCTTGGCGGGTCTTTGAGGGAAGGTGGCTTCCGTGCGTTTTACGCGGAGCCCCTTGCCCGCCATGATGGTTCTTCGAGGGAAGGTGGCTTCCACGAGTTTTACGCGGAGCTCCTTGCTCGACTTAGCGGGACTTCGAGGGAAGGTGGCTTCCGCGCGTTTTACACGGAGCCCCTTGCCCGCCTTGATGGGTCTTCGAGGGAAGGTGGCTTCCGCGAGTTCTACGCGGAGCTCCTTGCTCGACTTAGCAGGACTTCGAGGGAAGGTGGCTTCCGCGCCTTTACGTGGAGCCCCTTGCCTGACTTAGCGGGACTTCGAGAGGAGGTGGCTTCCGCGCGTTTTACGCGGAGCCCCTTGCCCGCCTTAGCGGGGCTTCCAGGGAAGGTGGCTTCCGCACGTTTTATGCAGAGCTCCTTGCCCGCCTTAGCGGGGCTTCGAGGGAAGGTGGCTTCCGCGCGTTTTACGTGGAGCCCCTTGCCCGCCTTAGCGGGCCTTCGAGGGGAGGTGGCTTCCGCGCGTTTTACGCAGAGCCCCTTGCCCGCCTTAGCAGGACTTCGAGGGGAGGTGGCTTCCACGCGTTTTACGCGGAGCCCCTTGCCCGCCTTAGCAGTACTTCGAGGGAAGGTGGCTTCCGCGCGTGTTACGCGGAGCCCTTGCCCGTCTTAGCGGGATTTCGAGGGAAGGTGGCTTCCGTGCATTTTACGTGGAGCCCCTTTCTCGCCTCACTGGGACTTCGAGGGAAGGTGGCTTCCGCGTGTTTTACGCGGAGCCCCTTGCCCGCCTTAGCGGGGGCTTCGAGGGAAGGTGGATTCCGCACGTTTTACGCGGAGCCCCTTGCCCGCCTTAGCAGGACTTCAAGGGGGGAAGGGAGGCTGTTTGGTTATGTGCGTTTGATGCTACATGGCCAATGTGCCCCCGAACCCTTATTGGGGGGATCAGGCTTGATAATCGGCCCGGCGACCCTTTCAAGCCGGAAGCCCCTGGCGTTACGTGCTGGACAGCAAAGACAATTGTGAAATTTTTATTTCTCAATTTCTATAGGGAGAGGATTACATAATTTGTGGGCTCCGCCTCGTTAAAAACCTCACCTCTGAAACGGAGTCTCCCAGTGAGGAAAGAGTGCGGTCTGAAAAATAAATAAAGGGAAATGTGAAAACTGGAAGAAAACGCCCGGCTCCTTGCTTATAGCTCCGCAAGTTGCCCTTGGGCTTACAGTATTGTGCCCTTAGCTAGGGATAGAACTTCTTGAGGCTGTCAACGTTCCATGTGTGGGGGAGCTCTTTGCCTTCACTATCCGTGAGGTGGAATGAGCCCGGTCTGGAGCTTCTGGATACGATGAAAGGGCCTTCCCACTTCTCTTGCAGCTTGCTGAGGTTCTCATGGTTTGGTCTTAGCCTGAGCACCAGGTCACCTGGCGTGATATCTCTCACCTTGACCTTTTTGTCCCGCCATTTTCTGGTTTCCTCCTGGTATTTTTCCAAGTTGGCTACGGCCTGGAGAGTGTCCAGCTCCATGGCATCCTTTTCTAGGAGCATGCACGATTCTGCGGCTTCCCGGTGGCTTGCGCGCAGGCTACCCAGCTTGAGTTCCTCGGGGGACATGGTCTCCGCTCCGAACAGCAGCAAAGGGCAAGAAGCCCGTGGCCCTTGATTCGGTAGAGTTGTGCCCCCAAACCGCCCCCGGGAGTTCGTCTACCCATTTGCCTTTTCGCAGGTCTAGGAGGCATTCTTGATGCTTACAAAATTAAGTTGTTGGCCCTCCTCCTTCTTCCTCCCTCCCTCCTCTGCTTAGCGCCGCCGTCGCCTGCTGGCGCTGCGGCGAACACGGCTTCACCGCTGGGGCTGCGCCACCGCATGTCGCACGCGCTCCAGCGCCCGCTACGCCGCGCTGCATGCGCGCCGCGTGGCCTGGCCGGCCGCAGTTGCCCGCCACCTCGCCCCACGCCGTTAATGACGCCGAGCGCGTTCACACCGGCGCCCAAGCCCCGCCGCGTCGCCACCCAATCTTCGGCCACCGGCCGAAATCCGCCCTCAGGGCTCGCACGTGACGCGTGTCAACGTCGCAAGCCGCCACCCACGGGCAGTGCGGCGCCGACCACCCCCGCGGGCCAAGCCCAGGTCGTCGCCGCCGCCGCCGTGACATCATACTCGATCCTCCTCCTTCTCCCCCGCGACGTGGCAGCACCGCCGGCATCTCCCCGGCCCTCCTTTCCCCTGCATAGCCGCCGAAGCCGAGCTCAAGCTCCCACCCTTCTTTCCCCAACCGCGCGGCCACACCGCCCCACACTCCGCCTCCCTCCTCTGCTCCATGACCAGGCGCTGCCCTGATGCCACTGCAACGGCCGCCGCCCCGCACCCGGCCACGCCGCCGCCGCTGCACCAGCGGCACAGCGTCGCCACGCACGCACCGCCACAACACCACCGCACGTCGCATGCGCCGCCGCCGTCGGGGAACATCTCCACCATGCTGTCGTCCGCCGGTGTCGCTCCGGCGAACCCCTCGCCATCGCGCCACGGCTGCCTCCCCGCCCGCACGGCTACCGCCTAACCGCGCGCGCCGTCGCACGCCGGCATCCCGAGTCGGCGCCAACGCCATGTGCACCGCGCTGCACCGCATCGCGCCTTGCCGCACTGCACCGCGCCGTGCCGCGTGCCTCGCGCCACCGCCGGCACCACTGTCTGCGCCACGGCCTTCCCCGCGCCACCGCCGCCACACCGAGCCGCCGCCCAGCGCCGTGCAGCCACCGCGCAGCCACCGACGCCGCTCGCCGCAGCGCGCCGGCCTCCAACCGGCCTCGTCCCCTTTCCCCTCTGCTCAGAAAAAGCAAAGGAATCAGGGAGAGAAGAAGGCCGGCGACCGCCGTCCCCGCCCTCTCCCTGACTTGCGGGCCCATGCTGACGGCGTCAGCCCAGCCGACGTCGTCAACCACCACACCAACGCCGTCTCCCTACCTTCGGCCGCTGCCCGGTGGGCCCCGCGTGACGCCACCCGACGGCCGTCACGTGTCCAAGCGTGTGGACTCGGTCCACAAGACCGCAGGCCGCACTGCTGACGCCAGCCTCTTCTGAAACTGCTAGGTACACCCGGAACCTCGTACACCAACTTTCATTACAAGCACTTCCTCCACTCCAAAAATTCCCCAAAATTCTCCAAAATATTAGGAATATTTCTAAACCTATTAGAACCATCTAAACCATTTTAGGATATTTCTTGACCCTGAATCCCAAAAGAGTAGCTCCCATCCAATAGAAAAGCCCAATTAGTGTACCCCAAATATTGCCAATCCTATTCCAAAGCTCCATACAATTCCCATGAATTTTTATAAATACTAGAGATTATTCTAAGCATTTTCATATGCTTGTTGCCCTAGGATTATATCCTAACTCTGAATCCCAGTCACACTCTCTTAACACCCCCGCCGAAGCCCTGTCCAAATCCATTCCCTACCATTAATTATTTAGAAACTTATTTCTAAATAATTAATATAATCATCCATCATTTATTCCGGGATTATTGCTTAGCTGTCCAATAATCCCCAAACTCACTACTCCAAGCCTTTCTTAGAAGCCACCGTCATCCAGGGATTATCTTTAAAATCCATATAACTCCCCAACCGTTCAATTATTTCCGGGGAAATTGCTTACCGATTTCCCAGAAATTTCATTCCTTTGAGTCTATTAATTATTACCGTAATTAATGGATTATTTCCCAATAATCATAATATCCCTTTTTATCCTTTATTTCTATTCTATAGGAATTGATTGGTGTATTGTTATACTGAATATTATTTTTCATGTTTCATTGATCGATAGGTCGATGGCGTGACCAGGCTCCGATCAAGATGCCAAGCTCCAGAAGGCCCAGAAGCCAAGCCTGGTCAGCATTGAGCATACGTACGCATTAGCAAACGTCCAAGTACCGTCCATGAAGGCAAGTCCTGGCAACCAACTCCTTGGTCATGCCAGTCCCAGTTCCTGAATAATAAAATCAACCAAGTTAATAATATGGACTGTATATTTTATTAATTCCTAAGGAAAACCCTCTATATTCCACCTCCACCTGATTCAGAGCCACTTCTAGCCAAATAACCTACTAATAACCCCGGTCACGATCCATTGATGACCGAGCGTTATTTAGAAGTAGATTTCTTAGGAATTCTTCACAATTATGATTTTTCAAGGAAAAGCTCCTGAGAGATGAGAGTGAACAGTGAAGGTTAATATAAAATGAACCAACTAATAGAAACCCCGTAAGGATGGACTTGCGAGTAAGGGAGGCAGCCTCATCAGAGGATCATGTCCCAAAGACTTACTCTTGTCGCATAAGGACCGGTTCACAGGAGAGTCTTTCTAATGCCAGTACCGCCGTACGTGCCAATTCGGGAATACCTATTCATGTGAGGCCTTGATCCACACCCCGCTAGCAGATCCTAGCCGTCCATCCCAAGAAGCCGCATGATTGGTACAGAGGCCAACTGAGGCAGAGACCAAGTAGCTAACGGTGCCTGGTCGTGTCCGGTTGCCAAGTCAGGAAACGGATGTACTGGAGACAGCCCCAGACAGAGGGCTGGGACTGGGCGGCACGGGTTGACTAGAGTACAAGGTTAGAAACCCTGAGGGCCGACGGGCCTACTTTATGAGCTCATACCCGGGTCGATATCCGCGAGGCGGATGATTAGTAGCCCTGCTTAGCCTCCAGTACTATCTGTGGATGGACCTAGGAATGTTGTTTAGAGACAGACACCGGCGGGTAAGGGTCTCGTAGGTCGGCACCGCCTTTCACGAGGGTATGGGCTGACCGAACGTATGGCATAGGGTACAAACTCTGCAGAGTTAATAACTTATCTGGATAGCCGTGGCTCACGGTCATGAGCCCATTTAGTCAAAGCCCCCGTTGATTAGAATTCACCTGTTATAAAATATGTGATGGTGAGATGGGCGGAGGCCCAAAGGAGCGAGGCATAAGCCAGCCCAGGTGGACCCTGGCGGTCTCTGGGATGGAACTAAAATATGGGAACTGGCAGGGATGAGAATTCCCCTTCTGGGCCAAACAACATATTAATCCTTCGTTCCCACCCCCTGTTTATAAACATAACCTTACTTTACATTTCCACCAAAGGATAACCTCACTCTCTTGCATGCATTATAACTTTACAAAGGATTTGCTGAGTACCAATCATAGGTGTACTCAGCCTTGCTTTCAAATTGTTACAGGTACATGGACATGTAGAGCACCTCGGTCCATTCCCTCCTTGGAATGGGTCATAATGCCACTGTCCGCTAAGGCAAAGATAGTTATTCTTTATTTGCTACGCTTTTATTGCTTCAGATTCTAACCCTGTGTAAAACCTGTATCAGCGTACTGATCCAGGGACTGATACAGGTGATTAAAGGACGTCTGAAGGATGGTCCCCACACATGGCCCAGCAAATCCATTGTTCCCCTGCCTCTCCACGCCTCAAGCTCCACGCTCGCTCCCGCAGTGCCGCATCCTCCTGCTTCTCCTTGCTCCGCTCGCTCAACCCTAGCACCGTGCAAGCCGCCACCGCCAAGGAGACCATCTCCGGCCTTGAGGCCCTATGCGGCTGGGCGACTGGCCGCCGGCTGCACCCCTGCTCCCTGCCTCTGCCTCCCTGCATCGACCGAGGAGCCGACGAGCCAACGAGCGACGACCATCAACGAATCCTCAAGGCGGCAAGTCACAAGCTGAAGCATGTCAATTTTGCTTTATCAATTTCCTTTATCTGAGAATGAAACAGGTCGAGGATGAACCGAATGAGCATTGATTAGATATTTCCTTTATCAATTTTATTGTACAACTAGACATTGAATTGCAATGTGTGTCGAGGGTGAACCCAATGAGCATTCTAAACACTTATATGGGTTATCGTTGTTATGACTATCGCTATGCGGGATAACCTGAAGTTGTAGATAGTTTAAGCGTTTGTCGAAGTGGCCCTAGGCGTTGAAATTCGCTAGCTCCGCCACTGTATGTTGGCACTAATGTTTGATTGAAATGCTACTAGTACGATCTTGTAGAAATAACAGTGACGTACACAGGCTATGCATGCATAGTCGCCTGTGGAACACCACCCACCTCCACGGTGCCATCATGCCCGAGCACGTAGCATAGCGTGCCCGCGATTACCGCCAGCTCTAACTAGGTGTCAAAAACAACACAGAGTTACCAACCACTCTGACAACACACCTATGTCAGGTTAGAGGAAAATAATCACGCTACATATTGTGTCATTCTAATATTAGCATATTGTTACAACCAAATAAAATTGTCACGTTACATATTGTGTTATCTGATAGGATCATGCATGGAATTTATATCTAATAGGAAGATATTTTCCCTATTTTTCTATTTTCAAAATTTAAAATAAATAATAACTATTTAATGTATTACCTCCTAAGAGGTAATTAGCTATTTAGATCTGTCAAATGGATGGTCTATAGTCATTTGGGAGTACCATAGCAAAGCCCCACAGAATAACACAGTTTAACATGATAACATAAATGCCACCATAGAAAAACAAGGAAAAAGTCCATCTTACTACCACTCCAAGTATAGACTTTGTCCAAATAACCCCCTAAGTAACAAAAGGTTTACTTAACCCCTTCACTTTGCTAAACTAGATCAAATTACACCTTTGGGCATTTGTAATATGGTTTTGATGGATTAAAAGCGGGTATTGCTGACTGGGATGTCTTTCTTCTCACCATTCAACTTATCTCTTCTGCATGGTCATTGGTTTTGATTGATCTGGCCACCGACGCGCAGGAACTCGACGATGGAAGAGGAAGCCAACAACGAAACCTGACGACGTGCGAGAGAAGGGGCGGCGCACGAGAGAATCGAGGGTCCCTAAACATAAACATATACCTGCCGACATGTCGATCCCAGTCAATAATACCGGTTTCTAATCCATCAAAACGGGTTTACATATACCCAAAGGTGTAATTTGAACTGGTTTAGCAAAGTGAAGGGGTAAGTAACCTTTGTTACTTTAGGGGTTTATTTGGACCAAGTCTATATTTGGAGGTAGTAAGATGGACTTTTTCAAAAAGAAAGCAGTACACAAAGGACAAAAGCTGCTGCAATCTTCCTTATAAATCCTTTATATCAACAGTACTCTAGTATGCAATGCTACTAGAGTCTTCATTAAACGATAGTGGAAGGCTATGATAGCGATACCAAGGTAGGCGATAATTAGTTTCCATCTCTAACTAATTAAAACACAAATGAAAGGGGTATCCCCAGCCACATATGGCTTGGTACAGGACTATTGTGAAGCTTTTGACGTAGTTCATTCTTCAAACTGTCAGCAGACTCCACCAGCAGTGCACCTTGGATGGGAAGCTATATCGACACTGGTTCCAAGTGATGGCTTCTTGAATCTTCAAATAGATTTCGGCTTTGATGTCATGGGAACTCCACTTTGCTCTCATCCGCCTTCACTTGCAGTTCAAGTAGCTTCAGCCTGTAGTTGAGCATGGCAATGAGAGTAGACATACATATCATCGATATGCCAGGCAAGAAATTATGAATCACAAAATGATAGTAAAGTTACTACCAAGCACTTTCTAGCCGTGTATAGTCTATTATATGATTTATAGGAAAACTCAAAATGATGGATGGAGGGAGGAGATGCAAAGGCGCAACTGCTTCTTCTACCGATCTAACAAGTTGTGCAGGTTCTACCAGATCATTATAGCTTGTATTATGATTTTTGGAAGACCAATCATGCATACTACTACCACTACCACGGTACCACCACCAATACTACAACAACTACTCCTACTACTTCTACTACCACTACTTGTAGTCAACTGCTGCTATTTTTGCAAGACCATACTAGCAGTGAGATTAAATAAGAATGCCACAAAGTTTGAAAGAGGTGTAGATGGAGAGGGAATAGCCGAAAAACCCAGAAGAGCCAAGAGGTCGTGCAAAATGAACACAATGGCGCCAATGTCACCCACGACAATAAAGACCACCGTGTAGAGCAACATGACAGAGACCAAGTACATGACCAACAAACACAACCCAGTCTCTCCGATGAATGTGCCCTGGAGAAGCATTCTAGCCACAAAGCTGGCCCAGAACATGATAATTAGAGCGAGCAGGAGGAACACATGGACGATGAGAACTTCAGTGGGATAATTAATCGGCCCAAAACCCAATGTGATCAGGGTGAAGTAGAAAGCAACGAGACTCTGAAAGTACAGCAGTGTCGGTGTTTCGTACCACCGGCTAGTGAATTTGTCTGTATGCGCATGGGGATCCTGATGGTTAGCGAGTCAAGCACAAGGATGTATACTGGTTCAGGCGATTTGCCCTACGTCCAGTGGGGTGGTCTGCTCGCGTTGCTCGCTATGGTGTTCGTAGTAGGGGTTACAAACAGGGCGAGGGAGAGAAGAGTTCTCAAGCCTCTGAGGAGTACGTGAGTGTTGTGTGCGTAGTGTTCCTCGGTTGATCGGTCCCCCGTGAAGGGGTCCTAGCCTCCCCTTTTATACTTGAAAGGGAGGCTTGGTTACAGGGGGTCGGATGAAAAAGGGGCAAAACCCCCCGAGGGTTTAAAGAAAATCTAGCCTAAGCCTAGCCTGGCGTCTAATCTATCGGGTTATGCGTGCTTCAGTCCATCGTCAGCGGCGCGGCCGTCCTTCTGTCATCCTCTGTCGTCTCTGTTTGTCAGTCCGCCGTCTGCCCATGCCGTAAGAGGGGGCGGCGGTGGACGGGGTGCAGGGCCGGCCCCTCTTTACCCCTGGGTAAAGAGGGGGACTTTTGAAGGCCGCCCGCTAATATCCGTCGGTTTTCTACGGGCGTCCGCCGGTCTCCCCGGTCCTTGGCCCCTTGACCAACGTCGTATATTTACGGGCGGTGCCCCTGTCACACTGCCATGCGGTCAGAATGGCAGGTCTATCCGTTACGTGCCCATGCCTCTGTTACGGCTGGCTTATCGTGGCGGCCAAGTTGGCTTAGTTTCTTTGGCCTCATGATGGTTTGGTACAGTGCGCCAGTCCTTAGCGCGCGTTTTGGTGAATCCCGGTCCGTTCCGGTCGTCCGGGGACCCACGGGCACCAGGCGAGATAAGGTTAAAATATTCCCCTCTGGTCGGGCGAGGCGGTCGTGGCTCTGTCCTGTCTTTATCCTCCCGACCTTGGGGTCGGTCGAGGCGGACAGCCCCGACCTGGGAGTTTTCTTCCTTTCTTTTGGGGGTCGGGCGAGGCGGACGCCCTCTCTGTTATGGGCCTTTAGTCTGTGATCAGGCTGGGCCGGCTGCACAGTTTTGGTTGGATCGTTCCTTCTTCGTGGGCCGGGCCTAAACCTCTTGTCTTGCTTTTATCTTTGGGTTTAATCATTTGCTTTGGGGGCCTGGTATTGCCCCCCGACAAGCAGCTTGTCTGCATCCTCCTCGTCGGTGGGACTGCTACGCAAAGAGTAGTTTTTTTGTATTATTTAAAGTTTTATCCTTTTCTGAAGCAAATTTTTGGAGGAGCCTTGATGTAGGTGTTATCCTTTTACATTAAAAAACTAGAATAATTTTTGGAGGACACTCGACATAATACTAGAATCTACTTGCTTCACTAAACAACACATGGAAATAATTGTGTTCATTTGTGACCATATTTACAACAACACTTAATATTTCATTTTCATGTTATATATTTATATTTAATTTAGTAGTGGTTGTAGAAAATGGATTTTATAAACTGGTGCACGTACTGGACATTGTAGAAAATGGATTTATAAACTGATGCACATACTGGACAACTATAAATGGATGTTCTTACATTTCATATTTATATTTTGTTCTAAAATACCTAACTTTAGAAATAAAATTTTAATATGTTTAAACATTCTAATGTTAGACCATCAATTTGTACAAATACGTTGTAAAAATGCATAATTTAGTAAAATGTGGATGATTAGTGTATAGGAAATTTAGATGCATAATAAGGGAATCTAAGTGTTTCTCTAAACAACACATGGAAATAATTGTGTTCTTTGTGACTTTATTTGAAATTTGTAGCATAAAAGTAGTGAGTACATCATTTCTATATAACATGGTTATCTCTTTTGTACATAAATATCATTTCTTTAGAAGCAATATGAAAAATGTTTAGGAAGCAACTAATATATTTGTGCTAGTGGGATACCTTGTATGACACTTTAATGTCAGATTAGATAAGGCTAGACTAATTTCATTCTAAACATATAAGGCATAGATTTTCTCAATGTTGTTTTCCAGACTATACCTTAGTGTCTTTAGATGTTGTCAAGGGGGTAAACCTTGGTAGCATGGATATAAGACCACATTTGCAAGAGGAATACGTGAATTACAATGGCTGCATGGTAGGTCTATAATGGGAGATACTAAGCAAGGGGGAGGAGAAGACTCTTGGGCGAGACGGTGCAATGACTAAAGAAATGGTTGTCTGAGTCGCATTTTGAATAAAGAACACCGAGTCATAAGGCAAGATTCTGTGTTTTGTTCCTTTTGCTCATATTTGGTTGTTTTGATCTTGAGTAAGTAATAAGTAGTCCTAGAGGGGAGTTTAGAGCGAGTTTTTTTCTAGCATCAGGTTGTGCCATGGATGGCTAATCACGAATGTCTATGCGCTAAACCTTTAAAACTAGCAAACCCAACTCAAACACTTTGCTTTCAAAACAAAAGCAGTGCCGCAATGGTCTTTTTTTTTCTAAGAAATGTGGCGGGTCTATAGTACAAGGATGCATGTGCCGTGTGTGCCTACCCTCCAACTGCCCTGCCCTAACTCATCCTTTTTGCTACACAGACCGATTATGATCTGTCCACTCACAGTGTATGGTGGTCAACAAATGCATGTCGCATGTCTTAGTGTGCCCTTTCGTGGTGGGCCAAGTTGTGGGTGGGGTCACACCTAGTATAGATCGGCTTATGTCCCCACCTACGGGTTCGCGCACCAGATGGAGCCAAATAGACATGATACATTTTTCTAGGTCACTCAGATAGTTAGATCGCCCACATGACTACATTTGATGGACAAAGTGATGGGGCGCGCCTACGGCTAATGGCTTAGACCCTTCATGGTTGAACAATAATGGTTATGGAAAGTCATGGTGGCACAGTAGCACGCATGCACACCTCCCTTACCACCGCATTAAATGTGCTGGTTGGGGACTTGTGCTCTATGCCCCTAGTCTTCCTGCCATAGTGAGGCATATGGGGGCTCAGGGCAGCTAGGCCAGGGTCTGTGACCCCACAAGGTGATGAGGACTCCCATCTCCGAATCTAGTATGACATTAGGGTCGATCAAGCGGGACCAGATGATGGAGCAGTAACATAGGAAGATGGAGAGGCACCATGCAATGAGCAGCAGCTCGCTGATGCAGCGCCACACCACGTTCGACATGGCCAGCACAAGTAGCATGGATAAGAGGATAAGCGTGCTCCTGTTGCCCCTCTCAGCTTGGCAGCACTTTGTCTCGCCTCCGTCTTCCTCCTGCTCTTCCTTAAACCTCATATTGTCCTCCTCGTCCAATGGTTTGCCACCACAAACCATGAGTTTGCTGGTGGTGGCAGTAGGGGATCACAGAAGTAAAGATGGCTCTCAGTTTCTTTCCTTCCGATAATAAGATGATACTTTCCCAATATGCTCTGATAGGCTTATCAAGACTTGCGGGAGCTTCTGGATTCAGTGGCAAGCTAAGCGTGGTCTTTCATTGCTCGCGGCGTGGCTTGCTCCTTGGATCTCACCGAAGAGTGGAGAGATCATGGTGGCGGCAGGGGGGTCATCAGCCAATAAGGCCATGTTAATTTTTGCACCCTTCTATGCACATCCTTTGCACATCCAGACATGGTACATTCCATGTGAGAACAATGTTGAATTTCGAAAACTCCAGTTTCAACGAGATGTGTTTTGTCTAGGATTGATCTATATTTTTTATTTTCAAATTTAAAGAAACGCAAAATCTAACTAGAGGAGGGCCTCTATTTAACGCTAAACAGCCACCCTCCCCCTTCTTCCTTGTTGCGCCCCACACGGGTGGGGGTGGGTGGTGGCGGACGGCGGTGTGGGCGCCGCCGGCCGCGGGAGGCGGTGGAGGCCGACGGGTTTTAGGGTTCTGGGTTGCCAAACACATCCCACCGGACTTAGAGGGGGAGAGTTGGGGGTGGCAGCCGGCCCGACGGTGGTGGCAGGCGAAACGACGGTGGAGCAGAGGCCGCGCCCCGTGCCGTCGGATCCGGGCAGCAAGAGACCCCCGGTTGGGCGGTGGAGGAAGCGGGGGTGCCACGAAGAGCTCGTCAGAGAGCAAGAAGGTGGTGGATCTTGTTGTCGGGTTAGGGGCAGCGGTGGAGGCAGCCCTCGGCCGACAGAGCCAGAGGAGGCGGGTGTCGCGGGGGAGTGGAGGTGGACAGGTTAGGGTTTGGGCTGCATCAGCCGGCGGCGGCGGGAGCCGCCGGAGCTGGTGGAACGGGAGGCGCACGAGGGATTGCACAACGGTGGATTAAGGTTTGGGCCGCGGCGACTGGCCGCGGTAGAGGCGGCGGGAGCGGCCGGAGCTGGGGGAGGGGGAGGTGGTGGATTGGGGTTTGGCCGCGTTGGCCGACGGTGGCGGGAGCCGCCGGAGCCGGGGGAGGGGGAGGAACACGTGGGAGGGCACGATGGTGGAGGCAGTCCCCGGCCGCCAGAGCCACGGGAGGAGGCAGCGCGCGGGGGTGGGGTGGGCTACGGGGTTGAAGAAGAATGGGGAGGGGAAGGGTTAAACAGGGAAAGTTTCCCACAATGATATGTCCACAAATAGAAATATTTCATTTTTTTTGAAGGGCCTCCCCCGAAGACTAAATGGAGGCCGACCTCCATTTTGCCTTGTCCTCCTTTTCATAATACTATGCGAAAACCCGTTCCCCTTCCGCTCACATTATTGTCCTCCTCAGGGAAACTCGGGCGGAACCTGTCTCTCACGCCCCTAACCACCTCCAGTCGATCTCCATTCACCTCGTTGCTGCCTGAGCCTGCCGTTGGAAGTCTGGCCGGTCGCAAGGATGGTGGTAGCAAGGTTGTTTTGCATTATTTTCCCTTTTCTTCCCCGAATTCCTTCTCCCTGACCTCCAGGCGCCCATGGCTGTGATGGCAAGAGGATGGCGTTCTCTTAACACTTGGTGCTCATGGCAGCAAGATCCGGCACCCCCTTGTATGGATCCCCCCCCCCCCCCCCTCTCCTTAAGCGACGTGACGCCCCCTCGCAGGTGCGGCCTTTTTGTCCAATCAGCGAAGGTTCCAGGGGCTAGCAGGTTGCTGCTCGCTAGATCTTGGCTTGGCTTCAAGTGGCAAGGGCTCAGCGCCTGGCTCGCGGTCATGGGCGGCTGTGGCTGCACGAGTGTAGTGTCTCAAGGTCTGGCTCACAGCATTGCATCAACGACAGGAGGGGTTTAGCTGTTGGCTAGCCAGCAACACTTGACCTCCATGCGTTCTCCCCCTGCTCGCGGTGGTGTGGTGATCAACTGACTTCTTGCTATGGTGACGATATGGTCATGTAAGAGCTTGGTGAAAGCTCTACTTGACTTTTGTGTCGGTGTCAGCAAGAACGGCGCGTTGTTGGGCGTCGTCTTTTTTCCCTTGAGGCATTTGTTGTGGTGAAAATCTAACACCGGCTTGTCGGATAGGTGACGATGGCATCGCCTTGGAGGTCCTCTGGCCCGACATTCATTCTAAGCGAAATATGTTAACCTGGTTTGCACGCGACAAAGTTTGGCGAGAAATGGAACATAAATTTTCTGGCGAGGCAATTCCAACATCAAGTTTCTAAGTAGGCAAGATGCGGTGGATTAGTGCTGCATAAAGGTAATGCAAGGTTACGTTGAAACATGGATGAAAAAGATGATTGAAGCTTATACTTCTAACTTTGTTTTCTTTGTCTATAAGAGATTTCTTTCTTGTGTTTTGAAGCTCCTCTTATGTGAGGATTTGTAACCCTTGGATGTATATATCCACCATGTAGACATAGTAGGCCGGACTTTATCCTTCATCCAAAAATACTATGTGAAAAATCGACTCAATAAGCATGGTTTTTCTTTTCCTTTCGTCAATATATACATTGTCGTGTTCGTGTCCCCTTTCTCCCAGTTCAAAAAACAAAAAAGGATAGAACAACATGCAACCACAAGATAAGCGAATAGGCACCAGAGTCGTAGCATAAAGGTATATATAGAGGCACCACATAGCAGTATACACAAATATATGGGTGCCTTGTACACTAAAGCGTCCTAACACGACTTTTTGTTTTGGTGTGCTAGCCACATATCGCTGCCTTGTTACACATATTATTCTCAGTGATGGCAAACTCACCCGCAAGAAATAAACCTCTTGGGCCACACTTATTTTTGGCGGGGAGGATCAAGCTGTAGTTTAATGATGGCTGCTTTCATCCGGCTTCACATCCAGCTGCCCTAGCTTCAGCCTGTGGATATAGAGAGAGACAGAGAGCAATAAGGAGACCAGAGATGCATCACATATATGTTGTTGTGGTTTACGACATAATTACAGGCAACTCTAAATAGATACAAAAGATAGTTAATAGCAAGACCTTGATTTTATTGATTTTTTTGTGTGTGTGCAAAGGATGTACCCCCACAGCTGGGATTTTTTTTTTTTTTTGAAGTAAACCATAGCTGGGAATTGACTAGCAATGGCAGACAGACCTTGTACAGTGTTGAGATAGATTTCGGATTTCAGCAAAGGCAGCTTGCGCGTATGTATGGCCTATGTCACTACTACTATTTTTGCGAGACCACATCACATCAACACCATATAGATTTGTGGTGGTGCACGTACTATACCTTCGCTTAAATGAAGCGTAGACTGAGAGGGAGTATCCAAGAAGCCCAGGGAAACCAAGAGCGCCAAGCGAGACGAACACCATGGCGCCACAGCCACCGACTCGCACGGAGACCATCGCGAAGGCCAACCCGAAAATTCCCCAGCACACGAGCAGCAAGCAGAACCCCGGCTTTCCGATGAGCGCGCCCTCCCCCTCCAGCAGCATCCCGCTCACGACCACGCTCCAGAACATGGCGGCGCCGGCGAGCGGCACGAACACCGCGCCGACGAGGTCCTCGACGGCGTACTCCGCCCTGCGCCACACCGCCCACGCCACCGTCGCCGCCACCCCCACCGTCACCAGGCCGACGTAGTCACGTAGGCCGCCGCGGCGAGCGCCCGCCTACGCCGCCGCCCGTCGTCGTGATCAGCCTCCTCGTCGTCGTCGTCGTCGGGCGGCGGCTTGCCGGCGGCGGTGCCAGCGCGCTGGTGGAGGCGCTCGGCGAGGGCGTAGCCGAACATGGCGGCGGCGAGGTGGGCGTTGAGGTGGGCGAGGAGAGCACCCATCTTGGCGTCGCCGGCGGCGGCGAGGGCCGCCGCCAGCGAGAAGCTGCCGGAGAAGAAGAGCACCGCGGCGGGGGCGCTGACGGTAGCGGCGTGGAGCAAGCGGGACCAGAGGGCGGAGAAGCAGCAGAGCAGGAGCGAGAGCCGCCACAGGACGAGCATGCTGGGCCGGACCAAAAGCAAATTGAAGTCAGGCAACTGACTGTTTTTTTACGCTTTTGATGACTGCCGTCTGTAATTTCGTTTTCCTTGGCCATGATCCGGGGAGTTCCATGCGAGGACAAATGCTGGGTGAGCAAAAATTCAGCTTCAATGAGAAATGTTTTGTCAAGGATTGATTTTTATATATTTTTGAATGTGGAAATATCATCGATTCAGTGATCCCACACTGCCATCTTCTAGTTTCTAGATCAACGATCATGGGGTCAAGTTCTCTTGGCTTTCAGCGGCCTTCACTGCCAGATGTCCTAGCTTCAGACAATGCTAAAACTGTTACATTCACTGGCACTATGTAGTCTGTACATGTCTTATGGCTTGCACAGTACTACCTCCGTCCAAAAAAATGCAACTATGGGATCCATGCCGCTCAAACTAGCTCAAGTTTGACCAAATTTATAGCAAAACGTATCAGCACTTACGTCCCCAAATAAATTTGTTATGAAAATATATTCTATAAGTAATCTAATGGTGCTTACTTTGTATTATAAATGTTACTAATTTTTTATATAACTTTAGTCAAAGTTCAAACCGTTTGACTCCTCGAAAAGTGAGAATTGCATACTTTTGTGGACGGAGGGAGTACTGTGTTATGAACTTATGATTACAGATTACTGCAAGACTAGGCATGCATGATAGCACTGTGTGATCGACTATTATTTTTGCAAGACCATACTAGCAGTAGTAGTACAAGCCTGAACACGTACAGACAAGGTTAGTTCAGACACAGCGCCATGGGGTATGAGGTTCATCGATCAAGCACACTCTTCATTACCCGTTATCCTTGCACCTCTACCATCATCATTCAATACGGGAAAAGTGGTCAAACAGCACACAAAAACACAGGTAGCGTGACAGATAGCATAAATGTCACCGTAGTAACAACTAATAAAGCAGTACTCAAAGCTGCTACACAGTCTTCCTTACTAGCAACAAGTCAACAAAAGAGCACTAAACAACGGTGCTACAGTCTTGCTTAACCAGTAGTGCAACGACAGGATCACAAAACGACGCCAACAATTGGTTTACTTATATCCAACAGACTAATACACACGTACTCCGAATTAAAGGGCATCACAACCCAGCCAGCACACATGCTGGTACTGGAGCATGCAACAGCATTTGTTCTAGCTCGTTCTTCAACTGTCAGTTGACTCTTGGCGAAGTGAACTGCGTATCAGATCAGTCCACCAAAACAGGAGATGATGAAGACGCTGATTCCTGGGATGGCTGCTTCAAGCTTTCATCAGTTTCCTCCGGCGACGAAGGGCAACTTCTCTTTGCTCTCACCCACTTTCAGTTGCAGCTTCAGCCTGTGGATGAACATGGCAAAGAGAGCAGACATAAGAAAAGGCGATTATAAATCGACACAAGGATATTAAAAGCTAAGAACGAGCACTTCATTGATTGTTCCATATCTAGGTGTGGATTACTACTGAATTGATTATAATGGCCAGCCCCAATCTGTGCACAACTACCCAAGAGTCAACAGAAACCTCAGAATGGTGGATGGAGAGCAGTAGCAAAAGACAACTGTATCTTCTAATGATCTGGCAATCTGTACATGTTTAACTAGATCCTACCGGCTTGCATTGTATTTTTTATCAGACCGGGCATGCATAGTTGGGCCTGTTTGATTTCATCCACGAATTGCCACCAAGAGCCGGGTCGCCAAGCAAAATGGTGGCCAACAGTGGCCTACAAGATGAACCAGGTGGCCAAAAGAGAAGAGTGCCAAGCCAAATTTTGGCACCTAACCAAGTGGTGGCCAAATTTAGTTAAAGCAGCCAATGGCTTGGCACCTTTTGCCCGATTAGTGGTGGCCATACATACGACATACCATGAATTAATTTTGATGGTGTAGGTTCATTTCAGATCACTACTTGAACTACATCGGCAACTAGCAAGGTCCAATCTGAAAGAAAACAAAATGCTTACCCATACTGCCAGTAAACTATAAGGAATAAGAAAAAGGCTACAAATTGAATGAAACATGACCACTGCCGCATGAGATTTACAAACATGGGTGGAAAGGGGAGACAAGTTCCTCCGAACAACTTCAAAATAATGCATGCACAGTATGCAGGATATATATCAAACAACACACATATCATCAGACGTTATATCCATATCCATATCCATCATCCAATATGGAAAAACACAACCAGAACGGAAAAAGGATCAAACGGCACACAAAACACGGGTAGCATGACAGATAACATAAATGTCACCGTAATAACAAAGCAGTACTCAAAGCTGCTACAGTCTTCCTTACTAGCAACAAGCCAACAACATAGCACTAAACAACGGTGCTAAAGTCTTGCTTAACCAGTAGTGCAACAACAGGATTGCAATACAACGCCGATAAGTAGTTTAGTTATTTAACACTGAACACGAATTAAAGCCACACATGCTGGTACAAGACCATGCAAGTATGCAACAGTTTTTGATGTAGGTCATCCTTCAACTGTCAGTGGACTCTTGGCGAAGTGAAGCTGCATCAGATCTGTCCAAGATTGGAGCTGATGAAGACGCTGATTCCAATGATGGTGGCTTGCTGCTTTCATCAGATTCCTCCGGCGACGATCTCAGGAGTGACCCCCCTTTGCCCTCATCCACCTTCAGTTGCAGCTTCAGCCTGTGCATGAATATGGCAAGGAGAGCATGCATAAATCATATATATGCTGTGGCTTAGAAGAGAAGAACAAGCGATTATAAAATCGACACAAGGATATTAAAAGTTAAGAGCAAGGACTTCATTGACTGTTCCATATCTAGGAGTGGATTACTACTATGAATTGATAGGAATTATAATAGCCAGCCAACAGAAACTTCAGAACGTTGGATGGAGAGCAGTAGAAAAAGGCAACTGTGTTTTGTACTGATCTGGCAAGCTGTACATGTTCAACCAGATCCTACTGGCTTGCATTGTGATTTTTGGCAAGACCAGGCATGCATAGTTTTGCCTGTTTGGTTTCATCCTAAAATTGCCACTAAGAGCCAGTCACCATATTGGTGGCCATGATCTTGGCCACCGATCATGGCCACCAATAATGGGCTACAAGATAACTAGGTGCACGAAACAGAAGCTGTAGTGACAACTGACAAGCCAAATTTTGGCACCCGACCAAATGGTGGCCAAATTTAAGTTAAAGCAGCCAATGGCTTGGCACCTTTCGCCAGATTAGGGTACCAAACCAAAACACACATAAGCATACGGCCTGAGGCTATTATTTTTGCTAGTAAGAACTTCAACAGTTTTGTTCGCCTCGATTCATACCTGAGCTTAAATGAAGTGTAGACGCTGAGGGAGTAGCCCAAAAACCCGGGAAAGCCAAGCGTAACAAGCGACATGAATTCCATGGAAGCAATTTCACCAATGAGAACAGAGACCATTGTGGAGAAGTAAGTGACAGAAAAAAAGTACACCAGCAGGGAAAGCAGCCCAGACTCTTGAATCAGTGCGCCTTGCAGCAGCATCCCACCCACATACATGATCCATAACATCAGAATGCCAGAGAGCGGGGAGAACACATAGATGCTGAGTTGTTCAACGGGGAAGTCAGCCCTGTGCCACACCAGCCACACCACAAAAGCTGCGAACACGAGCGTGGCCAGTTTGATGTAGAGGCCACCAAGTGTCTGGAAGAAGAGCAGGTTCTCCGCCTTACTCTCATCAGACGGGTAACGGGCAACTGCAGCTGCTGCCGAGACCTCAGTGCCATCACGCTGGCGGCGCTCGGCGAGCGCATAGCCCAGAATGCCTACAGCCAAGTACGAGTTGAGATGCGCGATGACAGCCCCCGTCCCAGTGTCCCCCACGCCGTCGGCATAGAGGGCTAGCAAGAAGCTGTTGGAGAAGATGAACAGGACGGTCTGCAGGTTCATGCCCACATCAAGCAAGCGTGTCCAGATGATACAGCAGAAGCACAGCAGCAGGGAGAACCGCCACAAGAGGAGCTCGGGCTGGTTGATGGAGCGCCACACCACAAACGGCATGGCCAGCACGAGCAGCGCGGTGAGCAAGAGGAGGGCGTTACGGTTGGCCCTCTCCTCCTTCTTCCGTTCCTCCTCCTTCCTCTCTTCCTCCTCCTTCAGCTTCAGATCCTCCTCCTCCTCCTTGTCCGAGTCCTTCTCGTTCAGCTTCAGATCCTTGCCGTCAGACGCCGGGTCCTTCTTGCCCTTCCCCTTCTGCCCACTGCCCTTGATGTCCCCCCTGACCTTGTCTTCCCCTTCTTCATCCACCTTATCCACCGAGGGGCGGCGGCTGATGTTGTTGGCGACCTGGCCCCCGTCGCCCCCGATGGGGTTCAGGGTGCCGGCTTCGTCGTCCTCGAGCCCGTAGGAGGGGAGATCGAGGGAGCTCCCGTCGGCGCCGAACCCGGCGTAGGTGAGGTCGTGGGGGCCCAGGGAGCCGGTGGCGACCTCGGCGTCGGGACCGCTCCAGGTCTCGCCGGATTGGTCGGAGGAGTCCTCGGAATATCTGCCGCAGGAGTACACCGTCATCTGGCACAGCCGAGGAATGGTAGGAGTCCGGCTGCTGGGTTGCGGAGGCAGGATCTGGCGAAGTATGGACAGCGGCGTCGGCGGCGGGGGATTAGGGTTTCAGTGGAAATGGAATTGAAAAAAAGTCTACTTAACCCCCAACCTATACATGGTGGTACACATGACCCCTGACCTATAAAACTGGATCTTTTACCCCCTAAACTAATGAAATCAGACATTCAACACCCTAAGTGGTTTCACAACCCGGTTTTGCTGAGTTGACACGCCACGTTGCAAAGAAAGGACGCCACGTCGATCATCCACTTCCCCCCTGTTGCATGATCGCCACTGCCGGTCGTGCCCCCCTCGCCGCCGCTTGTCCTACCTCTTCCTGGCCTGTTGGAGCTGCCGCTCGTCACCTGCCATTTCTCTGCCTACGCCGCTGCCCGTCTTTGACCCTTCCCCTGCCTGCGCTACCGCCCTTCGCCCAACCCCAAAAGCGCCTTCTGCTTCGTGCCGATTGGGGCATACTTGCCGGCACCACACACCACGCCTTCTGCTGCGCTGCTTGAGACTTGCTTCTCACTGGACGCACAGAGTGGAGGATTGGGCGAGGTGATGCGACCGTGGCCTCGGCTCGACGCGGGGGTAGGCATGGAGGGATGAGGCGGGCTCCTCGAGCACGAACTGGAAATTTCATTGGACTCATCGTTCTTTCGATTCCGACAATGTTGCAGCCAGTTTCAGCGAGGGTGACAACGGGCCGTCAATTCAATATTGTGGTTGACTGGTTGCCGAATCTAGCGACGCAGAGTCAGATAGCACATCCGCATGGGAAAGGCGGATCCGCGCGAGCAGCAGCGCCAGAGGGCGAAATCCGGCAAAATTGAAGTAAGCGCTAGACAAAAATCGGAGCACCATCAGACTAAATCAACAGTTCCCCAAGCCAAATCGTAGCATGGGCGGGCAAAATCGAAGCAGAGGCTTCCCAACTTGGAGCACAGGCATACGAAATCTGAGGCCGCACAGGTCAAATCGTAGCATCGGACGCTGAAATTGGTGGTGTCGGGGACGAGGCTGGGGCTGGGGGTCTGCCAGCCGCCGCAAAGGTCGAGGCCGAGGTCCGCCACTTGCCTGCCCTGGGATGTCACCTCCGTCTTTGCTGGGAGAGGAAAGGACCTACGGACGGCGTCCATGGCAGGAGAGGGGACGGCCGCCACCTAAGCAAAACCGGGTAACAAAACCACTCTAGGGGCTAAATGTCTGGTATTTAGTAGTTTAGGGGGCTAGTAAATCCGGTTTTATAGGTCAGGGAGTCATGTGTACCACCATGTATACGATTGGGAGGTTAAGTAGACTTTTTCCGAATGGAATTGGGGATCGGAGGGTTGGGGAGGGGGGTGGGGGGGTTGGAGCTGCCGACCTGGAGAAGAAGTAGACGCGCTTCCCGTTTTCCGTTTTCTCGAGACAATAAAATAATTCCCAGTTTGCTATTGCAGGCCCAAACCGGCCCAAAGGCGGGGTACTTTATTATTAAATGTAATTCCTTTTAAACAAACGAAAGTAAAAAAAACCGATTCTTATAGTACGTGCAGCATTCATAAACAGCTCTATCTGTTTATCTATACTATAAATGACGACGAAATTTTGGTACCAGGGTTACTATTACCCCCTCTAACACCGTCGGATTTTATGATGACGATCGAACGCTCTAAATTAATCTAAAGAGTCCAAGTTGACTATATTACTCCTACACCGTCGGATTTTATGATGATCTAACGCTCTAGATTAATCTAAAGAGCCCATGTTAATTTAGTAATTTTTTAAAACACGTGCCTCTGGCACGTGCCCTTCTGCTAGTGCTCTAAAAAAGAAAAGAAAAAACAAGACAACTTCTACTCCCTCCGTTTCAAAATATAAGTCATTTCAACTTTCTTGAAGAGTCAAACTTTCTCAATTTTTATCAATTTATACAATAAAATAATAACATTTATGATATCAAATAATGCATTAGATATATTTTTATAGTATAGCTATTCGGTATCGTAAATTTTTAAAGTCATCTCTATAATTTTGATCGAAGATAAAAATAGTTTGACTCTAAAGGAAAGTTAGGCCTTATATTTTGAAACGGAGGGAGTATAGTTTATGCTTCCTGTAAAATAAACGAGTTAGCGGACGCATGTAACTATATGTAACTATGTAAGACCCAAAGTTACGTGCGTTTTCAATTTACTCATTATTCTTAATCAGTTTAACTGGTTCTCAAGGACTTGTGTCGTTCTCAAGCACGGTGTTTGAGAGTGCATCTTGTGAATTGTGCTGATGTGTGAACGTGCCACTGAATTCTTTCAATATATATGCTAGCAATGTCCTAGCAGTATATATAGCGCAAAAAATGAAGCAGTCATTTCTGATTTATTTATGGGTGAATTCTCTCGGTGCCACAAAATAAAGGATCACTTCCTTCAATGCCACAAAAATTTCAAAACTTCTCTCAGTGCCACAAAAGTTCTAACTTATACCCTTTATGCCATTCTGTCATATTCTCCATCCATGGACTGTTAATTGAGGTGTGAAGATACGGTTTTACCCCTTGCCCCACATGTAAGTGTGTCCTCTCCTTTTCCTTCCTTATCCTTTCTCCTTCCTCCCTGCAAATGGCAGGCAGCGCCACCGCGGGCGCCTGCAGGCCGGGCGGGCAGGGCCGCAGGAGCCGCGCCCAGGCGGGGCCGTGCCGCTGTTAGAGCCACACCGCCGCCGGAGCTGCGCAGCCACGGACTGCCAGCAGGCCACGCGGGCGGGGGCCGAGCCGCTAAAGGAGCCGCGTCCGAGCGCCGCCGCGGACGCCGGCAGAAACCGCGCGCGGGCCGGGGCCGAGCCACCAAAGGAGCCGCGCCCAGGCGCCGCCGCGGACGTCGGCAGGAACCGCGCGCGGGCAGGGGCCGCGCCGCCAAAGGAGCCGCGCCCGGGCGCCACCACGAATGCTGGCATGAACCGCGCAGGGGCGGGGGCTGCCACGAACGCCGGCAGGCCGCCGCCGCAGACGCCGGCAGAAACCGCGCGCGGGTGGGGGGTGCACCGCCAAATGAGTCACGCCCCGACGCCGCCACAAACGCAGGCAGGCCGCGCGGGTGAGGCCGCGCCGCTGCGGACGCCGGCAGGAACTGCGCGCGGGCGGGGCGGGGGTCCTTGCAGCGGAGGTGGAGGAGCAGCGCCAACGTCGAGGGACTGGCCCTAGAGGAAACAGGGGATCTGGGTCGGGTATCCAACGCTGGGTGAAGATGCGGAGGCTCTGCTCGCCGCCTCGCCGGAAGGAACTGCTTGTGTCGTTCAATGGAGAAGGATGGAGAAAGGAGAAAGGATAAGGAAGAAAGAGGAGAGGAGACACTTACATGTGGGGCCAGGGGTAAAACCGTCTTTTCACACCTCAGTTAACAGCCCATGGATGGAAAATGTGACGGAATGACACACAAGATATAAGTTAGAACTTTTGTGGCACTGAGTGAAGTTTGAAAATTTTTGTGGCATTGAGAAAATTGGTCATTTGTTTTGTGGCACTGAGGGAATTCACCCTTTATTTATTCATGAGGCAAGGAAAACTTATTCTTCAAAACTGCACAGCGCAAGTGCCGCCGCAAAACCCTTGATTAAGCTGGCACAACGAAGAGCTATACCACCACTACGGGAAACCTTGAAGTCGCCGAGTGTCTGGGACACTCGGCAAAGAGCCAAAAACACTCGGCAAACTATTTGCCGAGTGTTACACTCGGCAAACAGCACTCGGCGACTGCCGACTCGACAAACACCCTCTTTGCCGAGTGTCCTTTTTCGGGCACTTGGCAAATGTTTTGCCGTGTGTTTGAGACGACACTCGGCAAACTTTTTTAGGAAAAAAAAGACCGGCAGCCCCACCGTCGGCCGTCGCTGCCGCCACCGGCCCGCCGCCGTGGCCCTCCTTTGCAGCCCCACCGACGGCCGCAATCCCGCGGGATGAGGTAGGAGAGGGAGGAGAAGGCGCCGTTGCCGCGCCGCCGCCGCTGCTGGGACCGCGCCCGGCTGCTGCGGCGCCCCCGCCGGCTCCGCGCGCGCCGTCCGGATGGCGCGACGCTGCTGCGCCGTCCGCGGCCGCCGGAGCCCGGCCGGAGTCAGCCGCGCCGCCCCTGCCGGCTGGCGCGCCGCTGCTGCGCCGCCCGGGCCGCCGGAGCCCGTCGCCCCCGCCGGCTCCGCGCGCGCCGTCCGGCTGGCGCGCCGGCCGCCATCAACGGCTCCACGCGCGTCGTCCGGCTCCACGCACGCCGTCAGACTAGCGTGCCGCTGCTTAGCCACCCGCGGCCGCCGGAGCCCGGCCGGAGTCGGCCGCCGCCCCGGCCGTCTTCGCGCTCGCACCGCCCACCGTGCCTGCCGCGCCGGCCATGGGAGAGGGGAGAGAGAGAAAATGAGAGAGATGAGAGAGAGGAGAGGCCGGCTGTTTGACTTGGTGAGGGAGGGATGGATCCAGGTGATAGGGTGTGGACCAATGGGAGCGCTCCATTTTCAACCTTTGGATTGATGACGTGGCAATGTGTTTCTTTAATTGTCTTTTGATGCATTTTAACATAATTAAATGAGCTCAAATAAAAAAATTGCAAACTACAAAGTTTTATATCTCGTCTAGATTTACAACTTTGGTATAAAATTTATTTACATCCGAGATCATTTGATATTTTTAAAATTTTAAAATTTGAAATCGGAAGACTTATGATGATATTTTGAAGTATAATACATTGTCAAATAAAAAAGTGTAGAACTACAAAGTCTTAAATCTCGACTATCTCTACAACTTTGGTATAAAATTTATTTACATCCGAGATCATTTGAAAATTTTAAAATTTGAAAATTTGAAATCGGAAAGCTTATAATGATATTTTGAAGTATAAAACATTGTCAAATAAAAAAGTTGTCAACTGCAAAGTTTTCCATTTCATCATTCCATACAACTTTGGTTTAAAGATTTTTTTGTTTGAGATCATATAAAAGAGTTTGTATTCAAAAAATACTTTGACTAACTCTCTCACATAGAGTAACACATATACTTCTTGTGTGACATTTCAATTTTATAAACATTATTATGACAAAATGTGTGAAATTTTCTCAACTTTTTATCACGGCCTTTACGTATGATACCATGACATCATGCCAAATCTCATGATTTTTAGACTTCATTTGCAATTTTAGAAATTTAAAAACTCTAATCCTTTGCCTAGTGTAAAAAATTACACTCGGCAAAGAAGGGGTTTGCCGAGTGTCAAAAAATACACTCGGCAAACACAGCCTCTTTGCCGAGTGTTTTTTTTTACACTCGGCAAACCCCTTCTTTGCCGAGTGTTTTCTATTTGCCGAGTGTTTTTTATTTACACTCGGCAAACCCCTTCTTTGCCGAGTGTCCGAAATAATACACTCGGCAAAGATTTGACACTCGGCAACTTCAAGGTTTCCCGTAGTGCACGCATGGCAGATTAAGGCAGGCGACACAATCTTCTGCAATTTCGTTTGTCTTCTTAGTCTGATCCGGAAAATTCCACGAGAGGACACTGCCAGGTTAAGAAAATTTCAGCTTCAACAAAATATGTGCTATCTAGGACTAATTTTCGATTCTCAAAAAAAAATCTAGGATTAATTTTTTTCAACATATGCGGGAATAAGCGAGAAATGCGCATATTAAAGGATAATAAGCAAAAATAAGCGAGAAGGGGAGAAGCAATGAATCTGGCATTTATTTTGGGCATAGAAAGAAGGGTCAATGCCATAAGAATAAGAATTAAGCCATCTTCCTTCAATGCCATAAAAAATTGAAAAGTTCTCCCACTGCCATATAAGTTTTAACTTATACCTTCAGTGTCATTTCATCTGCTTTTCCATCCCGACGCTGTTAAGTAAGGTGTGAAAAGACATATTTGCCCCTAGCCCTACCTGTCAGTGCATTTCTCCTTCCACTCTTCCCGTTTCTGTGACCGTGTAACCAAGATCGAGCTCTAACAACTCAGATCAATTTCTTCCCAGTGGAATTTTTTTTTTTTTCGAGAACGTGCATGGCACGTTTTTTCATTAAGCGGAAAGAGAGAGTTAAACAGAGTACAGAGTACAGACAGTAGGCAAAACAGGCAATCGAAACAAAAACAGCATCTGACTAAACCCTATTAGCTCTAGATCCTAACAGTGAGCTAATCCCTCCGAAGCCTGCGCGGGCCCAAGTCCTTGCCTCCTCCATGATCCTCGAGGCGAGCGCCACCGGCATGAGTGCCGAACGCTCATGCACTCGCCGGTTTCTTTCCAACCATAACGACCAGGCGACCAACCAGACCAGGGAGTCGAACCCCTTGCGAATGGCCTTGGGGACACGTTTCCGGCTGTGGATCCACCATTCAGCCAGCGGACGTTCGAACTGCGGCGTGAGGGTTTGTAGCCGGACCTCCTGAAGCACTCGGTGCCATGTCTCTTGGCTGGTAACACATCCGATGAGTAAGTGATCTATAGTTTCGACTTCTTGTGCGCATAGTGCACATTCATCCGTATCCTTGAAACCATGACGCTTAAGCCTGTTCGATGTCCAGCAGCGACCATGTAGTACTAGCCAACCAAAGAAGCGGCACCTCCCTGGGGCCTGAACCTTCCATAGCTGTCGGGCGCCTTCGAGTTCATGGCGCCCCATGAAGAGGGCACGGTACGCCGATGCTGAAGAAAATTCTCCCGAACTCGTCCAGCGCCAGATGAACCTGTCCGGGTCCGGGGATAGGGGCCAGTCTCTCAGCATCCTCCATATGTCAACATATTGAAGTACGACCTGTACAGTAAGGGCATGTGTGACATCCCTAACCCACGACCGATTGGTAAGGCCCTCTCGGACTGTACGAATGCGCCTGATACGCGCCGGAACTGCCGCCCATAAGTTGGGTGCCAATGATTGAATGGAGCGACCTTCAATCCAGTTATCCATCCAAAACAAGGCGACCTCACCGTTGCCGACCTGAACTGAGATAGAATTCTCAAAAAACCGCCGAGCCAGCCTATCTGTCGTGAGACGCAAGCCATTCCAAGCTCGATTGTCGACCCTAGATAGCCAAAGCCAGCGCATTCGTAGCGCCATTCCCATTAGCTGCAAATTGGGAATGCCCAATCCACCGAGAGCTGTTGGGCAACAAACGTTAACCCAGGCGACCGCGCATTTGCCCCCCGAGACCATCTCAGTACCGCACCATAGGAAGCCTTTCATCAGGGTTTCGATAGTCTGAATAGCCCATGGGGCAATGGTAATGGCCATGGATATATGAACTGGGATAGCTGCGAGTGTGGATTTGACTAGAGTTAGACGACCACTACGGTTGAGCATTCGCCCCTTCCAAACCGGGATGCGTGATGCGACCTTGTCGACTAGTGGCTGCAATGCGGACTTAGGTAGTCGATACGGGGAGAGCGGCACCCCTAGGTATGTGCAAGGGAATTCTCCGATTTGACAATGGAGAATATCGACGACCAGGTTCGTGTGCTCCTCGGAGCAACGAATTGGGAAGACCTGACTTTTGGAATAATTGGCCGCAAGGCCAGCCGCTGCCTGGAAGAGGCGTAGGATTTCCCGAATTGTGATGAGATCTAGCTCGATTGGCGATAGGAAAGCGACCACGTCATCTGCGTAGAGGGAGACTCGATGTCTAATTGTGGGGCGACCTAATGGAAGGAAAAGTCCTCTATCTTCGGCTTTGTTGATCAGTGCGTTGAAGCACTCCATGACCAAAACAAATAGCATGGGGGAGAGGGGATCTCCCTGTCTCAGACCGCGACCATGGCATATTCTTTGTCCAGGAGCCCCATTCATGAGTACTTTCGTACTAGCGGTGGATAGGAGAATGGAAATCCAATTGGTCCATCTCCTAGGGCACCCCACCGCCGTTAAAAGTTCTAAGAGGAAGACCCAGTTTACCGAGTCAAACGCCTTGGCCAAATCAATCTTAAAGAGGATCCTCGGTTGTGTCTTCCTTGCTAGTGTTTTTGCGACCCCTTGTGCGTATCTGAAATTATCTTGAATCTGTCGACCTTTGATGAATGCACTTTGATTCGGTGATATCAGAGAGTGCAGACGCGGAGCAAAGCGATTCGCCAAAGCCTTGGACACAATTTTGCCAAAACTATGAATTAGGCTAATTGGCCGGTAGTCCCCCAAGCATCGTGGATCCGCTTTCTTAGGCAGAAGAGTCAAGAGAGCCTCATTGATGAGGTGGAAACTACGGCAATCCATTGCTGAAATAGCATCAAAGGCTCTCATGACGTCCCTTTTGATAATCGACCAGGCGGATCTATAAAAGCGACCTGTGAAGCCGTCCGGGCCAGGAGCTTTATCCATCGGTAGCTCCTTAACGACCTCCCAGATCTCTGCCTCGGTGAAAGGATAACTCAGCTCCGAAAGGTCAAGGGTAGGCAGACCTAAGGCAGCAAAGTCTAGCACACAAGTACGTTCGTGATTGGTCCCCAGAATAGCGTCAAAGTATTGGAACGCCGCCTCCGCTTTCTCTTCTTCTCCGATAACCGTGGTGCCTGCGACCTCAAGAGATACAATATGGTTTTTCCTTCTTCTGTGGTTCGCGTGTAGGTGAAAGAACTTGGTGTTTGCATCCCCCTCATGGAGCCAACGTAGACTAGATCGTTGTCGTGCAATAGTACGCTCGAGGGAGGCGAGGCCTAGGTATCGCATTTTGAGAAAGCGGCGTAGCGCTTGTTCCGCTAGGGAGAGCGACCGGCGGTCCTGGGCTGACTCAAGGCGGGAGATTACTTCCTTAGCGACCTGTATCTGTCTACGAATACTCCCGACGGTTTTAGCACTCCATCGTTTTAGGTTCTTGGCCGTTTCCCGAAGCAGATGATCAATAGTACGTAGCGGATCCATGACCGGGCGCGGGGCTGACCAGGCCTCTTGTACCGCTTCAAGAAAGCCATCAAACTGGGTCCATATAGCCTCGAACCGAAAGCGGCGTTTTGGGTGGAAGCCATCATCGAGCTGTAGTAATAGAGGAGCATGATCTGAGCATCGGGTTGATAGCGCTAGTAGAGAGCTCCGGGGAAATTCACTTTCCCAGTCAGCAGACACGAAAACCCGGTCAATGCGCTCCAGGGTTGGGTGGAGGCGCTCATTGCTCCAGGTATAAAGACGACCATGCAAATGGAGCTCTTTCAACTCGAGGTCATTTAGGAACCGTCTGAATCGACCCATCATACGTCTAGAGAGGCGATCATTGTTTTTGTCTGCGGCCTGGTAGATTAGGTTGAAATCGCCACAAAGCATCCACGGGCCGACCAGCGAGGCTCTAGTAGCTCTAAGCTCCTCTAGAAAAGCGACCTTTTGTTCGTCCTGTTGTGGACCGTAGACGACCGTTAGCCACCAATGTGTAGTGGCCGAATTCCGCATGGCTACTTTGACCGTAAGCGAATGAGCTCCCAACCGTGTCTGTGAGACATCCCAGACATTCAGATCCCAAGCGACCAAGATTCCCCCTCGGGTATGTACAGCAGGGAGAGCAGTATAACCAAAGTCTAGTCCTAGCATATCAATAATAATGGCATCGGTTACATCATCCAATTTCGTTTCCTGTAAACATAGAAGCGACACTTTTTCCGACCGTACTAATTCCCTAACCGCTGTTCGTCTGGACCTCTGATTGATGCCCCGTACATTCCAATTAACCAAATGTTCATTCATTGTTAACTAATACAAACGACCAAGACAAACTAAAAGAAATCGAGAAAAGCTAGCGCTCATGGCCACCACCGGCCAACTCCTCCGGGAAGAGTTCCTTGGCCACCGCCATGAGCTCGTCGTCATCTAAGGTGCAAAGCTGCCCCGACCAGCTGATGTTGTCACCGAAAAGTTCACGGATGGCTTGGCAGTGATCGTCCGACAGCCCAACTGCAAAAAGACGCACGTACTCGACGAAGGCAGCTGTATCTGGTGCCTTGTTTTGGTCGACCAACCCCAAGCGCTTCATGATGATATTCTGGGCAGCGGTCACTGGGTTAGTCCCCCTGTTCCCGGACTTCGCTGCCAGGCGACTACTACGACGAGGAAGAGTCCCAGGCTGCAAGACTCTTGCGCGGCGCGCCCGTGGCTTCCTGGTAAGGATAGGTGGTGTGATCTCCTTGGAGATAGAGGCGCAAAAATCGGCGACCAAGTCTTCAAAACCAAGAGGCGGCGAGGAGCCCCTGGTGGTTGTCACATTTGCGAGATCACAGGTGGCCGGCGTTCCCGCCGCGGGCTGGGTGCCAACCTCCGGCTGCGGTTGTGGTTCTGCAGCGCCTGAGGCTGGCTGAAGCACACTTGGCCCAGGCGCCAACACGCAGTCACCAAGCCCGACCGGCCTATGCGACCAATCGACCACGGCCTCCGGCTCGTCAGGCATCCCAAGATACCCGTGCGACCAAGGCCCATCCACCGGCCCACCCGACCAAGTCCCACTAGGAATGGGCGTCACCTGTGTCTCAAGCGGGCCAACCGATCGAGATCTAGCAGAGGGCCCAACAGAGGGCGTCGCGACAGACCCAGCTAGTCGATGCGGAGCAGATAGCGGCGTCGCTTGCGCCCCCGGAGACGCAGCAGGTTCCGCCGCCAGAGGAGAGCCGTCCCGGGGAATCACACCTGCGGGGACGTCCACCTCCGGGAAGCAGATGGCCTCCAAGGCTGGACCCCCACCCGACAAGCGATGCTGGGGAGCTTGCAAGTCCGCGGCAAGCCGCCGAAATGCCGTTCGTACGGGAATGTCCTGCCGCTCCACCACCGGACGTCGCTGCTGGAGCTGCGCCTCGAGCAGCATGGGGTCCGCCTCCTGCAGCGCCAAGGGTGGCCGAGGGCGGAAGCATTCCAGTTCCGGTATGAGCAGTACAGGCGACCTGTTCTGGAGAAGCGTCGGCTCGACGGCCTGGCGGGGAGCCAGAGAAAACGACCCGACTCCTGTTGAGATCGGAGTCGCAGCGACCTTGTGGGGGGAGGGAAAGAAAGGGGTTGCCTCCACCGAGAGCTGTAGAGGACGGCGCGACGGGGGAATCGCCGGGAGATGAATTCCCTGCAGTCCCCAGGTGGGGAAGGATCCGGGGCGAGCAGGGGCCGGCGGTGTGATCACCGGCGCCCCGAAGACCTGCCTTCCAAAGCTTGGGCCGACCGCGGAGGAAGATGCCGTGTCTTGCTGCCCACTAGCATCTCGTCTCCTCGGTGGGGCGCCCCCATCACCACCCCACCGCGAGTTGTTGGGATTGACACCACGCGAAGCACCCTGGCCCGTGGCATCCACCCCGTTCGTAGGCGACCTCAGATCGAAGACCTCCGTAATGTTGATTGTTACCCTGTACTTTAACGTTGGCAGTTCCTTCGTCGCTGTAGGTGGAATAGGCATCACCATGATCTTCTTGCAGGGAAGGAGGTCGGGGTGAATACAACCAGCAATGACTCTGAATTCTTTTAGTGTTCCTTTGGCTTCTGTCTCCGGTGCGAGGGAGATGACAGCACAGGCAGAACCCAGTATCGTTTGCGCCGTGCTCCATAACCAAAGGTGAGCGGGGATGCCGACTATCCCCACCCTGATTCTGTAATCCATGGAGTCGTCGCACGCCCATGCTTCTCGGCGCCACCTCTTGAACACCAGCCGTAGACCATCGTCGGGGATTCTAGCATGGAGAACTCCCAGCATCGTTGCCGCATCCCGGAACATTATGAGGAAGTCTTTCGGGTGGTGCGGGTAGACAAGGAAGGAACCTGGTTCCACTCCAAGGCGACCTTCAAGATAATTCTTGACCTCAGTCGGCGTGACTTCCGGCCGTGTGCCTGCAATGACTGCGACCAGGGCTCTTTCGAGCGCGACCTCATTGGAAGCGACCTCCAAAGTCCGAGGAACCACACAAACTTCTACAGCCGGTCGTCGAGATGGATCACCCACCGGTGGTGGGGACGCGGCCGTGGCCTGTGGCGCAGCCGGTTCGCGTACGGGAGGTGGCGACGGTGTCGGGCCGTCCGCCGCAGACCCCGTCGGCGTCGAGCTCGCCTCGCCCGAGCCCTGTCTCCTGGGGGCGACCACACGGCGCTGCGTCGCCCTGCGATCCAGCGGCCGCCGTTGTTCCTGCTCTCTATGCCAGGCCGTAGCAGGCTGGATTTGAGGAGGGGCGCGACCTTGCACCCTCCCGACCTGCCTGCGCGATTCACCCTGATGCCTCCGCACAGGGAGGGCCCGACCGATGACACCAGCTGCGTGTGTACGACCAAGACCGACCAGCGGTGGGTGAGGGGGTGCTCCTTGACCACCCACCTGAGCCGCCCTGACGACCCGCGGTTGCGGGCAGTCATCGGCCCGGTGGCCCAACCTGTGACAATTGAAGCATCGCGCAGCGGTGGGGCAGCGGGCGGCGACATGCTTCGTGCTGAAGCAGTTGAAGCACTTCCCCACCAAATCTGCTGGCACCGGCCGTGCAGTAGGTGGTGGTGGGGAGTGAGGCGGCGACCTGGACGCCTTGCACTTCTTCCGCGACTCGACCACCTCCCAATTTTCCTCATCATCGACCATCACGGCCGCCCGGGCGGGGGCGCACCGTGCGTCCGCCATGAAACCTCCCAGCGGCTCCTGGCGAGGCTGCGGATGAGCCCTGCGGGCCTGAGTGAGCGGGGGAGAGGAGTTCCGCCCAGAAGGTGACGCCTTGGAGCAGGAGCCGCTGTCACCGGGGGCCTGTGTGGCCGGCGGCGGTGGTGGCGGCGGCGGGAAGCGACCAAATCGCAGTGGAACACCTGCGGTAACTGGGGCGACCTCAGGTCCCACGGCGGGTGGTGGGAGAAAGCGACCAAAACGCGGCGGCGGCGGTGGAACGGCCGAGGGAGAGGGTGGAGATGCGGCGGCCGAGGGGGAAGATGGAGCAACGCCGCGTCGGAGGAGCACCGGCGATGGAGAAGGCGTCCGGCCTGGAGAGGGGATTCCCATGCCCCTCACCACCTCGCTGAAGGTGGGTGAGTTTGGCGCCGACGCGCCCGACGAATCCGACGCCGCGAGCTCCCATAGTTCCCGCTCGGTGGGGATGGACGGGCCCGCCTCCGAGGATCCTGGTTCGAGACGGAGGCGCGACCCGCCGGCAGGTGAGGTCGGGGATCCTTCCGCCATGGGGAAAAGGGCTCGGAGCGGGAGGGGAGGGGGGGAGGGGAGGGTAGGAAAGGAGGGGGCGAATTGGGTGGCCGCCGGTGCCGGGATGGCCACCGGCGGGAGGCTGTGGACGCCGGCGTCGGAGTGACGGCCGGCGGTTGGCTAGAGCTATGCTGGGGCTAGGTCATGGCGTGAAGCTTCCCGTGGATCTCCACCCACAGGCTGAGATAGGAGGGGAGGAGTAGATGTGCAGGACGGGCGTGGACGGGCGGGCTCGGATCTGCAGTTTGGTGGGCGGAGATGGCCGGGAGGGGGAGATCAGCGGCAGCGGCGGCGAGGGCGACAGCGAGCACCCGTATCGCCGCCTCGGCGTCGGGCTCAAGTCCGCCTCGGCGAGCACCAATGCGAAGTGGTGGCCTTCCCAGTGGAATTGAAACTCAATTGTTCAGATTGGCTTCTCTCCAAGGAAATTGAGCCTCAAGTGCTCAAATCGACTTCTTCCCCGGCGGCAGAGTGCAACATGCGGATAGCAGTTGGCGATGGTGGAGGTGTCGGGCGGCGCAGCCGGCAGTGAGGCGTCCGCCGCCTCAGCGGACCTCCAGCGCTCCGGCATGGCCGCCGCTACCCCGCTCCTGAGATTTCGCAGCCTCTCATGCTCGGTCACGAATCCCCCTGCGTGCGAGATTGGGCAGCGTTGGTGGTTGCTGCCTGCTGCTACCTTGTAGCTCCTGCTGCATACCAGAAAGTACGTAGGGTGTGTTTAGATCGAGAAAAATGGATAGAAAGTATGGAAAGTTTTTATGAAAGCGTGCATAGAGATAAAAATGAATTGATACGGTCCTCTAGGTGGATAACTTTTCGTGAAAAGAGAACGTTTTTATAGAAACACGGCCTCAGGGTCATGTGGTTGCTGCCTGCTGCATACGAGCAGTGTCCCACTCACCTGCAACGGCCCAATTTGGGACCAAGACAATCGATTTGGGAGTCGGAGCAGAGATGGGGGTGCGGAATGGGATAAAGGGATTGCAGGTAGGGAAGAAAGGAGGGATGAAATAAGAAAGAGGAGTATTGTCTTACAGATGGGGTCAGGGTAAAATGGTCTTTTTCCATCACAGTTAACAATATAAAGATGGAAATCCTAGCATTGAAAGGATGTTCCAAAATTTCTATGGCACTCAGGGAACTTTTAAAATTTTTGTGGCACTGAAGGAAGATGACTTAGGGTGCGTTTGGTTACGAGGACGGGACGAGACGAGATGGGACGGTCCCTTTTTTTGAAGGTGTTTTGTTGGAAGACATAAGGGACGGGGTCATCACTGTAGCGGAATATACCGCAAACATCCGGGACGCCCCCGTCCGTCAAAATCGAGAGTCTTTTACCCCTATGCCATTAACAAAGTTACCACTTACCTGTGTGCCACGAAAAAGTTATCAGACACATGTGTGCCATGAGCAAAATTTTTGTTTACCCGTGTGCCATTCCGTCCAACTTCTGTGAGAACTTAACGGTTTCATGGCTCTGACATGTAGGACCCACGTATGGAAATGACTAATTTGCCCCTCTCTCATTTGCATCTCTATTCTCCACTCCCTGGTCTAGGTAACTCCTCTCCCGTGCTCCTCTTCTCCCTGCTCCAACCCTAGCGCCGCCGGCACGCCGCGCCGCCGCTTGCCCCCGCGCTCCCCTCCCCACGTCCCCCTCCCCCGCCCGCCGTCGGGCCGCCGCCGCTGCCCCCCACGCTCCCCTCCCCATGCGCCCCCCGCGCTCCCCCCCCCCACGCGGCCCGAGCCGGGCGCCCTTGCGGCCAGGGCGACAGGCAGGAGCGCCCGTGCGGCCAGGGCGCCAGCAGGAGCGCCCGCGCGCCCGTGCGCCCAGGCCGCCAAGAAACCGCGTCGCCCCCAACCGTGGTCCCTGAACAACAAGGTAAAAGTCCGCAGTTCTCTTCATTGCTCACATGTATGCATATGTGTTGAGCATTCGTTGTTGTTCATCTGTAGGATGGACGCCGGTTTGGGTAGTGAACCTCCTGACATTTCCTCACAGTGAGAAATTGGTACTGAACATTCAGTAGAAGTAAGCATTCATGAGGATAGTGAATCCCTTGCTAACCCAAACCCATCAAATGAGCATGTGGATGTTGATGATGAGTACTTGTACATTGACATGGGTCCTGGACATCGAGCAACTCCCATTTCCACTAGGCAATCTGAACCAGACACATTGGTAGATGAAGTAGAGGAAGATGAATCTTTGTCTGATGATGAAATAGAGGAAGATGACATTGTTACAGATAGATTGCCTGCACGAAAACCTTGTTGTGGCCACTCCTGGATCAGCCATGGTATTCCCACATAATGAGGCGGTTGCTAGTGCTACACATAAGCCAAAGAGAGTGAAAGAAGGCGCCAAAAAGAAGGGGCCACCACCAGCGAGTACTAGCAGGTATGATCTTTCACTTTTCCAAATCTAATCATTTACAACATAACTGATCTATTTTACTTGCTTTCACACAAGGTCTGCAACTGGATCCAATGACCCCTTTCCTCCCCAAATTGAGCAACCTCCATCTGTTCATGAAGACATTGCATCCTTTGAACGCTCTCGACAGACAGTGCCGTCACCAAGGAAGAAGCAAGCCGTCATGAAGAAGTACTCGCCAAGGAGGGCTCCAGTTGAAGTGGCCAACCCATCTAGCCCAGCTTCTAATACCAGAAGCAAGAAGAAACTCCAGCTTGAATAAATCAAGTGGTGGAACTATTACTTTTGATGTAATTCAGACATGTATGGTTTGGTGTGATGAACACTAGTGAACTGCTACTTCTATGTGTGGACTAAGTGTGATGAAACTTATTTGCTTACATGTTGGTGAAATGAACTTGTTGCTATGCAATGGTCATGTCTTGTTTTTCCATGTGATATGTAGTTACTTGTTGGTATGCAATGGTCATGCACCTATTTTTCCTTTTTTTAAAAATTATGCCCGATTTTTCCTAATTTTTTTCACTTTTTTTCTAAATTTTTCCACATTTTTCTAAATTTTTCCGTATTTTTAAACATTTTCCCGTATTTTAAAACATTTTCATCAATTTATTCCGTATTTTTATACATTTTTAACAAATTTTCTGGTTTTTATACAAATTCAAAAAAATTACACTTTTTCTTAATTTTTCGCTTTTTTAAAAATTATTTTCCATTTTTTGATTTTTTATACAGTTTTAAAAATGTTTTTCATTTTTTCGAATTTTTTTAAGCCACTATTGTACATAAGGGCAAAACGGTCTTTTCATAGCCACTAACACCTCTGTTAAGTCTCCATCCATCCAAAATGGCACACGGGTAAAAGAAACTTAGGCTCATGGCACACAGGTATCTAGCAACTTTTTTGTGGCATAGGGGTAACCGGCATCTTTCTTAATGGCACACGGGTAAAAGACTCCAAAATCGAGTGGCCGGCGTTGTCCTCTTTCCACGCCGTCGCTCTCCGTCTACTCTGCCTCGAGTGGAAGAGGTCACAGGGGAGGAGCAGCGCCGGCCTGGGGGATGACGCGTGGAGGAGCCGTGACGGCGGGCAGCGCCGGTCGGAGCGGCGGGCTGGCGGCCTGGGGGCTGCGCGGGGAGAAGCAGCATCGGCCGGCCTGGGGGCGGCGCGTGGAGGAGCCGCGACGGCGGGAGCGGTAGCCTAGGGCAGCGCGGGGAGGAGCAGCGCCGGCCGACCTGGGGGCGGCGCGGGGAGGAGCAGCGCCGGCCGACCTAAGGGCGGCGTGGGGGAAGAGCAACGCCGGGATGGAGGACTGGAGGAGCTTGGGGGCGGCGGGCGGAGGTTGACGCGGTGGAGAGAAGAAGATGATATGGTTGGGAAAAAAGAGGACGACTGGTTGGAGAAGATAAAGAAAAGTGAGAATGACATGTGGGGTCCATACATGACAAGTGGGTCCAACCAATAATTATAGCTAATGGTGTTAGTTTTCTCTTCATCTCTCATTTTCAATCTCTTCGACCAAACAATAGACGAGATCGTTCCGTCCCAGTTCAACCAAACACTGGATGGGACCATCCCATCCCATAAAACTAGGACGAGATCATCCCATCTCACTTTGTCTCTAAAACCAAACACATGCTTAATTCTTGTGGCATTGAAGGAATTTATCTTAGAAAGAAACATCTTCCAAACCTATATTGAACTCATTAATTAAGGATAATTATTTGCGCATATTGGTTGGACTTTGAAACCGAAATAATCGATCAACCCCTTCATAATATCATGCAAAAAGTCAACTGAATAACCATGAATTTTCTTTTCCTTTCGTCAATGCACTGTCCTCCTGTCCTGCACACCGAACGGATTTTCCTCCCCTTTCGGCCTTTCCCCACCGCCGTACGCATTTATTACACACCCTCCAGCGAAAACAATTTCTCTTTTTTTTTTTTTTTTCTGTCTCCCTCTTCCTCCTCGCCTCGCCCCCCCCTGTTCTCTCCTCTTCCGCATCGGCCGTATCATCCCATCCCAAATCAAATCAAACCCACCTCTCGCTCGGATCCTCCCCACGAATCCGGCGAACTCCCCTCCGTCGCCTCCAAAACCCTATCCCCTCGCGCCACCGGCGGGGGGCATGCGGCGGTGACATCGCGTGCGGCCTCGTTTGTCTGCGCTCGCGGTGAGCATTGCGGCGCGGGAAGGGGGCGATCGCTCGGGGGCCGCGGAGCCATGGCGTCCGCGGGGTCGGGCGGCGGCGCGGGGGCGGGCGGGCTCAAGACATACTTCAAGACCCCCGAGGGCCGGCACAAGTTGCAGTACGAGAAGACGCACTCCCCCGCCGTCGTGCACTACAACCACAGCGGCAAGACCGTCTCCCAGGTGCGGTACTATGGGGCGCGCCGTCGGGGTTCCGGGTAGGGTAGCTGGGGAGGTTTGATGCGCCCGGCTGGGGATCTCGGTGCGGTTAGATGTGGAATTGGGAGGCGGGGTTGGGATGGGGGTGGGTGTTGACTTGGCCTGATCAGGTGCGCGGTTTGGATGGGTCGTTGCAGATGTTCTGGGATTTCGATTGGGTCATGATCAGGGTACTCGGAAGTTATCTGATGCAGCAGTTTGGGCATTCTCTGTAGATGTCTTATTGTTTCTGATGTTTCATGTCTGGATGGTCCTTGCATACATTTCCTGTTAATTCTAGAAACCTTCAACACGAATGACATATGGGTTTCTGTTTGCTAATTCTAAATTCCAATAGCATAGATGAGTGATCAAATGTTTGCATAACTGCTTGCAGAGTTTTGTGGACCTTCTGCTTTTATTGTCTTGTGTACATTTTACATCTTTTACACAATATTAATACCAACTGGTTGTGATGGTGCCAGATGACGGTGGCGTATTTGAAGGAGAAGCCGGCGGGTCAGGGGTCCACGCCTTCAACTCCAAGTGCTGGCAGTGGGATGCGGTCTGCAGCTGCAAGGCTGCTTGGCACTGGGAACGGGAACCGGGCGCTTAGCTTTGGGAGCAATGGTACCAGCAGGGCTGTCTCAGGAAGCAGCCGCATTGGTGGTGGCATTGGTGCGTCCACGAGTGTGAGTGGATCGCAAGGCATGGCAAATTATGATGGCAAGGGCACGTACATCATATTCAACACCGCCGATACGCTCTTCATCAGTGATCTCAACTCGCATGACAAAGTATTTCCTTTTTCTCTTGCTGAATGAATGCATGCTAAGGTGCTTGTAACCTCGGTATCATGTGGTTCTCTGATCACGTGCTAATTGCATCAGGATCCAATAAAGTCCATCCACTTCAGCAGTTCGAACCCGCTTTGCCATGCATTTGACCCAGAAGCCAAGGATGGGCACGATCTGCTCGTTGGGGTGTTCTCAGGAGATGGTATGTTGAATGCTTCTTAACTTGGAATGCTTTATGCTTATATGTTAAAAGTGAATCATGTATAAGGTCTTTTTGTTTATTGTCCAGTCTATACAATGTCATTGAGGCAGCAGTTGCAAGATCCTGGAAAGAAGCCTGTTTCATATCAGCATTTTATTAATAAAGACAGAGAAAAAGACAAAGATCCAGGTCAAGGTGGCGCTGCCAGCAGGCATGTGTTTCACTTGGTTTTTTACTTGACAAATGGACTTGTTATTTTTTAACTTAATAAGCCGGACAAATTTAAAAGAATTACACATTTCTTAAGTAGTCATTTCTTGATGTGGTAGTGGGTCCTGTCAGCTATACAAGTTGGTAGAAACTTAGTTGGGTAGCATCAATATAATATACGAAGCTACAGAATTTAATAGATACGTCTTGCATCTTTAGAAGTTTGAACATGATTACATGAAAGTGGAACAAGGAGCATGCATGTGTAAGGTACAACATGTCAGTAGTCTAAACTTACTGGTTGTGATTTTCCCTGTGGCAGTATGTGAAAACCACACACATTTGGTCAGCTCATTTTGATGAAACAGCAATCAACACGTGCAAACATTTTACTTTCATCATCTATGCAATTTTTCCATGCTACCTGCTTTAAATTTACATGGAACTCTGCGACTCAGGATCTTGGCACCGCTTGGGCAGGCTAGGGTAGGCTACTTCCTTTTGCGACAATGTTTGGGATGTTTTAATGATACAATGGGAAATTGGGGTTTCTGCTGCTGCTGCTTTTTTGGGGAAAATAAGACTCTAGAACACCCTTTTTATGTGGGATTGTTGTTTCCAACAGTTATCAGGAGTCCTCAGTCCTGGAGTTGCTGAGGAGATTTTAATGAAACGGGTTACCACATTATGTTTAGTAAGTAGTCTTGATGCAGTTCCTTAGATAGCTCGCAAAAGATGTTATACCTTCCTTGCCTAGTCAAGATCCAACATGAAGCATTTTGGTTACCATGCACTTATATGGGGGTTGCTAAATTTGATATATCTGTGGCGAGTGAACTGCTAAAGGATGGTGTGCTTGGCCTGATGTTGTCTGGGATGCTTTAATGTTTGTTTTTAAAATATGTAGCTCTTTTTTTTGGGGGAGAGTTTAGTTGAACTGTTTTTCTGAGCTCAATGGGTACAGTCATGCTGCTTAAAACAGAAGATACTAATTCCTGTCAATGTGGATCCACTCTTCTTTACACATTTATAAAATCATAATTATATATTGATCTTTTGCAGCCGGTGCACTTGTGTTGCATGGGTTCCAGAGCGTGAAGGCATTTTTGTTGTTAGCCACGCTGATGGGAATTTGTATGTGTATGACAAGGTGAGCCTTGATGCTCATGGAATTTTATCGAACTTTTTAGGTTTATTTTGAACTGATAAGTTTCATTTTCTAAATTCAGTCCAAGGACGGAAATACTGATTGGACCTTTCCCACTATAAAGGATCAAAGTCAGCTGCTGATTTCACATGCAAAGTCGAGTAAGGTATCTCTTGCCACGTGATATCTTTCACTGAAAATTTGCACTGACATGGCTATGTATGATGGGGTATTACCATATTAGTAACTTGTTTATGTTCTGGAGTTCTGTTAACTTGCTGAAACACTCTACTGCCTTTTCTTCATAGATGAAATATACCAACATCTACCATAACTAAGTAATGAACAGCTTGCGTGCGCTTGTCTCGGCTTCATTCTCTCGGTAGTTAAGAGCAGAAAACTAATATTAATACTTGGCCTGGACTTTATCTGTCAGTGACTTTCACTTCTATGATTGCTGTTAATGCCAACTGCCAAGTAGTACTACCATTCCAGCAGGTCATACTGGAAATAGTACAATAAATTTCATGATGAAATAATATTGCAAAAACACAGAGTCAAGGAAAGTTAATTGGAAATTCTTGACAATCTGGAGTCCTAATGTTGCAACTTCTATGATTGATTCCAAGGTTTGAAATAACACTGCAGGGCAATCCGATTGCAAGATGGCATATATGTCAAGGTGCAATCAATGCGATTTCCTTTTCACCGGATGGCTCTTACTTGGCAACTGTTGGGCGAGATGGTAATTTTCTGTCCAAGAATGAGAATCAACAGTTCCATATCGAAAAGGTTTAGCTGCTGTTGAAGTTCTACATAGAACTAAAACTAAAACTAGTCTGATCATATGCAGGTTATTTAAGAGTATTTGATTTTGCGAAAGAACAACTAATATTTGGTGGGAAAAGTTACTATGGTGCACTGTTGTGTTGCTCTTGGAGGTAAGCTGCCAATGACACATTTTGCTGAATGTTTTTACCATGTCCAAGTGTGATATGGAAGCAGGACTTTGGTTCTGTTAATGTTATTGCATCAATCCTGCTGTTGCCCAATTTTTAGATTGATTGTGTTCAACTCACTATCACAAACCTATTCCAGTATTTTGATAAATAACTCCTTTCACCTTGTGAAACTTTCTAGATCTGAGATGTTTGTCAAAACACAAAATTGTTGCTCTTCACCAGTTTATTTATTATTTTTTTATTTTGGGGGGTGGGGGTGGGGGGGGGGGGGGGGGGGAGTAGAAATGGTAAGATGACAACATGTAGTTAGCAGAGTAATTATAAGAGGAAGATGAAGGCATATCTAATACAATGTAATAAATTTGAAGTGTTCTGACTGACATGGCTTAAATGTACTTCTATAGGCTATTTTGGTGTAGACTCGTAGCGGCTGCTATAATGCCACAGGACCATAGCTTCAGTATGCTATAATGCATTAATAAATAACTTTCTTAGCTCAGTTAAAATGGTGAAGTAGGTGCCACCTAGTCAGTGCTGAGAGCCTACTGGCCTAGGCACACCCAGCCAGCCACTATTTTCCCAAATCACCCTGTGAGCTTACCTATAGGGTGGGGGACAGACGGACAGTACTTAGTTCAGTCTTTGCACCATTGGGATTGGAGGCTTTGGGGTGGGCCTGAGTGGGATTTGTGATAGGGTGGTAGCAGGTGGGGTGTGAGCTGGTGGGGTATAGTGGGATCAAAGGGGAGCAATGAGTATAGTTGAATACTGGTAGAGAAGGGAGGGTGAAAGCCTAGTTTCCATTAGGCCGAACAGGGTAGCTGCCGTACTGTTTTCTCAATTTTTCCCATCCCCCTCTCAACTCCCTTTATGTCACAGTATTAATCCAACTCTCTTTATGCCACTGTATAATCGAAATATCATAACAAATTCTAGGCTCTGGGTCATTATTTTATTTCCAGGATCAAAGCAAAATTATTCTGGTCTGTGTAATATTTATTATTTAATCTAGTTGTAATGTAGCTCATGTGGAATGTAGAATGTTCCTAATGCAGGCATGGTCTGTGCTGCTTGGTGATATTTACTGCACATATTTTTTTTTTATCGCGACCAAGGTTGAGGAGTACGAGATTTTGAATTGCTGCCTTGTCACGGGTGGAGGTAGATGGAATGGAATTGGGAGGGAATTGAACCTGAACCCGAGCAGCCCGGCCTCGCTAATGGCGGCGGCCGGACCACAAGGGCAGGCGATAGAGGCACTAGATTGATTTTCTTATCTCTTGCTTGCCTCCTTTGATACATCTCCTCTCATTATATAGAGAGGATTACTTAACCTCTAAGTAAGACACTTAACCCTAACCCTAATGGGCCTAGCCCAACTGGCCCAATCGACCTAGCCGACTCCCATGACATTACTCCCCCCTTTTTTGAGCAGCTCTTCCTCGAGCTGCAGCATGAGAAGGACCCAACCCCAACCTAAAACAAACCACGCTAATGAAAGCCTTTTACATCTTGGCTTTATTGTAGAAAAAAAATGCATACTGTCTAACTTGATCTCTGCACGTGAAGAACTAAAATACCAGGTCCCTCTGTATACATAAGCAGAACACAACTCTCCTGGATCCCACTGAAACAGAACTCCACCTATCTGCACATGAAATGAAGCCTTCGAGATGGAGGAACTCACCAGCCCACACGACATGTCCATCACGTAAAGAGCTGGCCAACAAAGGCTCACGACCCTTTGATCTGCTCCTTTAATCAGATGAGACGGCCGCCGTAGCATCCTGAGTGCTGCCGCAACATCCGCCAAGGACGGCGCCGTCTGTTGCTGAGATGCAACGACCTGTGGAATCGGATCGTTGTGGCTCGGAATTGGCTGCCACTGCTGCCGAAAGCGGGCCCTGGGTGGCCTGCCACCTGCCACGAAGTGCGGCAATGGCGTCCGCATCTGCCATGCGCCTCTTGATGGAAAACAGCAACTCGAAGCATCGCAGCCTCCTGCGACCGACGGGCGCGTGCGGCGGCCCCAGAACGAGCCATGGAGCAGCCGGTGTCGACTCCTAGGAGGGGGCGACGACATGCTGATCTGGCTTGATGACGCCGCCACCTCTCCTGGCTGAACACCCGCAAGATCCATGCCGAACATCAAGGCTTGCGGTGCCTGCGCTTTCAATCTCGCCAGAAAACTGCGTGTTGCCGCTTGAATACACAGCGCCGCTGCCTCCTGATGCGCACGCTCCGCCGCTTGAAGTTGTAGCTGTAGGAGAGTAGAGAGGGATGCGTATAATGATTGTGGATGTATTGCATTGAGGCCTCGGCCGGTATATATGAGAGTACAAGACTTGGGGGATAAGGCAACCCCTCGGGATACATATGGCAGTCTATGATATTCCTATCTATACTACCAAATCAGCTGTTGCTGACGCTGGACGGCGGCGGATTAGATCGATCCGCCGCGGAGAGGGGCGCTGCCCCCGGCAGAGGTCATGGGCGACCTCTCCGGGGGCGCGCTAGCAGGCCGTCGAGGGGGGCGCCCTGGAGGTGCGCCGTGGTGGACGGCCGGTGGCAAAGGAAGAAGGCAGGGTGCCGGCTGCGCCAGCGGCAGCGTAAGGATTAGCCTAGGATCTCAAACCCTAATCTCGTGATACCATGTAGGAGAGTAGAGAGGGATGCGTATAATGATTGTGGTGTATTGCATTGAGGCCTCGGCCGGTATACATGAGAGTACAAGACTTGGGGGATAAGGCAACCCCCCGGGATACATATGGCAGTCTATGATATTCCTATCTATACTACCAAATATACTCTAACAGTAGCGCCGCCACTTCTTGGCGCTGACGCACCAACCAATCCTTCAACTTCGTCGCTCCCTCCCGAAGTTGGACCACTAACTTGTTTAGCGCCTCACATGTCTCGTCGATTTCGCCAAGGTGAGTAGGCAGATCGGCGAGCTCCCCCATGGGCACGAAACCTGACTCCCATGACACGCCTTGTAAAATAAGCAAAGGTTAGGCTGGCTAGAGATTCCCTTCCCAAGATCCCATCACCAAGTGAGAGCTTTCAGCACTGAATACCAAACTCTGGCTGGCCAGGAAAGCTGCTGAAACCAGTTTCTCAGGGAGGTACCCTCAAGGTGGTGAGCCATGATGGTTTGAGCCACTGTGGCTGTCATCCCAACTGGAGGAACAAACAACCTATTTAGTGCGGTTCTCAACGCTGCATGTTGTACTACCACATGCCTATTTGTTTAGCGAGTTACATAGTCAAACCTAACATCTTAGCTTTCTAGTCAGCGGACTAGTTTATGCTTGCAAACATTATATTTTTTATTTCTTTCTATTCTCGCATGGTCTATCTGTGAGTTACATAGTCACACCTCTCCTAACATCTTAGTTTTCTAGCGAGTGGACATGTGAACTAGTTTTTCCATACAATCATCATATTTTTTTATTTCCTTTTATACTCGCATGCGCTTCTTCTGCGAATTGGATCTAGAAGGGACTAACTAATTTCATTATGCTGCCGTGTTAAAGTGCCGATGGCAAATACTTGTTATCGGGTGGTGAAGATGATCTTGTGCAAGTATGGAGCATGGATGATAGAAAGATTGTTGCATGGGGCGAAGGGCATAATTCATGGGTGAGACTATAATTACAATTGTCTTTGTTAATATCACATTAAGACTATTTGAAACTTATATTTCAAATCAAATTACTTCTGTTCTACAGGTTAGTGCAGTTGCTTTTGATCCGTATTGGTCTGCACCAAATTCGGATGAAACGGAAGAAAATGTCATGTATCGCTTTGGGTCAGTTGGACAGGTAAGAAGTTTATGTAATGTATTTGTTTTTTAACCTGGAGTTGTTCTTGTGTTCTGTACTATAGTATCACCAGTGACAAGTGTTGGTATTATCTGTCAAATATCTTTCCGAGGTTCTGATTAGTGATTACTGAGAAGAAACTAAAATGCTACCCGTGTCTATAGTTTTTGGTTTCTTGCTAGTCATTGGCTCTTAGCATTTGTGTTACACTTGGTGCTATTAAGAGAGTCTTGTTCCTGCTGTCCTTTTGGTCACTTGCTACCTTGTTGGTAAATTTGGGTGTCAAACTTTTTTCATGGTTAAGTAATTTGTGGTATAACTTGAACTTTTGTGATTATTTCTTGAATATAGGATGTGCCATATGCTTTACTTGTTATTGCTTGTCCGAAAGAATTCATACTGGTAATACCTTTTCACCCTTTATGCATTTAGGACACACAACTGCTTCTCTGGGATCTTGCACTGGACGAGATCGCTGTCCCTCTACGCCACCCTCCCGGTGGCTCACCAACATTTAGCAGTGGAAGCCCCTCTGCGCACTGGGACAATGCATGCCCTCCAACAGGTGTTCTTCAACCGTCTCCACGGATGCGAGATGTACCAAAGCTGTCACCCCTAGTTGCGCACCGGGTGCATGTAGATCCCCTCTCTGGCCTGGAATTCACCAGCGAATCAATCCTCACCATATGCCGGGAGGGGCTAATCAAAATCTGGGCCAGACCCAGCCATAGTGAAAACAACCAGCAGCATGATTCTTCTGAGCAAGTCGTAGGCAACGCCACTGCAAAGGATAAGATGTTAACATCGTCAAACAAAGCTGGCGCTACCAGCTCCAGCTTCAAGCAACCATCATCTGTTCTTTTCACGTGACAGGCTTTGCAAGCATTTTTGTCATGCTCGCCTGGCTGTGGCTATTCATCTTTTGTCACTAACATGAGGATTTTGCGGGAATAGCTTGAGGTGGCTGCCAGCAAAGAGTTGCGCCTTTTTTTCCTGCTTCTTTGACTACGTCTCTGGGTTACAGAAGAGTCAATTGTTGCCATCTGTGTTGGCTAAAGAAAATAACAAAACTCGGTCCTGTACATATACATATACTGCCGTAAGATGAATATTACAAGCTTACTTATTTATATCATTTGATTGTTCTTTTGTAACATTTCTGTAGACTAGAGTGTGTATCTTTTTTGTGAAGTCTTTACTCTTTGGGGCAGCAGATCGCTAATGGATTGTAATTGCATTGGCATACTGGTAATTTTTCCTCCCTGGAATCAACCTTTGTTTTTCTTTTGCGGGCATTGTAAACTTGCTGTAAGCGCTTCATTTATACAGCAATTGTGAATCCGGTGAGGCGCAATTTTTTATTTTCAATTTGAGACGGTGTGGTTCACTTTGAGTAAGCATTTGACAAGTAGTTGTCCTTTCGTTTTCTCCTTCATTCCTTCCTCTACACGGGCAATAGAGAGAGAGAGAGATGTTCAAACTTGATGTGGAAGCCATGTGTTTTGAAAAGCATGTTCAAATGCCCCTGTGAGAATAAATCGTCATGTAATTGGTTTTGCAAATTTTCCACGTTCCGGCCTTGTTTAGATTTCAGAAAAGCGTTCATTTCTATCTCTGTTCACGCTTTCATAGAAACAGTACTTTTTCGTACTTTTCACCTCTTTTCATTCATCTAAACACGGCCGAAGGTGCTGCCAATTTATGTTCTCTTTAAAGACTATACAGTACATCACTGTACACGAGTTTCTGGCTCGCTGCTGCTTCCAAAATTCGTCAAACTTGCGGCGTACAAGTAGCTGACCACAAAGAACAATCGCAACCAATCAAAGCGAATTCTCCTATTAAACTTTGTCAAACTTGTACCAACTGCACCTGTAACCACAACCACAAATCATCCAAACAGCAGCTAAACATCCTCCCCCAATCAAAACAACAATCTGCTCCTCAGCAATACTCTCTCTCTCTCTCTCACACACGGCATGAGACGAGGCATTGGAGAACAAATACGAATAGCATGAAACAGAATGTTCCGTGCATCGAGAATCCGTGACAATCAAAGCAAAATCAGTGCAATAAATCAAATTGGGGGAAAGAAAAATGTGGACGCTGGAGACCCAAAGAGGACACGGCCTTCCTGTCTCCGGTCTGAAGAAGGGAAGGGAAGGGAAGGCGAGTCCGAGTCAGACTCAGAGCACAGTCCGGAGCTCTCTCCCTCCCGGTCTCCGCCTCCGTCCGTCCGTCCCTCCCCCTTGCCTATAATAAACGGACACCGCGCCGCGGCCGGCATCCATATCCACCACCACCACCGGCATCTAGCGGCGGACCACCGCGCCGAGCCGCCCCCTCGCTACCCCGGCCTCGCGCCCCGCGCCGGCGCCGCCAGCTGCGGATGCTGCGCCGCCCCGCTGCCGGCGACCGCAGCTGAGCATGGCCGCCGCGCCCCCGGGCGCCCAGAACCGCTGCGTCTTCGGTACGCCCCCTTTCCCCGCCTCCCCCTCGATTCAGTCAGGACCTCGCCGGCTCGGGTGCCCCGGTGGGATGGGGGATCCCGGGAGCTCCGAGCTTTCGATTCCGTTCTTTTCGGTGGGCTCAATTTTGCGCCGTCCGAGTCTCGCCTCGGCTAGGGTTTACCGCTTCCGCGCTTCAATTGGGCTCCCCTATTATTTTTGCTGTCATTTTTTTGCTTGTTGCTAGATGTGCAGGCGGCGCATCGCCAAATTTTAAAGCTTGCTGATGAGGGTGCTCGCCCTTTTGAATCTGATTGCAGTTGGCAACATACCGTACGATGCGACGGAGGAGCAGCTCGTGCAGATTTGCGAGGAGGTCGGCCCGGTCGTCTCCTTCAGGTGCAGTTCATGTTTCAGCCGCAGAAAAAACATACAATAAGCTGATGCAGGATAGTTGGTTAAGTTTACAGAGGCGTATGCAGTTACTTATTTTGAGTCATCTAGATGACTCTCAGATTGTACAAAAATCAATTTGCTACTGTCAAAATGCCTGTTTGACCTTATTTTGTTCTGTTTCAAATAAGAAATACGCATATGGGCATTACGTGATAAAATGAGACATTTTTAGCAAATATGATACAACAAAAAATTCTATGTAAAGGGCTGGATGCTTCGGCAGACTGGGGAAGACTAGAAAAATATGTGGTAGCTTGCTTTCAACCATTACATCTCTTCCTCGTAAAGGAGGCCGCATTATGACTAAATTTAACTTTAGGAATTGTAACAATATAGAACATTGATAGATGAACTAATTTATCGACATGGAAAGCATCAAGTTCCATTGCTGTTACATGTTCCATCTCCTAGTGGCGCCGTATGCCTGATGTCGTTTGCGTGTGTGCCTGTGCCTGTAGGCTCATGCTTGATTATAAATTTCAGATAATCCTAAAACAGCATCATCCTAGTATCTGATACATTTGTGGTATATACATGTATGCCTTTTCTTGATCAAATTTTTTTATAAGTGAATACTGGTACTGGCTGTGGTCTGGTCAGAGGTAGACTGAGTATTATTTGCCACGATCGCGAAGTTTTCTCTACATGTGAATCTACTATGATGCTGTTGAGCTATATCTTTTCTTCATACTGACGAATCCAAATTGCTTGTAGATTGGTTATTGACAAAGAAACTGGAAAGCCGAAGGGTTATGGCTTTTGCGAGTACAAGGATGAGGAGACTGCTCTAAGTGCACGCCGGAACCTTCAGGGTTATGAGATTAATGGTCGTCAGTTACGTGTTGATTTTGCTGAAAATGGGAGGAATACTGACAGAAATAGAGAAAAGGTCGAAGATCCTCAATTTTTCACTGTAGAATCCTTCCTACCACCTATGGAGTTCTCTGTTAATATGAGAAGTTGTATAGTCTTCATTCCAATGAATGATAATAGCTGCGGTTTCTCAAACCACCCTGTGTCTCCTGTTTCACTTTCTTATATAGCATGCTTGTGTATGTACAGATGCTTGACTGTACATACACATGCCTGCTATAACCGTCCAATTCCATTGTTGAATTATCGTTCTGTGTGGTGGCCCATTCATGTTTGCGCAGTTCAAAAATGCCTCTGTTATCTCGATTTTTGCCCCATTCATGGAAATGCGTGCCAAAGAAGTTTATAGTCTGACAAAGCTGTTGACTTAATATATAAATATATATACTATGATAAAAAGCTTCTTCAGAAGTGTGCTGACTGCTGAATATGTGAGGTTTACTTTCTTCAAATAGCAAAAGTAGGGCTGTGGTTTTATGGAAGATGTATAAATGGTCTTTGGACATGCTCCAGCAAGAGGGTTGCCACTGTTGGCAAATTGATTGCTGAAAAAATATATCCAATCAGACCTTTATGTATTGACATTTGGACTTTGATTTTTTGTTCAGGCTTCCTGATACCTTAATGGTTACCCTCACTGTAGTTTCTATCAACAGGTTTTACATATATCTCTACCAATGACAGTGTCTGATGCATGTGTGAGAATTTGCCAAATATTGTATTCGTGTGAGAATACTTTGGCAACACACAAGTTCTCAAGTAGATGCAGTTAATTTACATAAGGATGTTACTGTGTTAAAGTTATTTTCAAGACTTGTGAAATAATCTTGCATGATCTTACTGTACAAAGAAGAATTATTTCACTATCTCGATTTATCAGCTTTGCATTTTGGAAAATTAAGTAGCTTCCCTATGGAGATGGAGTTGGTCTGTGCTCATTACATGAATGAAAATATAGAACATCTCAACACAGAAGTTGATTTAGCTTCAATGAGAGCAACTGTTGACTTATGCTGGATACATTTATGCATTGCAGGGTCGTGGAGGACCAGGGATGGCATCTAGCGCTGGTTGGTTCCTTTTTACTATTCATCATCGTTCAGTTCATATATATGCTTTAAAATTGCTCGTATGTCATCATGGATGTTAACTTTTATTTCTTGATGAAACGTCACAGATAGTCAGAAACAATTGGCTGGGACTAATGCTGTTGGAGATACGAGTCTTCATCAGCCTGTTGGTCTTCCACCGGCAATACACGCTGCATCTGTGATGGCTGGTGTCCTTGGTGGAGCTCAAACTGCAAATGTTCAAAATGGTTTACCTGTCCAATATGGACTTGGAAATGACCCTCTTACTCATTATTTGGCCAGAATGTCAAGGCATCAGTTGCATGAAGTCATGGCTGAATTGAAGGTTAACTTGTAATCTTTTGTGTAGTTCAATCCCTTGATGTTCACAAATGACCCAGTGCTGATTGTAGATTGTTTATGCCTTCTTTTAATCTCAGGCCTTAACTACTCAAAATAAGGAACTTACCAAGAAATTACTACAAGGAATTCCACAGCTGCCAAAAGCCCTATTTCAGGTTAGCTATTGCTATTGGTGATTGTGCTACATTCATTTATGTATTCTTTATTCTGTCATTTCATACTTGATTCAAGCTTTTGTTTTAGAGTCTTACGCAGGTAGCAAAAGTCTTTAGGTGTTTTCTTGGAATAATGTTTTCTTCTGCTTACAGAACTTAATTCACTTCTATTTAGAACTTTATATGTTAATAAACTCAAGTGATTCTGTGCTACTAATCTGCCTTGAATTTTTCTTATTCATGTTGACCACTTTGCTTTGTATAACCTGATTCTGGTACATAGAACTTTGACTTATGTCCTTGGTGGAATTAAAAAAAAATAATTGGTGGAATTAAAAAAAATTAATTGATCTTATAATCTTTTTACTGAAAGGTTTGGTTTATGTGTATGCCTGATATAAGAAAATTGGCATGTTTGCTTGTGGCTCCACTGTTGAAAAAAAATTAGACTTGATTCCGTGTATTTCTTTGTTTCATTTTACGATGAAATAAGCTTGTTTCTTTATTTGCAAAAAAAAAATCATTAAACCATTCTCTATCATAGGAAATGAAGTATAAAAGATTAGAGTACCATGACTTAAATTTTCGCCTTGTTGTAATGCAGGCACAAATAATGCTCGGCATGGTGACGCCACAGATGGTTCGCTCTTATTTCTCTTTGATCTTAATTCAACCATTGTTTTTTTTCTGGCTTGACATAATGAATATATGCTTTTCACATCGTGTAGATGCAGATGGCAAAGAACCAACAGCCCTCAAGCTCCTTGGCGCAATCTTCATCTCACCTCAATGAGCCATATCCACAGCCAGATGCTATGATTCCAGTTGTCTCAAGAACATCGAGTTTGCCAGCTAACATACCGCCAAACCCAACTGTCCTGCAGGAACAACCTGCAACGCTACATAATTTTCCTCAGTATTCATCCCAGCCTCGAGTCAAAATGTTTCCGCATGGACATCAGTCTGGATTGACCACACATCCTGCAATGCTATCTCAGCCCCTAGGTGGTTCTTCCAGTGTTCCTACTCAACCCCCTGTGGCCTCAGTAGGTTTAATGTCACAAGTTCAGGCCCCATTTATGCCACAGCACCCTAGACCACCTGTTATACCAACAGGCGTACAACCTTTGACCCACCCTCGTCTCGCTCAGGTATCTTTCTTGACTTGTACTAAAAGGAGCTTGTCACAGATGAACTCAATTGATCCATTTTATCTTGCTAGTCACATAAGTTAACTCAACAATGTCCAATTGCAGGTAGCTGCTGCACCAGAGACACTACCAAATGATATAAGGATGGGCGATCAAGCTAGTCACTTGGCGGAATTTGCCCATCCTTCAAAGTTGAGAAAATTGGAGGATGGAACCTCGGTGCTTGGAATGGTAAACAACAGCCATTCTGTTTATGCAGCTCCACCTCAAGCAGGGGGGCCCAGTGGGCCCCCAGGGAGCTATAGTGCTGCTCCTGTGAGCTCTCAGCAAACAGGGAACGAAGCGCAGGTACAAACCATGTACAACTGATTTCTCATTATTTGTTATGTTCTACCTAACTTTCCAGTTGGAATTTTCTGGTCTGAGCTTTTGCTCATTTCTGTGGATGTTGAATAGAGTTGTTTAAGAAGTACCAAGATTTTCATGCACTGAAATATGCTTGTGGCTCTTGTGCAGCTCACACCTGACGTGGAGTCAGCTCTTCTGCAGCAAGTATTACAGCTGACGCCCGAGCAGCTGAGTTCGTTGCCACCAGAGCAGCAGCAACAGGTGATTGAACTCCAGAAGATGCTTTCAGCTAGTAAATAGTACCAACTGAACCGGCTTAACCTGTTAAGCTACAGCATAACATGGCAACAAGTGGAAACTGGAAGAGATTTATTTATTTGAGTATTGAGTTACTACGCCTGGACATGTCAACATCTCGACACCCACCAGTTTTGCTCGTAGTTATGCATCTGGCATTCTTTCTTCAGATAAGGATAAAAGAAAATGTGATTGGAGAAGATAGTGTGAAAAGAGGATTATACATTATCCATCACTGCTGTATCATTATAGGAAAAAACAATGATCTGTATCCAGATAAGGGAGTTTTCGTTTTAGCTTTTCCCAAATTTGTTGTAACATCAGACATTTTTGTACTTTCAATTTTGTCGCACCAGATAGTGGACCGTGTTATTGTGTATGCTTCTCACCTGAAGATTTGGCATCTCTGCTTCTACTCTGCTTTCCTTGATCCCAGATGGCCGCAATGAAGGTTGAAAAGCAGATATGCAGATGCATTGCTTGGTAGAATGGTGGACAGTACGTCTCATGGGCTTCCAAGAACCAAGACATGTTTGGCTGCAAACTGAGGTTTCTTGAAAGGATCATGTGATTTGGTTGTCTGGTACTTGCATTTCTGTGAAACATTTGTAAGTGAGGTTGCTTGAATGAATGATGTGATTTGGTTCTGTTTGCATGAGTAACTGAAGGGGTTCTTTGAAAATGTGAATAAAAAACTTTCTTGAATTTACATTTCAAAAAAATAACTTTTCCCTCATGTGCTGCTTACTGCCAAAGTTTATCTATGCTACCATTTCCCTATCTACAGTTTGGACTGTCACTTGGACAGAATGAGGAATGGCAGATATTTGTGAACTTAAACAGCAAAAGTTGGGGCAACAAAATGAGCCATCGAGGCTGAGATACAGTCATACAGATAATAGGTCCAAATCAAAACGTATGTTTCCATCTGAGCATACATTTCTGAGTGTTACTAAACTTTTTACAGTAGCTCAGAACTCGATGACAATACAAAAATCAAAGTCTTTATGCATAGTATAAAATGTTAGAGCGTGTCTCACATACATACTGTCACTGTCATTCTATTAGCCTTGTAAAAATATTCTCCAGTTTTGCTCATATTAACTTTACATGATCTGGCATATCTGTACTATCTGCCAAAAGCTTAAAATCGATCGTTTTCCTATTCTTACTGTTAACGGTAATGCTTCTATACTTACATCCGGACATATCGGACGCCAACCCCACTCGTCACCTCTGCTCGTTCTCCAGTGATGCTAGATGTCGTGCACCAGCCTCCCGCCCATGGTCGTGGCCGCGGCCGCTATGCCGAGGAGGTCACGGATGATGGAGGCTGCAGCCGAGGAGGTCGCGGCGGCGGCGACGGCGAGTTCCCATGATGTTGCAGTATAAGCTTTTGAATATTGCAGCCGCATAATTTTGGTGTTACATTAGTTTTATTTTGAGATGTTGCACGAATTGAACGGATGCCATTTAGCTTCAGACGGCGGGGCGGCAGACGGCGAGTTACATATGGTGCTGCAATAGAGGCTTTTGAACGTTGCAGCCTAATAATTTTGATGTTGCATTAGTTTTATTTTGATGTTGAATGAGTTGAACGGATGTTGCATGAAACATGGCTCTGATGTTGTGGCGGGAATTTTTACTCCCGCATCCAGATGTTTCACTGTGTTTTAATACGTGATTTTTGATGTTGCAAGCACCAATGTTCAATGTTGCAATCGTATATTTTCGATGTTGCAGAGACCTTAGAATCTTAGAATGTTGCATGAAACAAGTACTCGATGTTGCGGCGGGATTTTTCCTCCGGAATAGATAGAACTATTTTTCAAATCTTTCATCGATGTTGCAAGTATTGATTTTTTATATTTCAAAAGATGTATTTTGATGTTTCAACGGAGCGTCTGATACAGTGTCCGGCAAAATTTCTCAAAATCCCTTACATATATCAGCGCCCCCAACAACTTGCTCTGCTCCGACTCCGGCTGTTCCGCGTAGAACTCCGAAAATTTACTCAAAGCCTTCTTCAAATCGGCAACCGAATCCAACCAGAACCGCAGTCGCTTCTCTTTCTCCTGATCTACATATAACCTCAGATCGAGCCGTCGTCGAATCGATCATAAATCGTCACCAAAGGAATAAGGAAAGGGCGATTTGAATCCGGCCAAGAAACAACGGTCGATTCCAGCCAAGAAACCAAGAAACAACGGGAGCCGAATCCGACCAAGAAACCAAAGCTCTTCTCGTCGCCGACGACCAAGAAACCAAGAAAGAAGGGCCGAATCCGCCGCCGGCGGCGGCCAAGAAACTAAACCAATGGAGGCGTGGCGGTTCGGCTTCGACCTCCCGCCGGCGTACAAGTTCGACCCGACCGACGCCGACATCGTCGCGCACTACCTCCTCCCCCGCGCCGCCGGCATCCGCGACCCTCCCTACGCGCACGCCGTCATCGACGGCGCCGACCCCTGCAGCTGCCCGCCGTGGGAGCTCCTGCGCCGCCACGGCCACGCCGGCAGCGACCAGGCCTTCTTCGTCGGGCCCGGGCCCACCCCGACCGGCGCCGGCCCGTCCTCCTCCCTGAATGGCGGCGGCGGCCGCGCCAGCCGCGTCGTCGGCGGCAGCGGCGCGCCCGGCGGCGTGTGGCGCGGGCAGAAGGGGGAGGAGGCCGACCTCGTCGTCTCCCGCGCCGGTGGCGGCGGCGCCGAGATTCGGCTCAGGTTCAAGCGGTACAACCTGACGTACTACGTCGCCGGCGAGCGCGCCGCCAGCGGGTGGGTGATGCACGAGTACCATATCCTGAAGCCCAAGCTCCGGCCCGGCGCCGTGCTCTGGCGCGTCAGGATCACCGAACGGGCCAAGAAGGAGCGCAAGAAGAAGAAGAAGCAGGCCGCCGCCGCCGCCAAGAAAGCTGCGCCGCCGGGGCAAGATCGGGCGGGCCCGAGCCACTGCCGCGCGGCTGGGAACGCCGCCGCCGCCGCCGTCAAGAAAGATGACCGTGGACCAGACCGCGCCGCTGGGAGCGCCGCCTCCGTGGCCAGCGACGGCGGCGAGGGAACAAGCGGCGGCACGGAGTCTGATTTCGTCCACCAAGGCGACGATGGTGATAACGGCGGCGGCGGCTACTTCACGGATTTACTCAACTCCGGGGAGGGCGGCGACGGCTACTACGCCGACGACAGCAACGACTACTTCAACGCAGACCAGCCGGGCCCGAGCGTCTACGGCCGCGCCGCCGGAAACGACGCTGCGCCGAACGACGGCGGCGCAGGAACGTTCGGTGCGCAGCCTGATGCCGTAGGTGATGGTAACGGCGGCGGCGGTGGCGGTGTCGTGGGCGGGACGGCCGGCGGTTACTGCACGAATTTCTTCGACGCCGGAGAGCGCCACGGATGCTGTGGCGACGATGCCAACAGCTACTTCAACCAGGGCGGCGGCAGCGGTGGGGATATTTTTTTTGCCGGCGAAGATTCAGTGCTAAACAACGGTATTCAGTCTAAGAAATTTCTCGGTATTCAGTAATTACTTAGATTTTCCCTCAAATTTTGTGAATTATCAATCGAAGGTTTTTCTTCAAATAAATATTATTTTTTTAATTTTTGTGTGGGCTAGGTTGTTCAGGGAAAAACTCTCCCATCTGTAAAAAATGTAGGAGCGTAGGACCTATAAAGTTTACTAAAAGCATCTTCAGCGGATTAAGAAAATCAATCCTCTTTCTTTATACTGGCAAGATGCCCGTGCGTTGCTACGGACAAATAAAAAAATTGTATTTTAAAATTGTAGATTTTAAATTTTTCTATATAACTCTTCTACTAAAATACGTATTGAACTTTCCATACATATTTGTTTTTTAGAGATGATAGATGATCTCTAATTTTGAAAATTAGACATGCATGTGGAAATTTAAAAATTATTAATATTGTGTATGGATATAGGTGCATTCTTTGCTAAGAAGTTTGCACTTTTCCAATATGACAGTAACTGTAACACAATCAAATAAAATGTAATGAGTTCTCTTAAACCACAAAAAATATGCATTGCGAAAGTTGCTAGTTAGGCCTGAGATTATAGGTTCAAACCCCAATGAAGCTTTTTTTTTTTTTTGAGGGGTTTTGGGTGGGGGACATTTTTTTTTCACCTTGTGCGCTGGCCCATTCACGGGAAAGGGCACCGGCGGGGAGTTGTTTTTTCTCCCACAACTTCGTGCGCTGGGCCGCTGGCCGTTCACGGGAAAGGGCGCTGGGGCTGTTTTTTCTATTTTTCGAGTAGCGGTTTTTTTACTTTGGGGCGCCGGTTCACGGGGGTGACGTACGGTTTTGCTTTGAATTACTCTCGGTTTCGGTTTTGACTACTGTAGATGGACCATATTTTGGGACAGAAACGCTTCTTGCTTTATTATTAAATTAGATAGAGATTTCCAACTAAAGAGGATTCAGGAGAGAAAACATAGCTCTGGCAGATCCTTTCGCAATTCTCTTTTTCTATATTTTTTCTCAATCCCCTTTTGAGGACCCGGTGTGTCTGAGGACCGGTGGATGGTCGCTTCCTGGTGTGATGAGTGATTGACAACGTGGTGTGGATTGATGTTTCCCTTGGCTCAAGTATTGCAGGTGTAGAATGCGGCTTGGTTGCATTGGTGCAGGTGAAGAACAGGCGCGAAAGGTCTTAGCCATGGCGGCCTCCGAGGAGCGGAGAGACAAGTAGGCTTGGTTCGAGGGACCCGGTGGCCGGTGGATCAAGTGCGGTTCACATGCTGGCAAGAACGAGCAAGGGGACGTGGTTCCGGTGCGAGGTAGCGGCTCACAACCGAAGCTCGTACGCGGACGAGAAGCTGGCGCAAGGTAGCGGCTAACAACCGAAGTTTGCGCGCGGGGTTTGGTGATTTGGCCACAAAATCATCGGTGGACGGTTTCCCTTGGTTTGGGCCTCAAAACCAAGGACCGAGGACTCGACGAGGCGAGATTGGGCAGCTGGGCTGAGGTGACCAGCCAGGGGCGGTTTAACCGCCTCCCCCTGGGCTGGCCCAAAATCGGCGTCGAGGAGCTTCGATCCGGAGGACACGCGGCGTGACTGCAAGGCTTGCGTCGGAGGAAAGCTAGCTTGCAGTGGAAGGTGTCCCAGCCGGAAAAATCTCCGCGGAAAATGTCAAATTTGCCCCTGAGGGGTATGTATCACTTAGGGGTAGTTTAGTCTTTAGAGCAGCACCACTTGGACTATATAATAGACCCCCTAGGGGCTGGTGGCTGTTATCTAAGTAGTCTAGTTTTATTTCCCTTGTACTTGAACTATTTTCCTTTAGTTTTTCTTTCTAGTTTTCCATAGGCTAGCCAAGTGCTTCACCGGAGAAATCTTTGAGAGGGTTGGATGAAGGGAGGATAGCTAGCCTCTTTGTAAAGAAGTTGACCTCGTGATGTATGGAAGATTTGGCTTTCTTGTATCCCTCTTTGTGTGATTTCGTTGTTCATCCCGTGGCTCTTTTTGGCCCCTTTGGGAGATTTTCGATTCCTTGTGTTTGAGGTCGTTTCCTTGCGTGTTTGTTTGGGGGATTCACACATGATGTCGTGGACACTCTTTTCCTGGTGATTTGCCCCCTCAAAACGCAAAGAATCGATTCGGATTTGGGGATTTTTGGATGAACTCGGGGTGGAAGTGTTGTTCACGAGATCTGAGATTCCGAGAGTTCTAGTGTGTTTGAGGCCGAGATTTTTGGGGAATATACTCCACTGAAGGTGTACATCATCTCCCCAAAGTTTCGTCTCAAGAGCTCAAGCCGTTTGGGAGATCGACTCACGAGTTGACTTTTTCCCGAGAGCTCCTAGATTGACCGCCCCCAGGAGGTTAACCGCCCCCCTAGGCGGTTAAACCGCCCCTGGCTGGGTAGAGAAGGTTTTACCTCATTTCGGTTCGTTTTGTGTTCGTTTCGATCGATTCGAGTTCCGCTGCGTGCTTCTTGCTCCTAGGGTCAGTAGCTTGACAGTGGCTACGTGATCTTGGCAAGATCGCTTTCGGAGGCGTTGGAGTTGATTTGGAAGAATAGCCGGATTGGTTGGAAAGAATTTTTATCGGCTCCCATTCACTCCCCCCTCTCTGGTCGCCGATTCGGTCCTTCACCTTTATTCCCCTTCCACACCCTTTTTTTTCTCAACCAACCATCATGTTTTCTCAATCTCCTTTCATTCTTTCTCTTCTCTCTCGTGCTACCAGCCGGCCACAAGCCGCCTCCCCTGCAAGCTCGCGATCGGCCTTCCGACCATGACCGGCTAGCCCTGCCCGCGCGGCCCGCGTCTGGCCCGTCGGCCACGCCTCCGCGCCGCCTCGATTCGCACTGCCGCAGGCCATCAGCGTTGCTGTGATTTGCGCAGCCGCCGGCCGTCAGCGCCGCTGGAATTCATGCCACCAGCGGCTGTCCTCAACGCCACCGCGATACGCGCCATCACCGGTCGAGCCTCCCGCGCCGCCCAGCATCGCCGCGCTGGCCGCTGCCTAGGCTCGCCACACCGGGCAGCAACTGCCTCTATGGTGTCCAACGCCGACAACGCAGTGCCGCCCATCTACGCCAACAACGCCGCCCGCAGTGCGCCGTGTCGCATCGTCTCCTTTATGACAAAGGAGACGCGGGTTAATTCCGCGTCTCCCATATGTGTGTCTCGTTTGAAGCTTTCTTACGTAGTGATCGGCTGCCGGTTCAATTTCGCTTGTAACACCGACGGCCATCCCAGATCTCGAGCCTCCTCTTGAGCGCTGCTACCCCGGCCCGGTCGCCGGTCGCTACCGACGGAGCCGCGTGCGCTGCCGACCGCATGTAGCGCTGTCGTCCCTCCGCTACGTTCTTGTGGACATTGGAGAAGTGACGAGAGAAGAACGAGAAGGGGAAAACCGATCATGCCACTGAAATATCGTCCTGGCTGTCTTGCTCGCGCCCCAAGGCCGCCGCGTCGCCACCTGCTGGGCTTGCCTCTGCCCGCCATTGGCACGGGTGCCAGCAGGCGCTGGCGCCGCCTATGGCTCAGTCACGAGGCAAAGCAAGAGTGGAAAACGGAGGGGAAAAGAAGAGTAGATTAGCTCAATGACAAGTGGGTCCCACATGGCAGGGGAGATGGAAAGGAAAAGGGGATAGTCTGCAGCACCCCTCCCCAATAACATCAACTTGTGAAAGGGGATTCCCCTATAGCAAAAATATATGGAAAACGGATTCTCAATTTGTTGAAGATGCTCTAAGGAGATGTTTAGTTCCACCCCAAATCCAAAAGTTTTCACTTAGAGAACCGTGTTCTTCTCTCTGTTCACGCAACCCAATCCGAAAATTTTCACCCCTTTTGTGAACTATAGACGAGCGACGCGGGCCGGGCGTTGGTGTTGAGCTGGGGTTTCGGTGGGTCGTGTGGCCCGTTGGGCCGAGGGGAGAAGAGAGCAGGCCAGGCTGGCTGGGCCAGGGCAGCGTGTTTGTGCATAGTGTCGTTTGGCTTTTATTTAAAAGGGTTTTTAGTTTTGTTTAAATCCAAATTTGAACATGAGGAGAGTTTATGAACTGTGGACATTTTTTTAATGACTTGAAGCATTAATATACCCCTAAATCATCATAAAGGAAACCAGTAAATATATAGTAGGGTCTGGGTGGGTCATCAATTATTGAGAAAAGCAACATAATATTATTAAACTTTATTCATAAACTGCTTTTAGGAGAAAAATTACACAAATTTCTTTTGCATTGGCTGCATCATGTCGCAATCGTCACAGAATAATTGAGAGAAGCTTCCTATATATATCCCCGTACGTAATGTCAAATTGCTGTGTACGTGGTCAATGCCGCCGATCAGCACGCCCCAGCCCTGAATCCCACGGCGCCGCCGCCGACGTTGTACAGCACCTCGAACGTCCTCTGCTGCACGTTGCCGATGATGCCGAGCTCGGTGTCGTCGCTGTTGCCGGCGAAGGCGAGGCAGTTGTCCAGCATGACCCCGTTCGGGTCGAGGTTGACGACGGCGCCCCCGGAGAACACCAGCGCGACGGTGGGTATGCTGACGCTGCTCTGTCCTTTGAAGTTGAAGCACGTGTCGAGGATGCCGCCGCTCGCCGGCGCCCGCCGGTACTTCTTCATCCCGGCCTTGAACGCCGACGACAGCGCCGAGTAGGCCGTCCGCGGCAGCCGCGTGACGACGTGTCGATGAACATGGTCTGGGTCAAGGCCGGCGTGCCGAGGCGTACGGTGATCACGTACTGCAACGAGTCCAGGGAGGCGCCCAGGGTCGTCGGCACCGTAGCAGCGTCTGATTGCTGGAAGGCGCCGCCGCCGCCGGTGCCGATGGCGGCGGCGGAGAACTTCCGTTGGATGATGCTGGCAGCTCGGAGCTTGTCACGCTGGAGCTTCTCCGCCAAGGTTGGCATCTTCTGCTTGGTGGTCACAACGGTGAGCATGGGCCGTCCCGGTGGTGCAAAGGAACCGTGAAGCCAGTAGACGACGACGATGGAGTCGCTGAAACAATGGAAGATGGGGAAACGACGATTATTACGACTGCTGCGCACACAATAATGAAACCAAGCAAGTGAAATCATCGCAGTGTGTGCACGGACTAGCACGTAGTAATGCACCTTTGGGGTCGGAGCAGACGGAGTTGTTGAGAGAAGCAACGGACAGAACCGTGTAGCTGAGGCTGCGGCCACCTCCCGCGGCGTGAGCACCGAGAGTGTGATAGCTGCACAGGACAAGGAGCAGGAGCTTCGCAACGGAGGCCATGGCGCGCGGCGTGCTAGCTGTGTTCCTTGCTAGCTAGGTGCAGCTTCTGAGATGTGTTGTGAGTTGCAGTTGCAGAATGCTAGGCTGCTTATATAGAGCCAGGAAAGTGGCATGCAGGTATTACTGCCACACATTATTATTTTTAATCACAATACTCTATATTTTTTCATGACCGGTGGTAGATAACTTAGAAGAATGTACATGATGTACTTCAGGTTTTTCTTTAAATAGTGATTGATGTGGTTAATTTAGAAGCATATTTAGTGGCACTAGCAAAGAGATGGTAATCTAAAAGGAAATTAGATCCCACTGCTTCGACAATAATTGACTACAGTAAATTGAATTGATGTGGTCGAATGCTTTCTTTTTTATATGTTTTAATTTACTAATGTGCCGCAATATATAATGAACAATTATAAGATACGTGTGACATGCCAGAGAAGGAAGTTGTAAAGCCAGATTGGCTGCGCATCTGTGATAAAACTTAGATTGTTGTATTATTACGTCAAACTTAGGTGTTTTATTTTGCAATATGATGGGAGATTTTATTCTAATTATTCGGCAGCTGCATTATTCGTCATGAAATAATATATGATATGAAAGTCTCTAGTCATCATCGACGTCGATATATAGTAATGACGTATTAGTAGTCTGATAATGATAATGTTAGCTAGCTGGGCCTATTTTTGTTTTGTGAAGTCAATGTGCTTAAAATAGGGCTTTCAAGTGAGAACTGAGAACATGTCCACGTGTAAGCTACATTCCCGTGTAAGCTCAGGCTCATCCGCTAGCGGGGTTAGGCCAGTCTATAGTGGGAGTTTCATCAGCATTAAATAGACTGTCATGTCAACATTTTTGATGATGTGGCAATATATTAATGAAGAGAGATGTGAAATGAGTTTCATCCTCATGAAACTCTCTCTACACGGTACTCTAGACAGCTTGTGTCTTGCATGTTGTCTTGGGAACAACACGAGATGAAACCTTGCTATTGAGGGAGGGTGTTTCATCATAGTTTCAAACTTTTTTAGATGATGTGTCACTGTAGGTAAGTGTCAATGAAACCCACTGAGACTAGTCCTTAGAGCAAGGTTTAGTGGTTTCGTCGACAGGCCGGCTGGGAGAAGCGCCGGGTCACCCGCAACAGCAATGGACCCTGTCAAAATTTAATGCTAAGCTATGATGTGGAGGGATCGGACTGGTGAAGAGTTCTCTTCGCCCACTTATGCTGGCGTGTGAGACAGACCGCTCACAGCATTCTCTCTTGTTTTCTCTCACATTCCGATAGGATTTCGTCAGTTAACCACTATATATAATACTTGCTCTTACAGATATTTATATTATCATGTCCATGTGTAAGCTACATTCCCGTCGTTTTCTATTGTCCCTCCCGTTCGTCATGGCATTCTTGCCGGCCCCACCATGAGGCCGCAATTCCTAGAAAGTCTGGGCCGCCGGTTCGGTAGACGGTCAGCGCGCTTGCCATTCTGTCGTAGAATCTCTTCGCGTGACGCCCTCTAATAAAATGGATCAGAGTCTCCTGCCGTGTCCTTTCATAAATGAAAATTCGCTGATTAAACTCCTTAATTAATTATACTATATTAACAGACATCTACTGTACACGTTAAGACCAAGCAAGGAAGGCTCCGATCCAATAATAGTTTGTTTCCAAAGTGTGAACTACCTATAGGCTATAATCATTGCTTTGCTTATATACAGGAAAGAAAATGGGGTCAATGTATGTGTCAACCATGCTTGCGGTTGTAGTAGCTGTAGAATCTCGATCCCTTAGCAGCCAGGAACATGGAACATGGCCGGGAATGAGAGAACAATTTAGTGTAAAAACCTTTTATAACTGCTGTTCACGTTCTAAGAATGTTCCAGTTTCGAAAATCCTTTGCTTCCAAGGCTTCCACTCTCTTAGGTATACGGGTCAGGTAAGCTGAATTTAGGAGCTCCAACTTCCTGCTATCACCTTGCTGAAGACAAATTAGAGCTGCTATAAAATCAGCTTTTATTATTGGCCAACATGCTTTATAAAAATGCCCAGTATATACCCATCACGGTCCTGGTGCTCGATCAGCTGGTAAGGATAGAATGGTTTGCCAGATTTTCTCTTCTGAAAAAGGTTCGTCAAGAGCCGATAAATCGATCCCCGCTTGGTGGAAAGCTTGGTGGAAAGAAGCCAAGTCAAAGGTAACAGACCTGGTTCTTGCTTGTCCCAAAACTCCATCAAAGTACTCGACGAGGACCTGCTGTTTGTCCTCTTGAGTAACAGCCACTCTTTCTCCAGCCACCGATTTAGATATGAAGTTCTTCTTCTTACGAAAAACAGCTTATTTATGAAAAAAAGAAGTGTTCGCATCCCCATCTTTTAGGTAGCGGACTTGGGATTGGAGACGAGCAATTGTTCTTTTCAGGGAGGCGAGGTACAGGAAGTGCTGTTTCACTATACATAACTTAACCTGCAGCCTGAGCACATGGGGATGAGGAAGAGCAAATTCCCTCTGTGCCATTAAAAATATAGTCCGTCCTTTCTGTGCCATTAAAATTAAACCATCCCTTGAATGCCACTAACTAAACTTTTCTATCCTCTCTATACCATTGCCGTTACCTTTTAGGTAGAAACTGTTGTGCAACGGTGTTAGCTTGAGAAAAGGCTTCTACCATTCAGATGATTTTAACCCCCGGCTTTCGTTTTCTTCCTCGGTGCTCCTCACTCCATCGCCTGCGCTCTCTGCGGACGAGCGGAGGCTGGCACAGTCGTCGACAGGCGGACCCCACGTGCGGGCGCTATCAGAAGGCAGACACCACACGCGGGAGGCTTGCATCTCATCGGGCGGGTGGGCCACGCTTCCCACACGTGAGAGCCGAGGCCGCGGGAGGCGTAAGATTTTACCCTCAACTCAAGCACAATTTTAAAAATGAAGTAAGGACCCTAAGAAACTCTAGGCTTCAATTCTACATCTAAAAACTTCCATCACGGTGGCCTCCAATCTTCAACAGTGTTCCTTCAGCATGTTCCTCTCTTCCTCTTTAGAGAGAGCTGCCCAACTTGTTGCCCAATACGCCCCTCTGAATATGACCTGTAAGGAAGAATTAGGGTTGTTTTTCTTAAACACTACCTCATTTCAGCTGAGCCAAATGACACAACAAAGAGCTGCAACTCCTATAAGAATTTGCGACCTACTCCTTTTTTACCAGATATTAAGCCAAGGACCAAACATATCAACAAAGCCAGCCGGTGGTCTAATACCAAAGGTAATATGTATGGCACTCCAAATGAACCTTGTTAAACAACATTCAAAGAAGTGATGTTGTATACTCTCTTCATGGTTAAAGAAGCAGCATTTTGTACTCCCCTGCCACTTTTGTTTGACCAAATTGTCTTTAGCTAGAATAACTCCCTTAAGTAAGTACCATAGAAAATTTTTATTTTATAGGATACTTTTAATTTCCAAGCAAAGCATTTACCCAGCACTTGCCCCTATGTCATCAAGTCCCTGTACATGGATTGTACTTAGAATTGCCCATTCTTGCTAATTCTCCACACAAACTCATCATCAGCTTTGTCATTCAGCCTGCAAGTGATTACACTTTCGACTAGCCGAAACCATAGCTCTCTATTTCTCCATGTTAATGCCCTTCTAAAGGACACGCTAAGAGGTACAGTGTTTAACACACTTGCTACTCTTTCGTAAAAAAAAATACACACACACTTGCTACTGTCACATTTCTTTTTCTTACAATGTTATATAAAGAAGGATACGTTTTCCTCAAAGGCTCCCTTCCTACCCAAACATACTCCCAAAACCTCTTGTTTGCCATAATTAACTTTGAAGCTGCCCTTAGAAATGACCGGCTCCTTGATTTCCATCAAACCCGACCAGAATTGGGAGTCTCCTACTTGTTTTGTCACTTGTGTTAAAGATTTTCAGGTTAGATACTTGTTCCTCAAAAGCTTTTGCCACATACCATCTGCAAGATCCTTTTGGAATTTATACTCCATTTTTTTGTTTTTTTGCAAGTCTCCATTTTTTTCATTTATTGCTTTGTTCCGGTCTTAATATGCCTTTTTTGTTTTTGATTTCCCATATGGTAACATTTCTCATCTTCGTTACCGTGACAATACACATTTTTATTTCTGCATGCCAAGAGTCACCATTTACAAGACATGCGGCTTGCAGGATTTCCAATATTATCCAGTCTTTGAAAAAAAAACCATTGATAGTATTGTTGAGTGAAAATGAGAATGGGAACTGATGATTGATTATTGTGTTGTGTGTTACATATATATACAAGTCCAAGGGGTGCCCCCAAAGGGTGCCTTTCTATGAAAGGGTGTCTCTCTAGAAGTGGTGTCTATACAAAAGGGTGTCTATTCCTAAAAGGTGTCTATTGATCACTACTAATCCTAATTAATCCTAACACTCCCCCTTGATCAATTGACTTCTTGTGGGCACCATTGTTTGTTCATCAGTTATTGCTTGAAGCTTTGGAAAAACCCTGTGGGAATAAAAACCAAAGTAGATAGATATACCAGGCAAAACTCCTCAAACCCCAGTGGGAAAAACTTGAGGAGAAACATAATTGTATGTGTATATGCCATCGAAAACTCCTTTAAAACCCGGTGGGAAAATGAGGAGAAACAATATGGCATATGTGATTATTGTCTCATTATAAACTTATATGAGAAAAACCTTGAGAGGAAAAACTCATAACAAAGTTTTGAGATCAATACTATGATCTGTGGATCATATTTGAATAATCTCCCCTAAAACCCAATGAAAAAAAATATGAGGAGAAATGATATGTCTTTGATATCTTCTTAAAAACTCTTGTAGAGAAAATAGAAGATATTACATGTAATATGTCTTGATATCACCTCTAAAAACCCCGGTGGAGAAAATAGGTAATATGACATATAGTCTTGTATTGATATTGCCTCATTAAACCTTATGAGAAACCATTTGAGGAAAAACTCATATAGGAAAAAGAGTGCAATATGATGTTTGAATAGGTTTAAAATTTTGGGAGAGTCTCCCCCTGAACCTTGCAAAGTTGTCATTTACCATTATCGGTAGATAAGGACTTTCTGTGAGGTTCTCACATATTTGATTTGCAAGATGTTTATTTCTCAATGTGTAACAAATGAGAATAAACATGTTGAGCAATACTCTGGTTGATATTGCTCTATTAAACCTATTATATCAATACAATACCAAGCGTATCTTGAGAGATAGTTGTTCATGATTCAATAGAATCAACTTAATCATTCTATATAGTGACAAACATAAGTGGTGTTTTAGAATGATAGATGGATGTAGTTGTTAGAGTCTATTGACTCCCATTAGAACTATACCATCATGATATCAGTTTATGTTCTAGCAATATGGAAATTATTTAGCTAGTAACTTAGAATCACTATGGTTATATCTTGATCGAATAAATCAAGATGTTTGGTGCCATAATATATCTATTGATATCCAGTTTTACTCCTGCCAAATGGCTTGAAGGAGTTGCACATTTTGAGTTATACTAAGTTATCTGCAAATGCAATATTTGGCCTTCTGCAATTTGCAAGATATGAGCGCTTTTATGGCACTGTAGTTGTTATCCTAGGGTCTACATGGTAATTTATCCGTCTTTAGGGATTGAACGACCATAAGTGATGATGGATATGATTATCCAATATTATTTTGATATTGATGGACAATATAAAAACTGATATATGTGCTTAAGTTGTAAACTTAAGCATAATTTGGTTTTAACCAAATATTCATCTCAAATTCCGTCTTAAAATGATTGCTTGTTTGTATTGTGTGTCGAGATGATGAAAAAAAATCCAGTTTGTATTATTCTGAACACATATGCAATCATAGTAATTGGAGTAATTCTTCTGTGGAAGATACTCTCTTAGTCAATTGTACCACAATCAACTTGACTTCTTCAAGTCATACAATGACCTGAGTTGAACATAATGTATGTTGCAATTTCAATTCAGCACATAGTCTACTGATGACTTTATATGTCTGAACTAATCCAATTTATTTAGTTTGCCAATGGTTGAATGTTGAAACATAATTTTTCACATATACCACGAAAGGTATGTTGCTCGGTTTCTTCATGAAACCATATGCTACAAGCTCTTGTTGTTTCACCACCTTGCTTTCATAAAGAATGCAATATGAGAAGAAGATATTACTGTGGTAAATACTTCTCACTATTGAACAAGAGCAATTCTCTTTAATTGCCACCTTTAATTTGACCCAATTTGAGTGTGGAGACACTCTGCCTAGGACTTTTGGTTTGGATCCAGTTCAAGGTGTATGGCAATCTTGAGAAGGAGTATATGTCGACAATTTGTAGTCTTTGTATGATTGATTCAATGGAATCAATATAGCATGTGAAAATAATAACCTTTTAAAACTCCATGTCATTTCCCACAACAATGGAATTAGGTTGTTCCAATGACCTAGTGTCTAAACTTATGTGCACTTATACTGGGCTTTAGAATGCTAACATTCATAGGCTTTTGGATTTGAATATCCATGAAGGGTCAAACAACATGTATGATGTTGATTTTGCATTTACTATGCTGGAGGATGTCTCCCCCTGTTCCGCGGATGCTTGTAATAAGCTATATCCCAAATGACCATACTTTTCCCCCTCTTATTTTGATTTCGGAGTTGAGTGATTTTATTTGGTACCTTCACTCTTTCTGGTACATTTATCTATAGAATTGGATATGATGATACTTTGATTAGCAAATGCATCTGGCAGGCTATTTGTAATATATTACAAATAAAATATTCTGAACTAAGGTTCAGATATTCTTTGGTACGTGGGTGTGAGGACTCAATGTGATAAACATTCTGATTCCTGGCATTCTATTTTGTGGTATTAATCTCCCCCTAATGCCTGGAATCGTCCTCAAAATCCGATCAACATACGAGCATGTATACAAATCCCCATAGAAGACCTTAGGTATTATCTGAATGACGAATAATAATACCCGCTGTTGGCCCCTAATGCTCATAGATGTATGTTGAGGTGACGATATTGGTATATGCAAAAACATAACCAACATACAACGGGAAATATATGATTGAGGTCAAATTTCCACGTACATACTGCAACGGAGGGAGCCGTATGATTGCAGTTGAATGAATTTGGATTAATTATGCGGTGTGTAAATCCGCATAGTACCAACTAGATATTGGTAAATTTCAATTCTTTGCTGGTCATGCAAATGAATTATCTCAATAAGAGATCTTTAGTTAACCCATAATGGATGATACTTAGTGCTATAGTTCCCAAAACCAAATAACTTCAAATGAATGGATTTGATCATGTATCCAGGATAAGTTGCTTCAAATTAAAAATCTGATCAATAAATTTGTAAAATTGTGATACCTTATGAGTAAGGAATACACATGTGGAACTATTTATCAAATGCATCAATTAGCATTTTTTAAAGCACTTAAATGGTCTATTTGGTTGGCCAAATAGAACCATATGCTTGTCTTGAATGTGTTCAAGAACTTGAGTGGCTCACATATGAAATTTTAAGGTAAGAGGGCCTTAAAAACAATTCTCTTGTGGCACATGCGATGCACATAAAAACTGAGAATTCATAGAATGTAAGCTATGACCAATAGAATTGTTAATAATTTTTCTCATCATCTCAATTCCTCGGTGTCCAAGTCGATCATGCCAATTTTGGAATGCATCGATATTTTGGAAAATTATCTTATAAGTAGAATACTCTTATAGGATTTATGTGAGTAAAGTACAATCCAGATTGGAGTGAAGAAAATTTTTCACAAATTTTCTTGCCAAATCCCATAAGTTTAGTTAGAAGAAGGAATGCTTCTTTATTATCTTCATGTGCTTCAACATGAAGACCATTCTTACGGATATCTCTATTACTCAAAAGGGTACTAGTCAAATCAGGATACAATAAGGCATCCTCAAGTAAAATTTGTGTACCCATAGGGAGAGTAATAATGGTTTGGCCTAAGCCAGCTATTATTGCGTCTTTACCAGCAATGGTCATAATATTTCCTTCCTTTTCCTTAAGGGTTTGGAAATATTTCATCTCCCGAAGAATAGAGTTTGTGGTGCAAAAGTCCACGCTTTGGATCAAGTCCACGAGGCATAATTCTCTTCTATTTAAATTAAGTTTCTTGAATTCTTTAGTAGCCATATTTCTACATGATCAATCATGTACTAATTAATTTACCTTATGGTAAAAATTGCAATGTATATGTAATTGTTAAAACTTAGTTGATATCTTATCATAGTTTTTGGAGTATTGTAGGTAATCACATAAATGTGTAGACCAAACAACAAATGATAAATGTTGATAAACACAAATTGGATAATCTCGGTGTTAAAACAAAGAGTAGATCGTATGGTAGGCAAAATCATTGCAGCCTAAGCACAGTCTCTGGGCAGAATAATTCATAAGTGAATTAGACGCAGCCAATGCTTAGAACTCTACCACTTTGTGTACTTATCAACAATAATATGATAAAAATGGTAATTATCACAAGGATGTAGACCATTTATTATAATCCAAAACCTTTATTTTGATTAAAAACACGGTGTAGGTAATCATCGAGTTTTCAGTAAAACAAGATGTAGACCTCTCAGTAATAGGTGATGAATCACTGCTAAGACCCGGTCTCTGGGCAGAATAATTCGAACATGAATTAAACACAGCCAGTGCCTTAGACTCCATTACCTTGTGTTATTAATCAAAATAAACAAGATATAATATATTGCAATTTTGATTATGAAGCCGATGATAACCAAACAAAATCTTTTTCTGTATGATAACTCGGTTTAATGAACTTGTGGTGACGTCATGAATTAATGGTTTGATTAAATCAACAGAACAATCGATATAAAAATGGTTTGATTAAATCAACATGACAATCGATATTCAGTTGCAATGTACATATATTAAAATCAAGCCACACAGATATATACAATGGCGATCATAATTGGGGCATAACAACATAAGGAGATGTTCTTGCGGAATAAAAGGCTAACTAGAAGACTAATTAATTCTAGTACTGTTGAAAGGAAATAAAGAAATGACTATTATTTCTAGGGGGATCAGAGGCAAAAGAAGCCCAAACACAGTGCACTCGGTGAGTTCAATTCTCTGGAGAGTTGAAGCAACGAGAGACTTCTCTTGTGTCTTCTGGGAGTTACAGAATGACGAGTGCTTTCTCTTTTGGGAGTTGTTTGCAGAAAAGGAACTGCCGGCAAGTTCCTTCCTTTCTGGAAGTTACAGAACTTGCATGGGGTGATTTCTTGATTGTAGAGGCAGCGTGCTGATAACGTGTTGAGTGAAAATGAGAATGGGAACTGATGATTGATTATTGTGTTGTGTGTTACATATATACAAGTCCAAGGGGTGCCCCCAAAGGGTGCCTTTCTATGAAAGGGTGTCTCTCTAGAAGTGGTGTCTATACAAAAGGGTGTCTATTCCTAAAAGGTGTCTATTGATCACTACTAATCCTAATTAATCCTAACAAGTATCTCATTGGTAAAAGTTATTTTGAAAAGGGTACTTGATATCACTATGGGAAAAACATCGTGGGGACACAACTCTTTCAGAAAAACGTTATTGATATATTTTAGACAATTTTAAAGAAAAAACGTTTAAACCCTGACTAGCTCCTCGTTAGCCTGGTGTGTGCGTGTGTTCCCAACCTAGTCTCCCTTCCTCCTTGTGCGACCGAATCTTGTTGCTCACCATGACAGTGTCCTCCATCGTTGTCCTCCCCAAGTTTTGCTTGACAACAAACTCCACGATTTCCTAGGAAGAACACAACATGGTCAATAGAAACGTAAACAACAACCTCCCTAAGCATACATATACCTTGGTTCTGTGTTTACTTTCGGTGAAAGCTCGGGGACATCCGAGGGTGGACAACTGATCCACTCTGCAAAGAACCTCTGGATCCAGCCTTCCATGAGATGAAGGTTTGATCCGGGAAATTCTTTGATTCCAAAGCCTTTAGTACCTTGGAGTTACAAGAAGCTTCCGTCTAAGACGATGCATGACCAAAGGCTCCTCCTACGATTGAAGAAGCCATTTTCACATGATTATTAGAGAGGCATGGCACGTGTTTTCAGAAAGCTAATAAACAAAAGAATGTCGTTAATAGCCAACACGCACGTGCCGTTTTTAGAAAACCTAGTTAACAAAAAAATTATATTATCACAAATCTAGTAAATAATAATATTATAGTTATATCAAAGCTCTACCTGGTCAACAAGAATTTTAGACTCGACAATAACAAGCTTGTCGTGTCTTGCTTGATCCAGCACTCGTTTTTCTCACTCATATTTACTGTACTTCTGAAATATTAAAAACTAAAAAAAATCAATTGCACGCTTCAAAAATTGTCTAATATATACAAACAAAAGAGAGCTTTTATAAGATATATATTTTTAAAAAGGTAACTGAATGTCGGCATCTCTAAAAATGGAAACATCCAATCCAAAGAAAATGAAGCTAAAGGAGAAACAAAAATGTACCACATGATTTCCAGTGCCTGTCCGCCATGCATGTGATGAGGTGTTGGCGTTTCACCAGTGTGGGGATCGTCCCTCGGGCATCCACACTTATGCAACTTAATAGCATTCCCTGGATTACTATTATGACACTAAAATCATATAGAATGAATTATCGAGATAAAATGAAAGAAAAAGAGAGAGAAATAGAGCGGTACTATTATTACCTTTTCAAAGTAAGCAAGCAGTGAACGTAACAGGGATGAATTCTGTATTATATCTGTTCCAAGATAAGCAAAATTGGATTGAATGTAAATGTAGCCAGCAAAGTACTTAACAGAATTAATGTTATGCAAGGATATTTAAGGATAGGCTTTATGGTTCATTTGCGCAAAACTATTTTTATGCACAATGGTATCTCATCAAAAAAATTATAACGGAAAATAAGTTTTAGTATACTGTTGGTTTGGCTCTGGTAGGGAATAAACCTCCCTTGCAGTTCATAAGTTTTAGTGGCCGCACTTGTTAGGATTCTGCCGACTTTCTTGAAAGCTTGGGCTTCTGCCCCCACATTTTACCTTCTATTAAACAAGGTGTGACTAATCAAATAGAGGTTTAATCATGTGGGTTCATGACCGTGAGCCACGGCTATTCGAATAGATTATTTAACTCTGTAGAGGGTTGTGCTTTATGACCATATCAGATACCACGTACCAAGGCCTTTTGACGGTACTATCATACGAGACTCGTACCCACTGGTGTCCGTTTATGGACAACATTCTTTAACTCCATCCATAAATATTACTGGGTCTAAACAAGGGTCATCATACGTCCGACGTCAAATCATTTCCCGACAGAGATGTACGTATGATGTAATAAATTAGGTTCTCCAAATCTTATCCAACGATTAAACGAAGATCCTGCTCCAGCCTAACCATAAAAATGCACACGCATGCTAGAGGAAGCTGGAGATTAAAATCTGCGTGGGATTGTGGGCATGGTTGTGCGGCGATATCACTGGCACCACATGTGCAGTATATAGCAAATCCAACTCCAAGTAACCTTGGCCGAGCAATTAAACACCTTCACGAAACAAACACCTTCAAATATAAAAGACAAAATGAAATTTTAAAGTGGGTTTCCTGTTTTCTCACTGCTTAAATATATATTAAAAAATTGGATCTTTATTTATTTCGGAACGTTTTTCTGAGAAATTCGCCGGAACACCGATTCCGTTTTGGGATCGCTCGCTTCGTATTCGCGAAACCTACGTGGCAATCCGAGTCCGAAGGCTCCGAGCTAGAACTAGAAGCAGACAAGCCCGTCCATATATCTCAGCGCCGGCAAAGATTCTTGACGCCTGACGGTGACACACGATATCAGAGTTCAGAAATTCGAATAGAGCAATTAATTAAGTAGAAAAGACGATCCTGACGCCTGACGGTGACACGGCGGAGGTCAGAGCCCGAACGAGAAGAGAAACCAGCAAGAAAGGGAGGCCGCCCGCCGGAAGGGGAGAAGAAGAAGAAGAGGGACATCCGAACACAATGGAGGCGTGGCGATTCGGCTTCAACCTTCCCCCGGCGAACAAGTTCGATCCCACCGACGCCGACATCGTGGCGCACTACCTCCTCCCTCGCGCCGTCGGGTATCCCAACCCCTACGCGCACGCCATCATCGACGCCGACCCCTGCAGCTGCCCGCCATGGGAGCTCCTGCGCCGCCACGGCCACGGCGAGTCCGACCACGCCTTCTTCTTCGCGCCCCCGCGCGTGCCGGACCCCAAGAAGAGGGCCTACCGCGCCGTGGCACCCGGCGAGGACGACGGCGTCGGCGGCACATGGGACGGGCAGAGGAGCGACGCCATCCGCCTCGTCCTCCTCCGCGGCGGCGATGGCGATGGCGCACGGCCGCTGGAGATCACGTTCAGGCGGGCGAACCTGTCGTACTACCATGGCCAGCAGAAGAAGAAGACTAGTGGGTGGGTCATGCACGAGTACCAGATCGTCGACCCGCCACATCTGTCAGCCACCGTGCTATCGCGTGTCAAGATCACGAGAGAGGGGAAGAAGAAGAAGAAGCAGGAAAAGGAAAAGGACAAGCAGCAGCAGGCTGCCGCCGTCTCCGCTGCCGGTGCCGGCCGGCAGGTTGCGCCTCCGGGACCGGACCAGCCGGGCCCGAGCAACTACTACGATCAGCCAACCGGCGGCGGCGTCATGGGGGACACGGGTGGTTGCTATGGCGGCAGTGGTGGCGGCGGCGGCGGCAACTACATGTACGAGGGCTACGGCAGCGGCGGCGGCAACTGTTTTGCCACCGGAGACGACGGCGGCCGCTACGACGCGAACGGCGGCGGTGCCATGGGAGAGACGGGCGGTTACTATGGCGACGGCGGCAATGGCTACTTGAACCAGGACCCCGGCTGCTACTTGGGCCACGGTGACGGCGGCGGCTACTGTTTTGACGTTGGAGCCGGCAATAACTACGACTATAAGTATCACGACTGCGGTAATGGAGGTCAAAAGAAGAGGAGCAATGCTGAACAGAGTACTATCTGTAGGAGAACTACCCACACGGGCTCTGCGTAAGTTTGGGCTATGTTAAGTTTGTCTTGATTTTTATTATTCATCTATTATCTTATTACAAGAGAAGCAAAAGTAGCCACCAGATTCACTGAGATGGCCTAGAAAATTACACATTAATCTAAAATAAGAGAAGAACATCCACCGTTAGATTTTATGAAGATCTAACGGTCCATAACGCCGAGAGGGCCTAAAAAATCTCACGTTAATCTAGAAAAGAAAGAATCTCCACGGTCAGATTTTATGGAGATCTAACGGTCCATAACGTAACTTAGACAACCTCTATAAAATTGAAATAATAAATATTCCATATATTAAACATCCATGTAGTACGTGAATTGGAATATTCCATATATTAGACATTGTTTTCTAACTTAAAAAGGATATATAGTCCAATTAAAAAGGACAAAGTCCAAAAGGGTACAAAGTCCAATTAAATAAGGATACAAAGTCCCATAAATTTCCATGTCGGACACTACACAAATAAACTCCATGGCACACTCTACACAAATAAACTCCAAACCACCAACCACTTAAGGTCTCGTGCACGTCCGACTCTAACACAAATAAACTCCTTCCTAATAAATAAATATAACATAAGACAACACGATAGATCACCTCGAACCGCAATCGCCATAATAGACCGAGACAGCTCCGATTCAACCCATCTAGAAATTATCACGTTAATTCAAAAAAGAGAAGGATTTAGTTCGTCCGATTTTATGAAGATCTAACAGTCTAAAATAACTTAGAGACTCCATGACAAATATAACTAATAAACATACAAATTCAAAACTAAAGGAAAAATAAAATTACATGTACGACCGGATTCCTTTTCTTAGAAATGGACATGAAAGACTGAATAGAACTATACAGATATATAGATTCATTGCCAAGTCCTGACTTAAGATTCTAACCGGACCATTAACTCTTCATGTTAGGAAAAAATATCCAGCCTTTCATAACCGTTCAAATTGGTATGTTTATTTATACCCAAATTAATTCTATAGTCAGCCTGGAAGCATGTACAATAAGACGAGTCTTGCCACGCTCACGATGTAGTTCATGAGAATAATTAGAAGAAAAGAGATGGTAAATGAAAGGCACATTGTGACCAAGGAAAAGATGCGATATAATTTGAATATGGAAAGACCCATGAGTCTACGATTTGCATTTTTTTTCGAAACACAGTACATGTGTAGACGTTCATATGCACGCACACACACTCACCCATATGAATATACACACAACCCTACTCCTATGAGTACCTCCGAGAGACTGCGCCGATTGACTCTCAAGATTGACTAAGTCACCACTGGCGCCTTAGTCCTCACTATAGACAGACACGTCGCCTACCACTAAAAGAATAGTATCGGTTAAATTATAAAATAAACCTAAAGAATCTTACCGACTGATTTAATGCTTAGTTCACCACGATTGACGATTTTACATAGACGATGCGTGCAACGTCGGCCAAGCAAAAAAGCAGTGACTCAGTGGAGATGAACAACCAGACGCCTTTTGTGAAGAAGGTACAAAGTTTTGACTTATGATCAAAGTTGCAGCCCATGCCACAACCGTGCGCGGCACCATGGGTTATAAAAAAGATACACGTCATTGATTTTTATGGTGATCTACGTCTTCGCTAAACCCAAAGAGTAAATATTGCATACAATTTAAATGAAAAAAATATCAGTTACCCAAAGCTTACATGTTGAAAGTGGTCAATAAACAGCTCAATTCAAACCTAAAAATAACACATTAGTAATTGATTGGTATACAAATTGTTAAGTAAATTAATAGATAAAGTGCATACGAAAAAATACAATTAATAAATAACTATTTTTTTCAATTTCTATTGAGGCTAGAAAGTAAATTACTTATGTAATGAGCTAATGTAGAATATAATTAGTTAAGAGCTAAATTCTGAATTAGGAGAGAAAAGTTTCAGATTACATGAAACTGCCACCCACACTGCAATCCATTGATGGGAGAGGCAACATACATGACACCTCTGGCCATGCAACCCGGGTAACACCATGGATGCTGCATTTGACTACAAATGTAGCTACCCACCCAAGCAATGATTTACACAAGCTAATGCAAATATGAAATGGCATCTTTAGCATCAAGATTTGGAAGAAATCAAATATAGTAATTTCATTCACACTGAGCATGCGACGAAGGTGGATGGGTTGATCTCCAAACATAAGACAATTTGATGCCGCCAACAAAGGAGACGACATACTAGGTCTCAACAGTAAAGCGAGCCAAGCATATTGCATAGACCCGTAAAAATCACGATGATTGCTAAAAGGCACAAAACTAAAATAACACATCATAGATGCTCCAAGGCAGCTCCAAGAAGAGTTAACAATTGAAACGTTGGAGCTGCTCAATTACCAAAGAAGGAAAAAGAATATAAGGATGGGAAATAAGAAAAAAATAATAAATCATTGATCTAGGTTGGTGGGCCAGGATAATTGCACCGGAGGATATCCACACAATTTTATTGGCAAACTCATCTAAAACTATACTATATTGAAATTATATTACAATACTATCTTACATAAAAGATATTATTTAATAATATTAGGAATTTAAATAAGTAATGATATTATCATAAATAAAATCTAAAACAATGAACTAAGTATTGTCGGTAGGTTAGTTTCTTTGCATCACTATTAAATTTACAAAAGCAAAAAAAAGTGAAATCTTTAAGAAAATATTGCACAAAAGAGAAATATACCTACATGATAATCTGACAACAGAAAGTGCTATTTGCCCTAGGAGGAAAGCACCCAGTCGGAGATGTTGATGAAGTAAAAGAAGAAGGAGATGTCGAATACAACATATAAAAGGTACCCAATAGGATTGGTGAAGTGTAAGATTGGAGGAAAATCAACAAGGCCGACCTCTCCACATCACACCACCTATGCAAAAAGAAAATATGTGGGGCCATCGTGGCTACAAGGCAACTTGGTCACTCGCCAGTGAATGAATCCAACAATGCAAGATTGAACAGATGAGAAAATTATAAGCTTGGAAATATAATCCAGTTAAGATTTTAATTAGTCAAAGTGCAAAAGGACATCATTTGTCGTTTTCTCTCAATAACTCATTACGTAAAAGCTGTTAATTCACATATATCTTCTTCTTAGAACCTAACTAAAATTTATATCTATAACTAAAACTCTCTAACAGAAATTAACATGAATACATTATATTCCTTTTAGCAAACACAAAAAAAACAATATCTCCTATTCACTTTTATCATGAATTAATGTCTGAGGACATAAAATAGTTTATAAATGGGATGATAACTTGGTTTGGACCATTTAAAAAATGAAAACAATGAAACAATAAAACAAATCATTTGAAAGAACTTTTTAAATAAAAAAGTCAAATGTTACTTTGTAAATACTAGCTACCTGCGCAATTTGCGCGGGCCATCCCGCTAGTTTTGAATTATGTTGAAGCATTCAAATTAAATGGTTCATATGAATTATTTAGACTAGCTTTTTATTTATGTACAATAAATAAAGAAAACACCAAGCAACCATCTCGAATTTAAAAATAAATAAATAAAACAATAAGCAGTGTAATAAGCTGTGGAATCTCTTCCATGTCGAATTGTGGAGTATCTTATTGACATATATGTGGAATCTCGGCCCAAAGAAAACAATTTAATTATGTACAATAAGCTGTGGAGTACCTTATTTACACATATACACTCACTACTGAATCTCTTTTATTTTGGGGGAAGGGATTCAGCAACCACATAATTTGGCATCTCTATACTCTCTTCCACACTCGAAACCAAATACATTTCCTTCACTAACTGTGTAATATGGTGTGGGTACTTACAAGGGTGCAAAGTGCCTAGTTCCTCGCTGTATGCATGCTACATCCTAGATCATGCTTCAGTTTAGTGACGCATGCAGTCAGGCATTGGAAGGTTGTATATGTATTATTGCGGTTTTCTTAATCCGAAGCCTTTTGTCTCACTATGGCGACACATGTCCTGCATGTGGTGCTTGAATCGATCCCATCTACATTATACACAGATTAACATTTAGATTTTCTCCTCACTCAACTGATGATTATGAACAAGACAGTTTCAAATCCTCCATCTTCTGGCCATTGCAAGTATTTGAAACTCAATGATACTAATAAATAAATAAAAATTTTAATGTATGTTAGCATAGTATACACATAAAGCAATCACTATACTGTACTTAAAAATGTATGACCGTCAAATTCGTCGTCCTGTTTAGTATAGATAGATGATACTCCGATTATCCTATATAAGTAAGATTTATACTACCAAAGAAAACATCGCATGATAATACTGTTGCCTGCTTCTATGACAGAAAACCATGGTTTAATCTCATCAGTAAATTAACAGCATGATCACCGGACGGCAGGAAAGACAAGACCAACTGACGATTTTGTTGCATAATGGTGGCATGATAATACTGTTGTATCTGCTCGTGCAGTTAGCGATTTTGTTTTGAAGCTTAAAAGAACACATATTGTTTCACCTTCATCTATCCTGTCTTTCTGGCTTGCTGCCGTCTGTTCTGTTCCACTAGGTGGCCTCATAGCAGAGAACAAATCTTTAGGACCAAATCATTGCGGGAGAACATTATTTTGTTTTACAACAACAAAAACACGATTATTTTTCTAAAAAATATTCAGATTGTTAACGCATCTATTTTCTCTCTCTCTCTCACGTACTCTACTTGCCATTTCCTATGTCTCTCCTCCGGGGGGTTGCGGGAGAACATTATTTTGTTTTACAACAACAAAAACACGATTATTTTTCTAAAAAATATTCAGATTGTTAAATATGTGTACATTTGCTTTATGATTTTGCCCCTCATAGACGCATTTATTTTCTCTCTCTCTCACTCTACTTGCCATTTCCTATGTCTCTCCTCGGGGGGTTGACATGCCTTCTTCGTCATCTAATAACTATGGTGAGGGGTGTATTATATTGTCCTGTTTAGTTCCTCCATTTTGCATAAAGTTCTCTCTCTCGATTCCCGTGCCCCCTCTCACATTGCATAAACTTTCTCCATTTTTCACTCTTTCTTCTTCAACTAAACAGGCCCTTAAATACATAATTAGTAGATAAACTTAGCAGATAGGTGCATCTCTCTCTAATTACTCATTTAGATATAGTAACTTTACAACAAGTGCTTGGTCGTTGAGGGAAAAACAAAAATCATTTTAGGAGGAGACAGAGCCTATCAAATAGACAAACGAATTTGTAGAAAGGTTCGGCTCCAAATTAGGAAGCTTCAGTATTTTCCTCTCCAATAAATTCCATATGGTAACAACCTTTCTTTAGCTAGGAACGGATCGCACCGGCAAGGGCATGCGCGTGCATAAGTACGCGGGAATGTAAATACTAACGGAGCCAGATCGATCGATCCTCTCTGCACATCGCCGGTGGCGGCGGCCGCCAACCCTGACGACAGGATGCTGCTGCTCGCGCCCTACGCCGTAATGGAGAGCGAGAGGGGCCCCGGGGGCTGCCCGGCCGCCGACGACCCCAACACCGCCGCGGCCGCCCGCACCACCTCCGGCCACGCCATCAGCGTCTCCCTCCGCCGCGCCCCGCCGCCGGCGCTGTCGCGCATCTGCGTCCACTTCCCGGATTCCCCACTCAAGTACTCAACTTCAGAGAGGGCCATTCCACCGTGATCGCGGCACACAGCGACTCCGTCCTCATCTACGTCATCCTCCTGGTCCAGGAACCGGGATGCTACACATGCATCCGCACCGCCGACTACTTCGTCTACAGCCCCGGCGCCGCCGCCACAGCCAAACGGCGGCGGCGCCCGCCGTCGTTGTGTCTTCTCCCACCCTACTGCTGTCCGAGCTCTTCTCCCACACTACCGCCGTCGGCCTCCTGCGCCTTGGTGACGGCGAGGCGGCGGAGCTCGTGGTGGCGGAGCTCAGGATGACGGTGCAGCCCAGCTTGTGTCACGAGCCAAAGGCGGCCGAGCTCGTCGTGCTCCGTGCCGGCGAGTGGTGCGTCACGTGGCCGAGCATAGTGCCGGACTCGTTCGAAGCCCAGGCCGTGGTGCCCCTCGGCCGGCGGCGGCTGTGCTGGGTCGACTTCGCCCACGGCGTCGTCTTCTCCGACGACGTGCTCGCGGCGAGCCCCACGCTGCGCTTCGTGCCGTACCCGGAGGAGGCGGTCAGCTGCCTCGGCTATTGGTACCTCCGCCGCCTCCGGGAATCGTCGTGTGTCTGCGTCACCGCTAGCGGCGAGGTGAAGCTCGTCAGCGTCGTCTCTCCCGGTGAGCCCTGCTCCGACGACTGCCTCGGGTGCCCATGGCGGCTTGGGTTGTGGAAGAATCCATGGGCGAGAAGTCCGGGGAGCTCTGGGCAATCGACATGAATTGCGGCCTCTCGCGCGCGTCCAACTGGTGTATCCACTCGCCAACATGAACCGCCGCCCTCTTATTGCTGACAAAAGCGCTGCAAAGTCTGAAGAAGAGGATGAGCACACGGGAGGAAAAGGGCAGAAGAGAGGAGCTGAATTGATCAGCAGCCCACGTCGTAGCAAAAGGGCTTCCAAGATGAATGTGCGTGTCACAGGCAAAGAATGGGTCAACTGATGGAATAATATCATTCTATGCTTGTTTATCAAAACATAATCACGTACATTTTGGTTGTTTGATTTGCATTACCATACTGTTTGGTGATCTCAAAACACAATATTTTTTCCTGCACATCTTATTATGCCGGAAAGTTTTCAGGCTCCTATGGCAACATACAGAGATAGACCTATCTCCTATGAGCAATTGACCAAATTGCCTCACTTTGCTTTAAGAGTTTATTAACAGTCGACACGCTGGTGTCGTTGATTGGCTGCCTAGCTAGATATAAGCTGTGCAGGAAGGGGCCAAGGGCAACTACGCATGAGGCTGGCTTCTGCACACACCCACAAGGGAAAGTGCCATGGTCTAGAGGAAGTTGTAGAAGTAGATGAGCGGAAATAGCAGCCGTACGACAGCACAACACCCACATCGTTAGCCCCGTGAATAGGAGCAATACTACGTGCTTCATGGCCACGGCGCGCGGCACAAACACTCAACGTGCCCACATCTCTACCTCAGTATATTTTTATTACCCATAGATCCCACTAAAAAAATAAATGACCTTTGGTCCCTTGTCATTTAGTACCGGTTGTCTAAAATCCGGTACTAAAATGGTCACCGACACATTTAGTACCGGTTTGTAACATTGAAAGCCTCGGAGACCCATTTAGTCCCGGCTTGTAACACAAACCGGTACTAAATGGCGCGTTTTAGTACCGGCTAGTGTTACAATCCGGTACTAAAATGGCGTGCCACTTTAGTCCCGGTTTGTAACACAAGCCGGTACTAAAACGCGCCATTTAGTACCGGTTTGTGTTACAAACCGGGACTAAATGGCTCTCCACGGGTTACTTTAAAAGGAGTGCATCTCCCACTCAATCACAAGTGATGCATAGGTGGGATGGTAAGGAAGCTACGCGCGAGGCCGGAGGTCGTGGGTTCGAATCCTCGCGGCCGCGTTCGCGCATTTACACGTGAAAAATTCGCGTGACTTGGCCGGAGGTCGTGGGTTCGAATCCTCGCGGCCGCGTTCGTGCATTTATGTGTGAAAAATTCGCGTGACTTGTGACTTGCGGCGTTGCGCGTGTGCGGGCCTTTAAAATATTTTTTCCCTTTTATTTTGGGCGTAAAGTCGTAACACCAGCCGGTACTAAACTGAGCCGTTTAGTACCGGTTGTGGAACCGGTACTAAACTTACAACCGGTACTAAACTTGGCTTCTCAACCGGTACTGAAAGTCGTTTTTTAGTAGTGTCCATCGGTGCAGATGAATATCGGGCATGTAAGAACTCTTCTTTGTATACAAGGACTTTTCAAATATGAACTAAAGGATTTTCTTGTACAAATGCAAATACTCTCACACACACACATACATATATGTATACACTCACTACGGGAAAACCCGAAGTTGCCGAGTGTCGAATCTTTGCCGAGTATATTTTTTCGGACACTCGGCAAGAAGCTCTTTACCGAGCGTGAAAAGAATACACTCGGCAAAATAAAAACACTCGGCAAAGAAGCGCTTTGCCGAGTGTCAGACTAAAACCCTCGGCAAAGATGGGTGTTTGTCGAGTGTATTCTTTGACACTCGACAGAGCGCTTCTTTGCCAAGTGTATTTTTTTACACTCGGCAAAGATGAGAGGTTTTTTCAATTCTAAACATGCAAATAAAGTCTAAAAATGATGAGATTTGGTGTGATATGATGGTGTCACACATGGAGGCTATGACAAAATTTTGAGAAGATTTCACACATTTTATCATAACGATGTTTACAAAACTGTATATGTGTTATTCTATGTGAGAGTGTTAGTGAATGTATTTTTTGAATACAAACTTTTTAATATGATCTCATATGAAAAAAAGTTTTATATCAAAGTTGTACAACTCGGTGAAATATAAAACTTTGTAGTTTACAACTTTTGTGTTTGAGACTGTTTAATATTTTAAAATATCATTATAAGTACTTCAAAATCACCTTGGATTTAAATAAGTTCTATACCAAAGTTGTTAAATTCAATGAAATATAAAACTTTGTAGTTGAAAACTGTTTTATTTGAGATTGTTTAGTACTTCAAAAATACATTATAAGCTATCTGATTTTAAATTTTAAAAATTTCAAATGACTTTGGATGTAAATAAGTTCTATACCAAAATTATAGATCTCTACGAGATATAAACTTTTGTAGTTGAACACTTTGTTGATTTGAACTCATTTAGATACCTAAAAATAAACTAAAAGTGTGTCAAACAAACACATTTCAACATCTCATCAATCCAAACCATTCAATTGGACCTCTCCCATTGGTCCAAATCCTAACCTATAGATCCCTTCCCTCCCCCATCAGATAAGGCAGCTTCTCTCCCCCCTCTCTCTCACCGTCAGCTCCTTCTCTCCCTCTCCTCTCTCTCCGACGGATGGCGGCGGCGGCGGCCCCGGCGGCCGGCGAGCGGAGGTGGCTCGACCTGGCCAGGCCCCGGCGCGGCCTGGCCCCAACGGCTGGCGCGTGGAGACGGCGCGGCCTGGCCCAGCACGGCGAGGAGCGGCCGGCGCGCAGCCTGGCCCCGGCCCGGAGAGGGGCGGCCTGGCCCCAGCGCGGCGAGGAGCGGCTGGCGCGCGGCAGCGCGGCCTGGCCCAGCGCGGCTCCGGCGGCGCAGGCGGCGTGCGGAGGCTGGCGCATGGCGGTGCAAGCGGCACCGCGGCACACGGAGGCCAGAGAGGGGCGGCCGGCGTGGCGCCACGCGGAGGGCGGCCGGCCGGCTCGGCCCCTGCCGGTGCGAGCTCCAGGCCGCGCGGGGACGACCACCTCCAGGCTCCAGGCCCATCTCGGCGTCGCCGGCCACGTCGGGGGCGGCGGCGGGGGCCGGCCGGCGAGCGCCGGCGAGTGAGGGCGGCGGCGTGGCCGGCTTTGATTTTTTAATCTTTTTAAAAAAGGTTTGCCGAGTGTCAAATCTCGCACTTGGCAAAGGGCCCCTTTGCCGAGTCGGCGGTTGCCGAGTGCCCTTTGCGGAGTGTTACACTCGGTGAAGCCTTTGTCGAGTGTTTTTCCCTCTTTGCCGAGTGTTTCGGGCACTCGGCGAACCACGGGTCTTCTTTCACACCCGGTTCCGAAAAACAAAACCGAGTGCGCACCATATGTGTGCCAGGATCTAGTTTCACACATACGGCGAACAAAAAGTGAATAATAGAGACGGTATCACGAATAAAACAAATAAACTAAAAAGACTATCAGAGTATTACACAGCTAAATCTTGGAAACGGAGGCTCGAACTCCACAAGCAGTCGACCGGGGGTTGCGTACGCCTAGCTTCATCTTCAGTAAACACCTTCCTCTTCTGAGCAGCAATTTAGCAAGGGTGAGTACACTTATGGTTGGTACTCAGCATGCCACAAAGATTAACCAGAAACAATTTATTATAATCTTTAAGTAAATTACTCATGTGGAGGTCCAGGCCACTCGTGACCGTGAGCACGGCTGATATATCAGTTTTACACTCTGCAGAGGTTGTACACTTTCACCATGAGTCGCGTAAACCCAACCACGCTGTGCTAGCTAGGCACGTATCACACTACCGAGGTGTGACTGCATAGGGACGCAACGAGGCCTTTACAAAGATTCCCTAACAAGTGATAGTCCGCTAAGGTTCCAAGACGAAGCAGGCATAACCCTCTCTAATGGGCACACCTTAGCAAAGGCTTCCTCCCAAAAAGGGCCGGGCTATACACCGTCAACGCTTCCCCTCTTGCCCAGTCCAGGTAAGACTATCCCAAGCTAGAGTTTCTAATTAATTAGCCAAGACCAGAGCCCATTAGTCTCACGGTTGTACTGTAAGTTCCTGGGTGGTTTCCCATGTTCCGATTAAAGTATAATATTTTATAAAAGCATAGGTAGAAGGATGGTTAGGGTCACTTGCCTTTCTCCAGCGAAAAGCTACTCTTACTGCTCTTCTGCTCTTGCTCTTGAACTCTTATTCTTCAATTAAGCTTCCGAACAGCGACACTTCTACTCTAAGCAAACATCGGGAACAAACATACAAGCAAATAAACAAGAGCAACTAAGAACAATACACCATTCAAAAGAAAAGCTTTAAAAGAACGTTCTGAACAATAGGGCTCACTGCTAATGGTAACGATAAACTTTAGATAAGAAGGATGTATCGATAAGAAATAAAAGATAATACAAGTTGACATGAGTTGGTATAGGTATTGCTGCATGCATGAGCGATCTTTGACAAGGTAAAGTAACTGGCAAAATATATTCAGATGATGATATGGTAAATAAAAGAATAAAGAGAACACATGAACATGTTGGTGGTGGCTGCGCACGAGGAGGCATTACCTGGCAATCAGCAGCTTAACCATGGATGTGCCATGCAGATAACGAGAGACAGTGTTGCTTGATGCTTACGTGCATGTAGAAGGATTGCATGGCCGGTGTATAGTTTCAGATTGAATTACGGTAAACTAAAGGGAAATAGAATTTTGATCGACAATGATATAAGAATGGCATCATCAGAATGTTTAGGTAATAAAATAATATGGCAAGGGATCGAATAAGCGGTGAACTGCACCTTGTTGCTTCCACCACACGGCCGGCTTTGTGTTGATCATGAAGAGGAAAATTAACTTGTTGACGTCAGGTGGGAGACAGATCTCGCCTTGCTGATCGACAGGAGCTAGGGCGGCAATTGAACGGCTTACGGCCAGAGTTTCATCTGAGACCAACGAACAACATGTCTATACCTGATGCTCGTCAACTGAATCGATGCAAGAGATAGAGAGACTTGGAGAGGACTTACGTTGGACAAGGCGAGACTAATGTGCAGCGACGAGCGTGCATGGCCTCGGCAGGGGTTATCTTGGTTCTGGACAGCTAGGGACAGAGCACGGTGTTGCTGGCGTTGGCGTTGAGCTCCGCATCAGGTCGGTACATGCGGCGCTAGGGCACGAGCGGCAGCGACTTCAGGCCGGATGACCTCGCTGGCGTTCCTCGTGGTGACGTCCTCTTCCCCGGCGACCGGCATAGTTGGGCGGCATCGATGGATCCACGCGGCGATCGACATCCTGCAGGCGAGCTTCGTGACGGACGTAGCTTCAGCGACGAACTCGAGGCCGCGGCATATTGTAGCGTTGCTGGGACTCAGCAGCGTTGCTTGGAGTTGGACGAGAGGTCACCGGCAGCGGCGGCTGCAACGCTTGGACGAGGTTGGCGGCGGCGGCGGCGGCTTGCAAAAGAGCTAGGGCACGCAGGGCACCGATGCAGAACAAAATGAGGGTACGGCGGCTGTAGCTTCAAGTTTATACACCGCGTACGTGTTAACGAGGCTCGGCTTGCCCGTGTTGGTTCGGAGATGGCCCAGGTGACCGAACTGGGTTTGAGTTCATGTGCGTACGGCGATACGTAAAGGCCCTGTCTGGCAGCCCGTAAACGGCCAGGGCTTCAACTCTCTTGTGTGATGCAGAGAATAGCAGCTAATTAAGCACGTTGCATGCTGGTGGTGCATGCGTGCATGTAGATAAAGGAAACGGGATAATTATTGCTCAAGAATGATGTAGGGTACTTAGGCAATAAAATAACATTGCAAGTGAATTGATGCGGCACTGATCTCAGGTGAGGTAGGGGGAAAATTTAGCCTGTCTTTAACCACGCTGATGGACAAAGGAAAAAAAAATAGGAGCTTCTTTGAACTAACTCGAGGCAGCGACAAATCGGGTCATTGATACACGACAGCGATCCTTGTAGTTAGAGAAGATCACCTGCGGCGGCACGTGCAGCTCAACGGCGCAAAGTTCATGGCGGTGCTGCGCAAGGCGGGCCGAGGCGGCAAGGGCAGCAGGGGACACGAGGCACATGGACGCTCCCTTGTCAACAGAACGAGGACGGCGAGCAACTGGGTGTCGAAGACCGGTGGCGGTGCTCGGCTTGATCCAGAAGTAGACGGAGATGACGAATTGGACGACAAAACTTGTCGATGGCTCAAAGGTTGCTTGGGACGCGATGATTCCAAATAAAATATTTGGAGCTCGTGAAGAGAATGAGAGCCTTCTAATAAACAGATTTAGCTAAAAAAATGAGAATAAATTCTAGAAAAGTCTGAAAATTCTCAGAAGAACCTAGATGTCAGATAAACGCGTTTTCAAAACCTTGCACTCATGAAACACGAAGATGCATCGGCATGAATGCAACACACATAGAGCAACATATTTAATTTTAGAAATCAAACAATTGTTTTTCTTTCTATGCTAATTCTCTGTAAAATAAATAAATGTTAGAAAAATTTAAAATTGAGTGAAAATCGTTGTTTAATTATTCTCTAAATTCACATCCTGAAATTGGAGAATTTCAGGGTGTGACATCTTCCGTAGTGACTCACCCTATTACACAAACAAGCACACCTTATCCTATGAGCATCTCAGAGACAGTACGTGGTGGAACCATGAAGCGACGAAGCAGCTGGTGCGCCAAACCAGACTATATGGTATAGTATAGTGTTTTTGTGGCCACTTTGTTTCCGCAAAAGTCTGTTCACCCCTCTAGGCTACACCAAGTAATCGGACATAGTAAACATGAAGACATAGTTTGACACAACAATGGGGTACTAGCATGAACTTGATAACTGGAATGGCCATGGATTTCAGGGGTATTCATGATCAATCTCTCCATCTCTCTATGAAGAGCTTGCAACTGCAGGATCCACATCATCGTCCTTATGAAATTTCATGGTAGCATCTAGGATTGGGCCGGGTATGGTATATCCATCTTCTTCCTGAGCTTACCATCTTTCCGCAAAAGCTACAGTAGTACATATAATGACGACAATGAGATATAGCATGTAGTATAACTTGTTACATTAAAGATCACATACCATATATAATAATAGGAGGAACTAGGTGTTGGGTGATGCAGATAATCGGTCATTAAGCACTGACCTTCTTGACATGTGTTCCTTCCATTCTTGGCCCACCTTCCATTCTGGCCATCTGTTGATGAAACTTTTTATCAGTTTATTGCATGGTACAAAATAGCGGGCTAAGGCATTTAGCGGGAGGCCTCCAAAAACAGCTAATAGCGGGCTAAATAGAGCTATAGCGTCAAATAGCGGCTAAATTGCACGTAGAAGCAAATAGCGGCAGCTCTCTAATTTCAGCTATAGCGGGAGATAGCGGAGCTATAGCCGGCTATTGTGTACTATGGTTTATTGGCAGTATGATTCTAACTCACTTAGCTATTTCATTTGTGTGAAACCAATGCTAGAAAACACTACGGCCCTGTTTGGATCCAATGGTTTAAACTTTAGATAGCCCTTTTTAGTCCCCTTTAATTTGGACTCTAAATTGCAAACAGGTGGGTCTAAAAGAGGCTTCAAATGGATTAGTCCATTAGATACTTTGGGGTAGCTAAAAGGGTCTAAACTCCCCAAAACACAGCTCCTACGCCCGCTGGTCCCCATCCCGCGTTGGTCCCTGCATGTGCATGCAATGGTATTTTGGTGTTTATTCAATAACTTTAATGGTCTTTAGTGCATGGATCCAAACAGATAGGGTCTAAACTTTAGACATGGTATAAACTTTAGTCAAGGGACTAAAAGGGATCCAAACAGGCCCTACATATGAAGGAATTTACATCGTCCGTTTCTAACTAGCCTAGAGACACCAGTCTTCTTACACAAAAGAAATAAACGGTTTATACAAATGTTTATCATTTCTGTCTAGTGGTGTCATTTCTTTCATTAAAGTATTAAAATTGGCAATGGTGCCAAGTGGTACAAGGTCCACAAAATTAGAAATGAGGTGCAGAGAGGGTAAATAATATGAAGGACAAAATACGAATCAATACATTATTGTTTTACCTCGATTGCCTTTATATTTGCAAAACACATTATGGACTAGAGCAACATACCTTGAGATTGACGAAATCACCACAGGTGCCTCACAATTGACACGCACATGATCTGCCAGTGAAAGAACAATTAGATGTGTGAATCCAAACACCTGTGCAAATTTGGAGACCCAAAACCAGATTGAGAGTTGGAGGTGCATCAAAGCTGCATGCCCTCTAAAATATCAAGGTAAGAAATAGTGACATGTACCTTCTAGCCGATGCCTATTTGAACTAGCATTGACACCTTCATCAACAATGTCCATCACCACAATCAAAGACACTCATGAGAGCTAGTGTCTCATGAGAACTAGTGTCTTATACAACAATGAGCACAATGATGAATTTATAGAGATTAGGTGAGAAAAAGTAACACGCAAGAACCGATCTTTAACATAATATATGGTTTTAACGTTACTGAAGTTAGTGATCAATGGCGTACTGGCGTGAATAAGGCCCTAAAGCAACAGTTGCACAAACCAGTTCATTAGCGCTGCAACTTTTGTCTTAAGTGTATATAAATTAGGTAATAAAAGTAATACGCAAGAACTAATCTTCAACGTAATATACAGTTTTTACGTTATTAAAGACAGTAGTGATCAATGGCGTATTGGCGTGAATAAGGTCCTAAAGCAACAGTTGCATGAACCGGATCATGTCAATGTTAGATTTTATTCATGGATACAGCTCATTAGCGCTGCAGCTTTTGTGTTAAATTTATAGAGATTAGGTAAGAAAAAGTAACATGCAAGAACCATTCTTTAGCGTAATATAGGTTTTTTACGTTACTAAACATAGTAGTGATCAATGACGTATTGCCGTGAATGAGGATGTAAAGCAACAGTTGCATGAACCGGATGATGCTAATGCCACATTTTATTCATTGATACATTTCATTGCCTCCGCAGCTTTTGTGTTAAACTTATACAAATTAGGTAAGATAAAAGTAACATGCAACAACCGATCTTTGGCATAATACTCCCTCCATACTCGTATTAGATGATGTTTAGGACAACGACACGGTCACCAAAATGTAACTTTGACTTCTTATTTTTACAAAAATATTTATTAAAAAATAATATATGTATACTTTTCTAAAAATACTTATCAAGACAAATCTATTCATATGGTTTTCACATTTTCAAACTCAACGACTTAAAAGTTATTCGTGATTTATATTCCCAATGTTTGACTAAAACCTTGTCCTAAACATCATCTAATACGAGTATGGAGGGAGTATACGTTTTTATGTTATTACTAAAGGTAGTAATGATCAAAGGCATATTATCATGAATAAGATCCTATAGCCACAGCTGCATCAATTAGATCATGCGAATGCTACATTTTATCCATGGATATAATTCATTGGCACTGCAACCTTTTTGTTAAATTTATAAAATTAGGTAAGAAAAAGCAACACGGAAGAATTGATGTTTAACATAATATACGGTTTTTAAGTTACTAAAGGTAGTAGTGATCAGTGGCGTATTGGCGTGAATAAGGCCGGAAGCAACATTTGGACAAATCATGATCAGATCATGCCAATGCCACGTTTGGATCATGCCAATGCCACATTTTATTCATAGATACAGTTCATTGCCACTGTAACTTTTGTGCTAATTTTTTAGAAATTAAGTAAGATAGAGTAACACGCAACAACCGATCTTTAGCATAATATACGTTTTTTACGTCTAATGGAAGTAATGATCAATGGCGTATTGCTGTGAATAAGGCCCTAAGGCAACAGTTGCATGAAGAGGGTCATGCCAATGCCACATTTATTCATCGATACAGTTCATTGGTACTACAGAGCTTTTTTTGTTATTGGCATTCTATTGCATGTAAGATATTAGGAGTTAGCATTAGTATAGCATTAAGTGTCTTATATTTTCCTTTCTCTAGACCTCCATCTGCCAATGCCAACGCCGCAGGCGCTCCTGCTGCGTCCCTCGACCTCCATCGCCTCCGCCGCCGTGTGGAGGCTGGCGCCGCTCGTCTGCGCCTACCTCTTCGCCATGACCGCCGCTCTCTCGGCGTGCTCGCCGGCTCCGGCCGCGCTCTCCGACGCGTTCCTGCGCGCCTCGTACCTGCCGCTCCTCGCCGCGGCGGCCGACCGGATCAGCCCATTCGCCGGGGCGGCGGCGATGTTCCTCGCCACGGCCTACTCCACCGCCGCCACGGCGCGCGCCCTCGCGCACTTCCGGCTGTCGTCCGCCCCCCGCCGCCGCCGGATCCGCGCCGTCGAGGACGAGATCGAGCAGTACCGCCTCGCCGCCGCCCTGCTCTTTTCGGCATTCATGGTGGTAATGGTCGTGTCGCTGATGGCTAGCATCGTGCAGCCAAGGGAGGAGGCGGCCTCGCCGTCACCGGGTTCGTTCCCGCTGTGCGTTGTCATGTCCGCTGCCGGGACGCCAAGCGTCATGCTCGCCGGGCTGCTGCTGCTGTCGGAGCACGCAGAGCCTGTCTACCTGCACATGGGCAGCGCCATGTTGGGCGCTGTCTTCTCCTGGCTGGTGGCGCCCATGTTCGTCCACGGCGCGTTCGGCGAGGACTTCGTCGTGGATGTCGTCGTCTGGGTCGGCGGCGTCGCCGTGGCTGCGCTCCTCGGGTACGGCCTCGGCATGCAGCGCTTGGCCATCGAAAGGTACGTGCCGTTATTTTTTTTCGACCGTGCCTTAGCATTAATTTCATTAAAAAGAAAACAGTTTACAGACATATTCTTGACGCGGCCAACAAATTTTGACTAATTCAAGAGCACAAAAGACTAAAGAAAGATAAAATATTGGACACAAGCCAATAAAAATACACACCGACAGCTGGAAGCAACGAAAACACTTGGAAGTACGAACTCAATCCCACAACCTAGGAATCCAGGCCGCTGACTAAAGAACATGCAAGAAAGACAGAACATCTCTAAGGTTGCACAACAGCCATCCTAGCACCAGACACCATGAAGAACCATGGCGACAAAGCATCCTCCTGAACCGAGTAGGGGTGGCAAAGCATCCACCCGAAGAGCAGCACGACCATATCGGTAAAGCATCCGCTAGACCAAAGCAATGGTGGCAAAGCATCCACCCAGAACCACGATCGAGATGGCAAAGCATCCATCCGGCCAGAGCAACGACCACATCAACCATAGAGATGTCATTGAGTGAGAACGAAGCAGGTTCAGAAGAAGCATTACCGCCTATGGAAAGAAAGTGAAGTTGAAGTCCACCGCCACCACCGAGCTAAGGCTCTGGGGTACCAGATGCCCGCGGTGGCAACTGGCAAAGATCCCAAGACGACGCCTCTAGGGAGGAGACGACGCCAATGGTGCCGGCGTCGTCCGACCATAGGTCAAGGCTTTCACCTAGAAGCTTGCCGGAGAGGAGGGAAGACGAGGAATATATGACGCCTTCAAGAAGGAAAGCGACATCCGAGGGCATCGTCATTATCGGGCCGTAGGGAGCATAGGCTCTCGCCTGTCCCAGTTCCCAAGGCCACATGCCGCCGGCCATGGCATCACCCGAAGAACATGGACGAGGGCAGACAGCCACGTCGGCAGTGTCACCTGGGGCTGGAAACGCGGAGCGAGGGGCAGCAACCCCCCTCCCCGGCCGAGGCGGACGAGGGCGGCAGACACCCCCGGAAGCGGCCGAAGATGGAGACCCTGGGCCCGGAAGATGGAGATCCGGCGGGGAAGCGCAGATCCGAACCCGGCGGCTGCAGATCCGGCGATAGCCAGAGGCGGGCGACCAGCCCCATGGGCATAGCAGCCATGGTGGCGGACCGTCGACATGATGATGCATGAAGTTCGCAGATCCGGTGGTGGAAGGGCTCGATCCGGCCATGGGAGGCGCGGATCCGACCACCAATGGACGAAATTGGCCCAACCTGCGGAGGAGAGCGACCGAGTTCGCCGGAGTTAGGGTTGAGGGAAGGGGTGGAGGAGAAAAGGAGGGTAGAGTGAAGGAGAGGAGAGTGAGGGCGCCGCCGGCCGCCCGCCAGCCGGCAACGATGACGGCGGCCAACGAGGCTCGGTGAGGGGGACCGACGGCGGCGTAGGGGTCGCCCCCCGAGTCTCCTGAGAGTGGGGCACTGGGCGCACTCCGGCTTCTCACGAGACGCGGAGCACGCCTGGGCAACTATAATCTAGGCGGCCACCGGCCGGTGGTGTCCGATGAGGCTCCACAGCGTCTGCGGCACAGCTGATGTCACATGATCCATCCTGTTTTGCTTTTCGTATCCATCTGGCATGAGCCTCTGATTGAGCACAATAATCGTAATTGTTCTTTTAGTAGGTGACGAGACATTGTGTAGCTTATCAACCTTAAGATCTGCTTTCAATCTCCTATCAGTGCAGGATATTAGCAGGATGTGCATTTATAAAAGTGTGTTTTCTAGCTGAAACGTTTTTTTCAATCAATTTTAGAGTAAACAAAGATATACTGCAAAGGGGCATGCACGCTAATATTGATATTGATAAAGATAAGCATGCAACCAAAAAAAAACTATGTGAAACTATGGGCTGAATAGAGGTAGATCTTTGACCCCAACTATTTGGGCCAGATATTTAGCCCATCAAAGTAGAAGGCCTTGTCCGGCAGGTTCAATTGAGATGTAAAAGCAGCCCACACCGCGAGTTCAAAATCAATTAATTTTTTTTTTCTCGTTTACCGTATCAACTATCGTCTATTTCAGTTATAGCTACACCCGTGAATTGGCTTGTAATCAAATGGTAAGACAGTCACCCATCAGGGATTAAATCCTGGTGCTCGCATCTTTTCTTCAGCTTTTCAGGATTTGTCGGCATTATGCGTTAAGTGGTAAGCGGCGTTCCTGTCGACAAGGAGGCGCCATTGGTGACTTCAGGAATCTCCAGATCTGTTCGGTGCTCAGTCCTTAGAAGGTGCTCATAGGGATAGAGTTAACGTACGTGTGTTCATAGGGGTGAGTGTGCGTGCGTGTTGTGAGCGTCTGTGTTGTATTGTGTAATTCTCAAGGAAAAAATAGTTATCGCTAGACCCTCAATTGTAATTCTAGACATGTTATTCCTTCAACTATCAAAAACAATTGTTTTATCCTCCAAAACTATGGAGTTTTCACCTTTTGGGTTCAATTTTTTTTTCTCTCTCAGAATATATCCTAGTGCCAAATCCTAGCTAGCTCTACCAATGTTTCAAAATAGACATGAGACTCACAAAGAAATTTTATGGCCGCTCAAGCATGACATTTCCGCACAGTCCAAATCACAGCACCGCGTAATACATTTTAATTAGGGCATGCTAGCACATCACGAATAAGTGGGTCGTGCCTAGCCTAGAATTTTGGCACCATCAACAACACAACATATACATGGCACATCATCTATCCGTCTTGATGAGCTAGTAGGGTAATAACACCAGATCTATATCTTTATCTTCAATTCTTATCTTGTGTTCATTTATCCACTTCTCAATACAATTTGGGTGGATGCACGCACAAATTGTATGAGAAAATTTGTGGTTGATAACCAGATAAATCCAATTTTAGTGTCGTTTTGTGAGAGCTGTTCGAGCTGAGTCTGGACGGGCACCAACTGTTTTGTCGGATTTGCATGGCATGCGACAAGAGCAACGTATACCAGACTAAAAGCGCACATAACAAAATGTGAAATGTGTGGTAGTGTGGCAGGAGACAGGGGAGGGCCGGCCTGTGCCGGGTCTCAAGCCTCCACCTCTAGATTGGCTGATAGATACGGAGTAGATGCTAATGTTATCCATTCCACGGAGGCATGGAGATGATGCCGTGGTGGCTTGAAGCAATAACATTAAGGACTGACAAAAGGCCAAATCAAGGTTTACGTGCTAAGATAAGATCTAAAAAAATCTAGTGTAGTGCACATGAGCAAGGGATCAGAGAAAGAACAGATCTCGCTCGCAATTCAGTGAGTCAGGTATAACTGCTGAATCCTGAAACATCTGACGGATCATCAGTCATCAGGAGATGATCTGATCTGGCCTCATGTCAGAAGAACATCTATCACACACACAAAATCCTCTCTGCATCGAGCTGCTACAAAAATGGAGAATCAACAAACAAACAAACCAAACCAAAAAATCCTCTCTAATCAGCCTTCGTCTTCAAGGTTGGCGTGCTCTGTTTTTTGCCCTGTTTCTTCCGTCCGCCCAATCAGAAGCTAGTCTCTTTCCCCCACGCTACCGCCGCGGCTGGCCTTGCTACGAGTGGGAGCTCGGCCGCCAGTCAACGGCGCCGGCGCCGACGAGCTCCATCTGGTCCTGGAGATACTTGCGCAGCAGCTCCGCGCGGTGCCCCTCGCCCTCCTCCGTCACCGCCGGCCTTCCCCCGCCACCGGGTGCGCCGCGGCAGCCGGCGCTCCTCCCCGCCACCAGCTTCCTCCGGCGGCGGCGGAATCGCGCGGCGGAGACGGCGACGCAGAGCAGCGGCAGGCAGAGGAGCAGCAGCGGCAGGGCGATGGGCAGCAGGCACAGCGCCAGCAGCAGCGACCGCCACGTCGCCGGCGGCGTACGGCCGGCAGCGACGTCCATGCGTCCTCCAGCGGCGGCTAGCTAGCGCGACGGCGGGTGCTGGGACGCCGGCGGGGACGCGGCCATGGGAGGGAAGGGAAGAACAGGCCGGGTCGGACTCGGAGGGAGCTGGACAGATGGTGGTGGTTGCCGTGCGGACAAGGGGGAGCAGAGGAGGAAAACGCCGTCTCTTTCTCGGCTGCTCCCTTTAATAAGGAACTCCATTTTTTTTACAAAAAAAATATTACTATTTGGAATTTGATTTGATGGAAAGCGTCTCTTGCCTCTTGTTTTGTTAATCTCCCCCTGATATTTTCCTCAGTTCCTGTACGGGTCGCTTTCGACTGGTTCTAATTTTTTTCATATAAAAAAAAATCAACATACTAGTAGAGTCCTTGCCTCGTTGGATCATGGCACAGAAATTAAGAAACTTTTTTTTTGAATTGCAATTAAGAAAATTGAGACACATGGGTTTGGAAATCAACACACATGTAAAAGAAAACGCTTTATGAACAAGAGGGTGGTTAAGGTTACGAACTGTGACCTTGGACTGGCTTCAAAGATTGATCGCATGTTTTACACGCCGACCCGCTTGGATATTAAGCGTGCAACTCCCATCGCACGGTTTGCACGAAGACGTGGGGTCGTTTCCGGCACGATAGGCGCCTCACGAATTTGAGGTTTGTGTAGGGGGATATATGATCGTGTGAGTAATCTATATAACTTATACAAGTAATCTTCACTAAAGACTTCTCTCATCTCTTATTAAGCCACATCATCACCTCCCATTAAGATGCATTAACACACTCACTAAGATATATTAATTGTTATTTCTCTCATATGTGGTGTATATCATCTTGAATTCTGGATTATTCTAACGGTGTGACCAACTTGGTGCATATTTTTTATTCATTAGACGTATATCTTATTGTTTTTTTCTTATCTATTCAAAGGTAATACAAAAGTTTATTATTTTCATCCAAAGATAACTCATATGGCTTTATGGGTAATCTCTACAAGTGTAATATTTTTATAAGCAACTAATCAGTTATAGTGATTTATATATATAGTTTACCGGAAAAACTCTTTTAAATATCGAGGCAACGCGTGGAGAATCACCTAGTACTGAAGTAAATATCAGTGTTTTTTTTGAGACAAAGTAAATATGAGTGTTTTGTCGCCATGTTTTGTTTGTTTACTATTCGTGAGCCAATAATAACTCATCACGCCACGTAATTATGCAACTGATTGATGGCGACCGAGGGGATTAAAATATTCACGAGGAACATGGAGGAGGAGGAGTACGTGATTGGATGTTTTTTTATTTCATGGAATGGAAAGCGTCTCTATTATCTAGCGTCTTGTTTTGTGAATCTTCCCCCCTGATATTTCCTCAATTCATGTACGGCGTCGCTTTCCACTGTTTCTGATTTTTTTAGAAAACAATCAACGTTAGCGAAGCTATTGGATTAGAGCACAGCAATACACTGAGACACATGGGTTTGGAATCGACGGGTGTAAAAATAAGGCTTTATGAACATGACTACACGAGGATGGTTAAGAACTCTTGGCTAGCCTGGACCGGCTATCCTTGACGAATGAATCAAAATCAAAGTGTCCACAAAAGGTTGATGGCATGTTTTACACGCTCACGCCGCTCGGATTAAGCGTGCAACGCCTGTCCATGGCACGTTTTGCACGAAGACAAATGGTGGGGTCGTTTGCGACACGAGACTGAGCGCAATTTGTAAACAGATAGGCACCTCATGAATTTGGACAATTGTGCAGGGGATTGCTATATAATAGCGTGAGTACTATGTACTAAATAAATATCGATTTTTTTACCTCGCAATATTTTGTTTGATTATTCTTGAGCCAATAATAACTCATCATGCCACGTAGTTATGCTCACTGAGTGATGGCGACGGACGGGATTAAGAAAAAAAAGAGGAACATGGAGGAGTTCGTGATTGGAGGATTTCTTTTTGGTTTTTGCTTCTTTTTTCTTGTTCTGCCAAGATTCATGAACCCATTAATCATGATGCTGCTGGTCAATTGACTTTTGTTATCCTGCTGTGCCGATTGTCTTCTCTGTTCTTCGCTTATCCGCCCGACAGAGCGTGTAGCCTTCCAAGAGCAGAGCACTGAGCGCGGGGCCCGCGCCACGTCGGACTGGGGAAAGCGCCACGGATAAAAAAAGGTCCCGCCACGTCAAGTCCACGTGGGACGGCGACCCAGCCACATGCTGATGCTGGCCCGCACGGCCGCACGTAGGGTTACTGTGCCATAGGCATAGCCACACGGATCAACAGTATGTGACTCTAATCTCCAAAAAAAATTAGACCGTACATTTTAAATTTAATCAAGGGAAATACATGAGTCACAGTCGTTGGCTTGCGATTTTGGAGGACACTCCATGTGTTCGCGAAGAACCAACACACACTGATCTGGGAAATATACGGTGTTCAGGGGTCCGGCCAAAAATGTCCATTTGTGGCCTTTTGTTATTTGTTAATGAATTAATATTTCGTGTTTGCAAATTGATGGCGATTGACATCAGCTGCAAGAGAAAAGTGTCACTCTAATTTTCACCCCATGGTTTTATGAGATGACACGCATTATAAAACTTGAATTCTATACTAATAGTGGAAGGAGTAATAATATTGGACGTGGAAAAAAATTTCTTAATACGTCAGTAGTCGAATCCGCTAAAACTTGGATTAGTCGTCGACTGTGCCAGCAGGCCCACATGTCATAATACAAGCAACGACAAATTTACTAGAGCAGCTCCAGCTGTGTGCGCCAAAAGTGCACAGTTAAATTTTTACTGATTTTAATACTAAAGAAAGCGGATCAAGAAAAAAAAAAACCTCCGATCTAACCATGTTTTCGGTGACGAGAGGGAATAAAAACAATTTCGAAGAACGCGACTGCTTTCTCTACCATCGTGCTTTTCACGGCAATGTCGTAGAGACATAACAAAAAAGTTGTGGTCATTTGAAGTGGAATACGTGGCTCTCAATCTCTATCATGTTGCGGGTATGAAACTTTTCCAAGGTTATGATATAACTATTGACCCTACAACATCCCTTGATAAATTTTAACATTTTACAACACAAAGGATACTCAACATTTTGAATCCATCAATAGAGGACCATGAGACAAGTCATGATCACATAAAAGTATGAATATTTCAAGATTAAGATTTTCAGGACAATGTTATGCCATTATATGATTGACTGAACTCATGTACTTAACCGGGGTAGCCTCATGTTTTCTCTATCAAGGGATGTTGCAGGGCCTCGAATGGAAATATACAGTAGCCTCATGACAAAGTTGTATTCTACTTAGACGCTGAAATTTTAAAACCTTTAAGTACCCAACACAGGTAATTTGTGGTAATATTTTTTGATACTGTAATTTTTGGTAATTTGAAGACCTTCTAGCTAACACAGTCTTTTTTTTTTCTTTTTGGTAATTTGTGGTGTCGCCTCTAGCTTACAATTTCTGCACACACGCCTGCCCCACCGGTTCACCAGTTTCGGCAAGCAAAAAGTTTAGAGATAATTTTTTGAACAAATTCTGAAAGAACTAAAACAAGAATTTTGAAAGTAAAAAGTTTGAAGAAAAAAGTAAGAAGCAAAACTTGAAAAAAAATTATGCACAAAAATCGAGAAAACAAGAGGTCAAAGGAAAGAAGAATTTCGAAACATGAATGGACAAAATTGTGTAAGCAAATTTTTCCATCAAAAAGTTTGAATAAACTTTTGCATAAATTTCGTATAAAAGACAAAAGAAAAAAAAATGGTCGACACATCGCGACTCCCTGTGGCCTTGCTGCGCGTTGCGGGGAGCTAGCTCCTCGTTCCATGCCCCATTGCGCTCTTGGCGGCACATGCGGGCTGCTGGCCGCGCCACCGTCCTCGAGCCTCACTGGGTTAGGGCGAGCACCACCACTGCCTTGCGCCTTCATGCACGGATGGGGAGCTCCGCCTCTGCGTTGCGCCTCCCAATGGATGGGATGAAGAGTAGGCCGCCCGGGCCGCCACCGCAGCTCGCACCACGCCCACGATTTGCAACGTAGGCCAGCCGGTCCGTCGGGTTGGGCTACGTGCGCTTCCATTCTCCAGGGCTGCGAAGGAGAAGGGCTTATGTTCTTGTTTCTCAGAGAAGGGGACGTGGTGGGGTCAGGAGTAGCGGCACATGCATCCGTACGTGTGAGTTGACCAGAAGCAGAGGAACCAACCAACGATTGTAAAATTAGTATTGTGCAAGCCAACTACTTCCTCTCTTAATCCACAACATTATCCAACGTGGAGAGTTGTCATTTGGTTATCACCCTAGTCATTTGCAACCAACTCAGTCAGCACATTGGACAACCATGCTCTTCAAACAACAAAAGTGAAAAGTTGTGCCCTACTTAATCCATGGTAATTTCTATTCCCTCTAATCTGTAACTGAAGGGGCGGTAGACTAAACTGGAAAAATGCTAGAGCTATAGGTAATGGACAAATATTTGCAACTTAATTGTTTTTAAGTCTACAAATAGAATATCAGTGGGAGCATATGTCCCCAGCAATGGCCCTTCTTTTTTCCCATGGTCACCAATGTAATGGATAGGGAATATAGTTGGTGGAACCATTTTCCGAATTTAAGGGATTGCACCAAATCCATTAGCCTGTAAATTAAATCGTCATGACAAAATGATCGTCAAATAAATTTAACAACATGAAATGCCACTGTTCATCCAAGCTAATCTTATACCGTAAAACTAAATAAGGAAAGAGCCAATAATGCACGCCCAACCCAATTTCATATATGTCCTGAACCTTAATTGGATAGAGCCTTCACGCATCCAAACTAATTTCATATACCACAAAACTCAACTAGTAGACGGAGCAAGACGCATCTAAATTGGGATACAACTAAATCAAAAGCATAGAACGAAACAAAGTTTGGCAAACCAAACTTCATTAACATCTCACAATACATTAAGATCACATAATAGTCATCATAAGCAACCGCCTTGGCAAAAACAAGTGGCACGTATATAAATATATGTGAGTGCTTTGTTATTTTGGCACCAATGTAAAATTGATTTTACGCTCATCTTGAACCACACCTCGGGAAAGGTCTGGCGATAGATGGCCAACCATATCACTAGTTATTTGGTGAGCTAACAATGCTATTTCCTTTTCATATATTATACATTGCAAAGCGATTGACCCCACCCGGATGTGGTTATATGCATTAACAAGATCGTGCTTATTTGCAGATATATGGACGGATTGGAGGTGGTAGGGGCAATGCCCCCCCCCCCCCCCCCCCCCCTCTCCCACACACACACTTTCTGTATAATGCTATATCCATTTGATTTAGACGTTTATAGCGGACCTGCATTTCATTCCATTTTAGATGTTATATAATCTTTCCATGTCAAATAGAGATATTAGGAAAATAAGTAGTATAGACGACGTATCAAATCAATAGCTTAGTGAATCATTCATATGTTAACTAAGGTGGAGTGCACTTGTAAGTAAAAGTGCATCGTACACATAGGGCTGCCTAAGCAACATCAGTAAAAAGGACACAAGGCCACATTCATGGACAAACCCAAATAAAACTCTGAAGTCTGAACCGAAGTAAGGTCAATTAATTTCACTAAATCAACACTAGTATACAGTACAACGACTACGTACGACTCCATCAACACATCTATCTAAACACTATTACAGTGACATGCACTACTACACAAACCACTTTCACAAACGGGCTATCACAACCGGTTTTGAGAAAACCGGCTGTGATAGAGCTATCACAACCGGTTTTTAAAAAACCGGTTGTGATGTCGCCTATCACAGCCGGTTTTTCTCAAAAACCGGTTGTGATAGTCGGCCGGCATATTACAACCGGTTTTTCTTACAAACCGGTTGTGATGCTCACTATCACAACCGGTTTTTGAAAACCGGTTGTGATGGTGAGCATCACAACCGGTTCTTTACTAACACATTTTTGGAGGGCAAATTTGAAAATTTAAATTTTGTAAACGACCTCGGATGAACTTTTGACCAAAACGAAAGTTGTAGATCTTGAAAAGTTATGAAACATTGTAGTTCACCACTTTTTTATTTGAAGTCATCTTGTCAACCGAATCTAAGTTTGAATTTTTCAAATTTGAAAATTTAAATTTTGTAAACGACCTCGGATGAACTTTTGACCAAAACGAAAGTTGTAGATCTTGAAAAGTTATGAAACATTGTAGTTCACCACTTTTTTATTTGAAGACATCTTGTCAACCGAATCTAAGTTTGAATTTTTCAAATTTGAAAATTCAAATTTTGTAAACGACCTCGGATGAACTTTTGACCAAAACAAAAGTTGTAGATCTTGAAAAGTTATGAAACATTGTAGTTCATCACTTTTTTATTTGAAGTCATTTAGAGCCTCAAATAAGCAATTTACACTCAGAAAACATTAATATGAGGGGAATCAAAATGGTATATAGACACAAACACACTAGTGGTGCAGTGGTAGAGGAGGCTATGCATGAACGTGAGGTCACGGGTTCGAATCCCGCCGGCCGCTTTATCTCATCCGCCCCCCAAAACCGGCTGTGATAGCCCTCCCCAACCGGCTGTAATGACCTTTTCTGTAGTAGTGATGCTCTCTTGTGCCTCTCAAACGGCAGCAAAACATGGCGCGTACCTGCACGATCGAGTGACCCAACAATGACAACAACAAGAGAGGAAAGGGGAGGAGGGAGACTGTGTGCTAGAAAACGGCTTTGCGCCAGCCACTACACCCACTCACCGTCACAGCGCGTCGTCGGTGTGCAAGGAGAAGTCTGGCTCATCAGGCTTGGCGAGCTTCGGGAACTTGATCCCCGCCACGTCGTCGATCCTCTTCTGGTGCGCCGCCGCGCCGCGCTTGGTGTTCTTGGCAAACTTTGACGACAGCAACGTCGCGCTTAGGTGTGCCACCCCCGCGCCGCCGTCCACTGATCCCTCCCCTCCCCCTCCACCCCCACCCTTCCGAACAAACTCTCCTAGCAGCGGCGCTCCATCCGCATCCACCCCCTGACCGCGGGCTGCGGCCATTCCAGGGCTTCGATACCTGAAATAAAAACATGGTAAGTGGCCCGCGGCCCTGGCCGCCTGCCAGGCTTTGCTGAGGGCTCAGCCGGAGCCGTGCCTCCAGGTGGTGGCCATCTTGGGGCTTCGGTGCCTGAAAGGAAAAACGGGTTAGCCATCGCGGGGCCGCCGTAAGGGGATCCACGCTTCTCGTGGGGAATGCCCCTAGGGCGTTGCCGGACCTTCCAGAGGGGCTCGAGGTGGGCTCCGTTTTGGCGGTCCCCAACAGTAGCCCCTCGCGGGCCGGGCTCCGACTTCGGCGCCCAAGGCCCTCGAATCCTTCGACTGCCCCCAAAAAACGCCACCCCGAGCGCCGGAGGAAGGGGCCGGCTCCGGAGATGCTCCTCTGAGACTGTTGGCTGTGAGCGCCTTGGGCGGAGCCGACGGACGCTATACGGAATGGACACGCGTCATCCGCCGGTTGGCTGCCTGTTTGCGTTCCGAGGCGCTTTTGTCGGTTACCCCGAGTGACCCTATATAAGAGGGGGAGCGCGTGGTGAAATCCACTTTTCACCATGCCGCACCCTCTCGTTTGCCCTAATTCGCGCCGCCTCGAGATTTGCGCTTGCTGCATCCTACGGCCCTCGTTGTTCAGGTTTGTTGGATTTCCCTCCTTTAGGGGCTTCGGTTTGTGGCTTAGGTTATGCCCCTTGCGGCGAGGGTCCTCTGTCCCTTCGCGACCTTAGCCCAGGTTTTTGTTTTCAGGCTGGCTCGGACCAAGCAGACTGCCCGTTTGATCGATTTGTCCATGGCGAGCTCTGCGCGTGATGACGTTCCGGCCGGGGAGGGGGCTGACGTTGAGGTTCAAGCCGAGGTTCCGGCTAAGGTGGTGCTTAGCCCGGCTGCGGGGGAGCCAGCCGCGGCCTCCGCCGGGGAGGAAAGTGATGGCCTGTCGGGTGACGAGTCGGAGGCTGCCGGCCGCGCGCGGAAGTCGAAGCCGCGCCCAACCGTCTACTTTGGGCCCTCCTGTGTTGGGGAGTCCACAATCATATTCTACGAGGAGAAAGGCTTCTTCCCCACGGGATGGGGCCGTGCGCCCGGAGCCGAGTCGGCGCTAGCTCCCCGTCCCGGAGAAGCCGTGGTGTTCCGGGACTTCTTCAACGCGGGGCTCCGGTTTCCGTGCCAGCCTCAGCTGGTGGACATTTTGAGGCGTTATCGGGTGCAGCTTCACCATCTGACCCCGACCTCCTTCATCCAGCTCAGTAAGTTCTTCTGGGTTGTGAAGACCTTTGTAGCGGAGCCCGATGTGGACGCATTTGTGCGGCTCTATGAGCTGCACACTCAGTACAAGAAGGTGACGCTTGCTGATGGCGTCACGTACACCAACCAGTTCGGGTTTGGCACCTTCATCCCACGCAGGGAGCTGGACCCCAGTGTGACGAAGGTGGAGTTGTCCAAGGCTCAAAAGGGGAAGCTGGACGACGAGTGGCTCCAGTACTGGTTCTACGTGGGAGCTCCGGCGGGAGGGTCAGGCCGGGCCAACGAGGCGGAGCCCCCGGCATTTCCGCTTGCTGGGGGCGTCTCCGTCTCTTTGAGGGTAAAGTGCCTTCCATACTATGACAGCACCTCCGGGTTCAAGGAGTGCATGACTCGCTTCATGCAAGCCACCCTGCTGCTCGGAGGTCGGGATGTGGTGGACGAGTTCGTGGCAGCGGGGATCCGGCCCCTGAGGTCATCGTGGAGGCCGGTGTCCCTTGAGCTTCGGGACTTTGGGGGTTTCAGGGTGTGCCTTTTCCCTTGTTCCATCTGGACCGGGCCACTCGGTTTCCCGGTCTGTCAGATGGCCAGATAGTGGAGAAGGTCGACCGCGACGTCGTCGACCTGCTTGGCTATGTTACTGGCCCGGAGGTGGACTCCCGGTCGGCGATCGTCAAGCATGATCAGACGCTGAACCGGTGCCTCGTTGAGATGGGGGTGGAGGTGCCCCGAGGGCCTTTCTTCCGAAGGGGGCTTCGCGGACCCGCAAAGGGGCTATCGCCCCGGCCTCGGTGGAGGCTGGGGCCAAGATGAAAGCGGTGGTCCCCCAGAAGTGGAAGGGGGCTCAGGAACCGTCCGCCGCGGGGGCAAGTGTGGGCGGAGATTCCCAGAGGACGAAGGAGTCTGAGCGGAAGAAATGGCGTCGTCTCGAGACGCAGAGCTGGCAGATTGCTAGCGAGGATACCTCGGTGCCGGGAAGGTCCAGGCTGAGCTCGAAGGTGATTAGCAAGAGACTTAAGGGCCGGACCGTGCTGCGCGTGGCCCCCGTCGACTCGGACGATGAAGGGGACCAGACGCCTCGGAGGCCCATCTCCCCGGACCGTGGAGGCGGAGCTGGCGGCGGATGCCGTGAAGGCCCTGGCGGCTCCAGGGGGCCCGCCTCGTCCCTGGAGATGGTTGAAGCGGCCGCTGCTGTTCGCTCCAAGGCTGCGCGTTGTGGTCCGGGTGAGGCACTGATCCCTGGATATCCGCCTTTTGCTACCTGCGGTGCCTCCCCCGGCTTCTTGGAGGATCTTCGCCGGGTGTCGGCCTTGCCTGGGGAGGGGCTGGTGGAGCCGCGGCTGAGCTTTGCAGGTTTGTTGACGCGTCACGGCTTAGTGAACCGTGACAGGGATGAATACGTGAGGGCTTTTGACATGAGCGTTCGTTTGGGGTCCCGCATCTCTTCCTTAACCTATGGTGTGCTGATGTTGAAAGGTGATGCTCCCGTGGCGTCGCCGCCGAGCGAGGCTGCGGTCGCCGGCGTAGGCGGAGCCGAGGGAGGGCCTCAGCCCCGGGCTCCGGGCAAGGAGTCTGCTGTGGTAGGGGTCGCCGGAGCTCGCGGGGGCCCTCGATCTCTTGACGTGTCAGGTAGGGGTTTCCCGAACTGGCTTCCTCGTGCCCGTAGGGGTGGTTCCTTTAACGCGTGTTCTCCTTGTTTTGCTTTTCAGATTTTGAGCAGATGGTTAAGGGCTACGGAGTGAAAGATCTGGCTGCTCTAGCTGTGGAGTACGGCCAGAGGGTAAGTTGCTTTTCTTAGCTTCCGCGTGCCTGGTCGTGATTTGGGTTTGTAGTGGCTGTCTGCTGACTGCGGCTTGTGGCCTCCGCAGAGCTGTGTTATAGGGCGTGTTCTTGGGGAGAAGGAGGCTCAGCGGGAGGGGCGGGAGAAGCTGGAGGCGGACAGCCTTCGGGGGGAGGTTAGTTGCTTGGAGACCCTGAGAGGGCTGCTTAAGGAGTCAAATTTCGAGCTTGCTATGCAAAATACTCACCTGAAGGTTGCTTGCACGGAGATGGTCAACGAGATTGCGAAGCTAAAGGCGGAGCTGCGCAAGAACGAGGGACCCGTGCTCCCTGGCGGAGGCAACTCAGGGGCTGGCAGTCACATGACTGCATGTGTTGGGGGACTCCCCCAGCTTTGCTTATACCATAAACTGTTCATCCAAGCTAATCTTATACCACAAAACTAAATAAGGAAAGAGCCAATAATGCACGCCCAACCCAATTTCATATATGTCCTGAACCTTAATTGGATAGAGCCTTCACGCATCTAAACTAATTTCATACCACAAAACTCAACTAGATGAAGCAAGACGCATCTAAATTGGTATACAACTAAATCAAAAGCATCTATCCAAACAATAGTTTGGCAAACCAAACTTCATTAACATCTCACAATACATTAAGATCACATAATAGTCATCATAAGCAACCGCCTTGGCAAAAACAAGTGGCACGTATTTAAATATATGTGAGTGCTTTGTTATTTTGGCACCAATGTGAAATTGATTTTACACTCATCTTGAACCACACCTCGGGAAAGGTCTGGCGATAGATGGCCAACCATATCACTAGTTATTTGGTGAGCTAACAATGCTATTTCCTTTTCATATATTATACATTGCAAAGCGATTGACCCCACCCGGATGTGCTTATATGCATTAACAAGATCGTTGCCCTACGACTGAAGTAAGGTCATTAACCCAAATAAAACTCTGAAGTCTGAACCGAAGTAAGGTCAATTAATTTCACTAAATCAACACTAATATACAGTACAACGACTACGACTCCATCAACACATCTATCTAAACACTATTACAGTGACATGCTCTCTTGTGCCTCTCAAACGGCAGCAAAACATGGCGCGTACCTGCACGATCGAGTGACCCAACAATGACAACAACAAGAGAGGAATTGAAAGGGGAGGAGGGAGACTGTGTGGTAGAAAACGGCGGCGCCGCCGGCCACTACCCACTCGCCGTCACAGCGCGTCGTCGGTGTGCAAGGAGAAGTCTGGCTCATCAGGCTTGGCGAGCTTCGGGAACTTGATCCCCGCCACGTCGTCGATCCTCTTCTGGTGCGCCGCCGCGCCGCGCTTGGTGTTCTTGGCGAACTTTGACGCCAGCAACGTCGCGCTCAGGTGCTGTGCCACCCCCGCGCCGCCGTCCGCTGATCCCTCCCCACCCCCACCCTTCCGAACAAACTCTCCTAGCAGCGGCGCTCCATCCGCATCCACCCCCTCTCCGCTGCCGCCAGTACCACCACCGCCGCTCTCCCCTCCACCGCCGCCGGCACCGTCGTCAGCATCCATGTAGTAGATCCCCTCCTGCTTCATGAGCTCCTTAGCCATCTTCCTCTTCACATGCCTCCTCCAAGCCCCCTGCACGAAACAAGCTCCCCAGCTCCTCCACTGGTGCGAGTAGTACCTGAACGCGTGCTGCAACCTCTTGCTGTGCAGCCTCTTGAACTGGTTCGCGACGTACTTCAAATCCTCCGCCCGCAGCGCGAACGCCTCCACCTCCGTGACCGACCTGACCGTCCTCGTCGACTGGGGGAAATTCAAGCTCGGGTTCGGCATCAGCGCCCATGTCAGGAGCTCCTCCCCGCAGAAATCCCCGGGGCGGAGCGTGATGGAGCTGAAGAAGTTGGTCCTGCCTCCGTCCGTCGTCGAGCTCTCCAGCTCCCCGCGGATGATGAAGAGCATCTCGCTCACCGGATCGCCCTCACGCACGATGTACGCGTCTTTCGTGCTCAGGGACGAGACGAGCCGCTCGCAGATCGCGTCCAGGAGCTGTTCGTCCATCTGGGAGAAGAAGGGCACGCGACGGACGAGAGCGAGGCAGAGGTGCCGCTGGATCTCGCGGCGGAGGTCCAGGGGAAGGGATTGGAGGATGGATTCCTCGTCCACGCCACGGGTCGCTAGCCACTTGTACTGGAAGAAGCGGCGGACGCGTTCTTGGAGCTCGGGCGGGAGCTGACGGTGACGCATCCACTCCTCGATGTCGCGACGCTTCACGCGCCACTCCTCGAGACGCACTGTCATCGACTGCAAGTACGTCTGCAGCAAAGAAAGTTGAAAGGACAGACAGAGGGTTTGTCAGTACCTGCATGTTTCAGATGAGATGTGATTCAGGGAAGAAAGCATTTGAACACGCACCTGCATGTTTCCGATGAGATGTGAGAAGAAGACAAGGCCCATGATGCAGATGAGGATGCAGAACACGGTCTCCCCCTTGTAGGTGCTGTTCTGCAAGTTCTGCCCATAGGAGCTGATCGATTTTGCACACAGATCGACAGAGAACAGCATTTGTTCATGGATCATACAAAAATACAACAGTCACCAGATACCAAAGCAAAGCTCCATCTACTTCATCTATGCATGAATGATACCTCAGGTTCCGAAACCCCCACCAGAGGCAGTACAGGTACTTGTCGACGAAGGCGACTCCGTTGCGATCTAGATTGAGCGCGTCGGCGAACAGGCCGTAGTCGTACTCGGCGTCCGGGAGCATGCACTGCTTCTGGATGGCGCTGTGGTTGTGCCAGGTCTGCCGCAGGGGGTTTTCCTTGGTCTTGCAGTCCAGGAAGCCCCTGTTGCAGATGGGCGTGTCCGCCGCGTTGCTCTCCATGTCGCACACGTCTCGCCAGCATGAGTACTGCCGCTCCACGGAGAGCAGGTACCACAGGGCGCCAAGAACCTGCAGATAGATGGTGAAGATTGAAGAAAGTGTACAGCTAATTAATGAGCAGAGGAAACGTGAAATGTTTGGAGCATGGCTGAAATTAATAATGTCATCATTCAGGGTTTGAAATGATGATGTTTACACATACATGGCTTGCCAGTGTGTAGAGGAGGAGATTGTACGCGGCTCCTGCCCAGGCTGTTCTTGTGACGACTCCACTCGCCTTGACGATCTTGGAGTTGAGGGAGATGATGAGGTACACTCTGGGGATGTACTGGATCAGCACGATCATCGAGAGCGTGTTGTTGGTGTGGTTGGCCGAGGACGTGCTCACGGCCGGTATCACAAACCAGATTATCATCTGAAAACGATATACGTACAATAGAACGACGTTGATCAGACAAGATGCATGCACACTATATATACATCTTGAAAGTTCAGATTGTAGCTTTCGATAGCAATAATGCATGTGCATGTCAGATTAATAATCTGAATAATGCATGCATGCATTCGCCTACATACGGAGACGACGCAATATATGCAATGCGACGAGAGAGGCAGATTATATATATTACCTGCGGGATTGGGAGCATGGCAGCGAGGTCGATGATGAAGTCATTCTTGAGGTACCGTATGGCGATCTGGTCGGGGTCCCTAACGAGCTCCCCTCTCCCGAAGATCCTCGAGCTCGGCGCGACGAAGGCGATGCGGAACTTGAGGATCATGTGGGCGAGGTAGAAGAGGTCGGCGAAGGTGCGGAGCGCGGTGACGAGGACGCCGATGCCCATGTCCATGGACACGCACGCCGCGATGCCGTCCGTGTGGAGGAGGTAGAAGTAGAGCGGGTCCACGAAGAGGCCCACCAGGCAGGTCACGAGGAAGAGACGGTACCACCCGAGAACAGCGTCGTCGCCAGGGTCCAGGATGCGGCGGGGCGTCCATGGCCGGGGGCCGCCGGGGAGCGGGGGCGCGCCGGAGGCAGGGTGGAAGAAGGGCAGCGGCGGGCGGCGGAAGGGTGGGAGGATGCGGCGGTGGATGAAGCCGGCCATGGCCGCGGGCGAAGGGGAAGAGCTGAGGGCGGTGGAAGGTGACGCGCGTGGGGTGGGAGGGGCCGTGAGGAGGAGGGACCGTCTGCTGCCTGCGTGTTGTGTCTCTGCGCGCGGCCGCGCGTTGCGGGTGGGGAGCAAGTCGGTCATCCACTTTGGACCGCAGCCTCTGCATCTCCTGTCGACCTGTCTCTGCCGCATCTTTGTGTTCAGTGTTTTCATCCAGTTCAGGAAGATGACACCAGATCAATACTCCATGCGTCTTATATGGAACTGAAAGAAGAACAAGATGATAGTTACCTTAGGCTGACAGAGGAGTATATGCCATTAAAAAGGCATTAAAAAGGACCAGTAGTGCTATAAGTACGATCACAAGTTCTTTCTCAGCCCTCTCTTTCCTAGGATGGAAAAGCTCCAAAAACAAAGATAAGATAGCAGTGTCCCAGAAAGAGCATGCTTGAGATTAACTGAAAACCAGGAGAGTCTGGGTTGGACACTTCTTTATAGTATGCACAAAATCTATACATCAATCCAAAGACATGGCAAAGCGATCATGGTTCCAGAGGAGATAGCATGAAAGTAAGCATTTGGAATCTTCTGAATCTGTGAAGGTCTTTCCGTCATGTGAGTACACCGAAACCAAGACTGTTAGTGCACTGAGATAAGTGACGATTTTATCCACATCATCATGGATAAAGCCAACGATCCATTGGAGTGTATCCCATTACTTTAGTTATATACAAGAAAAGGAAGGCATTACTAACTAGTGCATGAAGATCATTATGTGATGAAAGTTCACTGTACATTATTATTGGCAAATGGTTAAGAATTGCTTTGCTAGGTTTCTGGAGTTGTGCATGTTCTGAATTTTATTTGGGTTTCTCCAATTAAGAATACTAGTGACATAAACAAATTTGTGATATCTTGTGGGCATATATAAGTCACCTGTCAACTGTACAAGTGATTGAGCTGTGTCTAGCTTCTCATCTCTCCATTGAACTTGTTTTTCTGACAGCGACAATAAGCTCGCGTGACAGAGATGCTACCCTGGTGCTTAGTTTCTTCAGTGTTACGCATGGTGAGCAGAAATGATCAGTAATATCAGAGTTAAGTGCTGAGATGGGAAAAAATCGCTTTCTTTTCTGCGTGTAAGTGGCGATAAGATTTGCAGGCATTGACGATGGCGATTTTTTTTTGTTTTTGTATTACTATATGAACGATCGATAGCTCAATATATTGTACAACGTTTGGTTGTACTACCGAATGCTATCAACCACACTTTGAACCTGCTTCTTCGTTTCTGGAACTAAATAATTGAGTTTTAGGCCTGTACGTATCAAGAGATTCACTTTTACTTCTACCACCTAGACTGAAATGAACCATGAGAGTCTGATAGGGTACGTGTCAATTTCACGCTTGGCGTCGAGATCTCACTAGCTAATACTGTCATCAACAATCTGAATGACATTGTAACAAATTTTGCAGACCTTCCTGTTAGACCCCTAGGATCTCTAGATGCACAAATAGCCGGGACTTTGATTTAGACAGAGAGATAAACTAGATCTAGTATGCACATGCACGGGAGTTTACTGCTAGGGAGAGAGGGAGAGGGAAGAGAGGGTCCGTATCTTCGCCGCGGGGTGCAGCGGCGGCAGAGGAGCTCGAGCTGGCCATCTCGTTCGCTCGGTGTAGTCTGCGCTAGGCAGCGATGCGCAGTGCCGGTGCCTCTCGCCGGTGGTCGTCGGGGCGCGGGTGCTGGCGGAGCTTCCCGTCACTCCTACGCCTCCCAGATCGGAGGGGTGTGTTGGTGGGGGGTGGCGGCTCAGGTGAATCTCGTGCCTAGAGCCACCCGGCCCCCACCTCTTTATATGGCGCAGTGCAACAGGGGCCCGTCAACCATTAGGGTTGGTGCGCCCCCGATCAGGGCGCTTAGATCTAGGCCTAGTGGGCCGTTGGGCCCGCTGGAGGGAGATCAATCCTAACATTCTCCCCCTTGATCTCACTTTTAACTTTTATACTCTGAAAGGACTCTTTTCAAAGTACTTTGTCTCATCACAGGTGGACACGTAGAGCATGCTTCATCATCACGGTAATTTCTGATAGAATCAACCAGCTACAACTCATCCCTCTGCTTTTGAAACAACAAAACTTTCTTCTTTTCAGGCCATTTGTAATGCAAGAATCATAGGCTTTCCCTTAACCCCATGCCGGCTAAGTGTTCCTTGAACACATTGGGTGGTAAGCCTTTCGTTAGAGGATCCGCAAGCATATTCTTTGTCCCTATATGCTCGAGACTTATGGTGCGATCCTGGATTCTATCTTTCACAACATAATAATTTACCTCAATTGGTTTGGAAGCATTACTAGACTTGTTGTTGTGAGCATAGAATATTGCTGCCTGGTTGTCGCAGTACATCTTTAGTGGTCTCTAAATACTATCAACCACTCTTAAACCGGGTACAAATTTCTTAAACCACAATGCCTGCCCCAAGGCCTCATTACAAGCTATAAACTCTGCATACATCGTAGATGATGCAGTGATACTTTGTTTGGAGCTTCTCCATGAGACAGCTCCCCCTGCGAGAGTGAACACATGGTGGATTTTCTGTCATCTATGTCTCCCGCATAGTCAGCATCTCATTACCCCTTTATCTCTAAGGAGTCAAATCTTGTATATGTAAGCATGAGACCTGTCATGCCTTGCGCGTAACGCAATGCTTTCTTTACCATTTTCTAGTGCTCTATGCCTAGATTATCTTGGTATCTACCAAGTACCCCGGTGACAAAAGATAAATCAAGGCGAGTGCATACTTGTGCATACTGTAGGCTTCCAACAGCCGAAGCATATGGAACCGCTTTCATTTGATCGAGCTCATATTGGTTTCTGTGACACTGAAACCTCCCATATTTATCGCCCTTAACTATAGGCACAGGTGTGGCTTTGCTCGCATGCATATTGAATTTCTTTAGTACTTTTTCTAAATATGCCTTTTGCGATAATCCTAATACCCCATTCCTTCTATCTCGGTGAATTTACTGTAGTCATGACGCTGCCGACGGCGGTGAGGGGAGGTGCCGCCGGCGTACGACCGCGGCTTCCCCTCCCCCTTTCCTCTACTCCTCCCCCTTTCCCCTCCTTGGTCCCCCCACAGCGAGATCCGGAGGGCCCCGGCTTTTGGCTGGACATGGAGGAAGACGGCAGCGCCGCCGTGGTGCTCCTCGCCGGCGAGCGCGCTCCCCTTGTGGGAGATCGCGCCGCCGTCGAGCAGCGCCTCGGTGGCTCCGAGCCCGAGCCCCCGCGCGCACGGTGATGTGCCGCGCCGCGGCTCGGCTCCGTCCGGCGGCAATGGCCGGCCGACGGCAAGGTAGGTAAGGCCGAGCGGCCTCTCCCTCTCTCGTCCTTCCTTTTCTTTTACCCTAGATCTAGATGTAGGGTTAGGGTTAGGGTTTCGGGTCTTTTTCCTTTTTCGATTTTTCAACCGATTTTCTTCCTTTTTCCGATCTGTTTCTACTTCTAAGTAGGCGTATGATACCAATGTTAGACCCCTAGGATCTCTAGATGCACAAATAGCCGGGATTTTGATTTAGACAGGGAGATAAACTAGATCTAGGATGCACATGCACGGGAGTTTACTACTAGGGAGAGAGGGAGAGGGAAGAGAGGGTCCGTACCTTCGCCGCGGGGTGCAGCCGCGGGGGAGGAGCTCGAGCTGGCCATCTCGTTCGCTCGGTGTAGTCTGCGCTAGGCAGCGACGCGCAATGCCGGTGCCTCTCGCCGGTGGTCGTCGGGGCGCGAGTGTTGGCGGAGTTTCCCGTCACTCCTGCGCCTCCCAGATCGGAGGGGTGTGTTGGTGGAGGGTGACGGCTCAGGTGAACCTCTTTATATGACACAGTGCAACAGGGGCCCACCAACCATTAGGGTTGGTGCGCCCCCGATCAGGGCGCTTAGATGTAGGCCCAGTGGGCCATTGGGCCCACCGGAGAATGCAAACATACACATATCTAATACGTATTCTCGAAAAAAAAACTGAACAATAACACATTCACATGTAAAGAGCTGCTGTGATATCATGTGGCTGTGCCTCAGAAAACGACAGCTTGCCAAACAAGTTAGAGCCTAGAGGTGAAACAATCACATCTCGTGGCCACTGGGCCACCGTGGCAGAGCCAAAGATGACGCGACAGGACCGCAACACGGCTGGTCAGTGGCTGAAGATTATGCCTTGCCAACACAGCAGTTGAGCAGCTCTGCACATTTCAGTTCGTGTTTGTATCCATGCATGGCGAACTGTTGGGAAACTTGGACACGACGACGGGTGGATAGAAACAGTAGTCCTTCACGGCGAACTGCACATTTCAGTCGCCGGGAACGACAGTGCAGCAGCGGCGGGAGCTGGGCACAAGCGTCGTCGTGGCTTCGTTCAAAGGCTCAAAGAGCGCTCGTGCTTGTGCCAAGTACATGAGAGGCACCTGACTCCATTGCGTATGTTCTACTGCCAGGAACCGTATTTCTGTACAGTATGTAATCAGTATGCAATAGTGCCGCGACATTGAGACCCTTCTTCTAACTAGAAACAGAAGTCAGGTCACTTTAGTTACTACATCGTACAACCCGCATTTCGCACTTGTCAGTCTGTATAGAGAACCATGATACGAGACATAAACCTTATCATTGGTTCCATCCACATTAATAATATAAACTGATCACGAGACACACTAAAAAAAAGTTCAAGAATTTTTTCCTTAAAACAATAAGAAACAATCCACTATTGATTCGATAAACATACTCATAATAAGCATCGGTTGCATCTAAATTTTCACATATGGCATTATATAAATTAACTTTAAGTAACTCTTAATTTTGCCTCTAAATTAACCACATGGGCCATTATGAGAATATTAACCCAATACCTTGGCATCCTCAATTAACCGAACCCAATATGAAAAGAGAAATTCTTTTTCCCCAAGCAGTGGACTCCGTAGCGTTGACTACATTGTGCTTCACATCGGTAGTTTTGGCAGAATGCCTATACAATTGTGTTACAGAATTAAAGCTATATTTTTGGCAGAATGCCTATACAATTGTCCCATATGGCGCTTGCAGCCGTGCGGTGTAGGCGGGGGAGGAGAGGGAGGAGGCGATGCCTGCTGCGGTGTGGGGCGAGTAGTAACGTAATTAGATTAGACCCTTTATGTAAAAGCATCAATTAGAAGCCAACTAAAATACTCATCCCTCTGTACTCTATACTATCCTAGAGTGGTACAGAGTGTTGTAAAAGACCTCAAAAATATTTGCAGCGATATTTCAAAGGAAGAGGGGGTACTCATACGGGTGGATCTAGTGTGGGCTCACCCCCCACCCAAAAAAAAACCTAAACCAACGTAGAGTGTTTGGCATCGTGTGAGGGAATATAAACCTTTTAAAATAAAAGAAAATTAATCGGGCTACATTGTTATATCATCCATACGTGAAATTCATAGTATACTGTGAAACCACCGCCCATTCTTCAAAGAAAAAAAAACGATGGCCGCCACTTTCATGATTTGGTCGAAGCACTTAGCTCCAGAGGTGTAAGAACTAAGAAGGGTAGGCGGGGGTGTGGATGAAATTCAAGTACGTGGACTGCGAACCTGAACACAATCACATGGCACACCCATATACATGATTTATTTCCTACACCACTGACCAAACCTACCTGTCATACCACCAAATGGCACAGTGACACAAGATTTAGCTTGTCACAAAAAAAAAAAGAAAAGAAAAGTAATCCACTACTACAGCCAGAACGACCCGTGAAGTGAGGTCGATTTTCAGTGTCCATGCTAGCTAGGTTGGTCGCCACTAATCTCGGAGAGTTCAGTGATTAGGCTTTAGTTTTGCACGTGAAAGCAACAGCAGGCAGTCACTAATCACTCCACTAACTTGTTTCCCTGACAGCAACAGAGGATCTACCAATGGCAATCTCACAGTTCCCCTTATGAGCTAGTAGTGTGATGCTCGTGGAGATTACGCTCTCTTCAGGACGACGCAAGAGCGCAGAACCTGTAGTATAACCGTTTAGTGGCTACAAGAATTATTTTAGTTTTTAAGTCTTGTATAAGTGGCGAGATTATTTGCATTGTTGAATTCGCGAAGACGCTGCAGCATTTTCCAAAGTGGAGAGTATCCTATGACCGAATTGCAGCCTGCCGTGTCAGCAGCGTCAGGTTACGAGTCGGGATCTGCAGCAGTAGCAATGGGAGTACAGTCAGTCCATGAAAAGGCGCTGCAAACGACAGGAACGAAGTGGATCGAGCGAGCAGTTCCGCACCGTCTGCAGCTTCAGTCATGCGGCGCTGCGTATTATTCGAAAAGGATCACTGACCAAACCTGCTGGAGTTGGAGCTGACGACTGACGATCTGGAACAATGATTGAAGATCACCACAACAGTGAACTGTGCAAGTCAACCAACGAAGATCGCGCGCGCCAATCGAACACCGTATTGCACGCATATGCTTCGAAACCAAGCTACTATTGCCCAATCGGCATCTTCAGCAGATGCCCGTAGTAGCACGCAGCAGTTGGGCAGGGCCAGGAGTAGCTCGATCTGGTCAGCTGAGCTGAGCTGATCATGATGCTGTGCAGTGCAATTAACACTTTTGTGTCCCTGTTTGTCCGTGCAATCGAGCAGGGTGGTTCGCCTAACAGTACCAGATCAGGAAAACCGCTTGTCGTGGCCGCAAGATTCGTCAATGCGCGCGGCCAATGTCTGCAGGAGCCGAGCCAGGACACACCCTACAGGGGTCGGTCGAGTACCCGATCGAGCACCTGCTCCTTCTCGGCTGACGCCTGAAGACGGCGACCCCCTATCCATGCGATGGGTATGTTGGCTCTGCTTCTGCATTCTACCGTGACGACCTCTCCGATCCGATCCATGGGATGCTGCAGCTGCTTGCAAGTTTTGGGGACGGGTGCTCACTCGATGGTACGTTGGCTCTACATTCTACCGTGAACTCAGAAAAGATTGTAAAAAAGAGCATAAGCATTTGACGCGCGCGGCATCCATCCGCTTCGAGCACGAGAAGATCGAGCAGCAAAACACGGGGAGAGAGATAGATAGAGTCAATAAAGAAGATTGAAAAGAAAAGAATGGCGAGCGAAATCAATAAATACACAAATAATGAGGCGAAAAAGATGGACAGCAACCTAGGAAGCGAGTGAAAAGGAAAGGGGAAAAAAAAGGGGCAGAGGAACCTGCAGGGGATCTGCCCATTCACGCCGAGGAGCTAACGCTAGCTTAGCTCGCATGGCATGGAGGTCGTCGTCGCGGCGCATCGTCCCCACCACTACTCCTACCACCACCACATGCTTTTCATTCATGAGGCACGCAACTTTCTCAGGGATCGATCGGATCGGATCGAAGAAGCAGCGATGCATTTTGTGCCTGCTGATTTGCCGGTGCCATATCCATTGTGTGCGGTAATGTTTTCTAAGTCGTATAATCGTGCATAGTCGCCATGACACCGATATAAGTATGATTCATCATGGCTAATCGTAACTAATCGGGCGATAAGTGTGACTAATTCAAATTATATCTAGGACGACTAATCATGATTATTTGCTATTAGTCGGACAACTTGAAAACATTGGTACTGTGCACGCGCGCGAGACGAGACGAGACGAAGAAGATGAGGAAGAACCATGGAAGGGCCGGCAACGGATAGAGGTAACTGAACTGAACGACCGTGTGTTTCGCTTGCTTCTACTCTTTGTTCAAAAAAAAAAAGGGATGAGGAAAAAAATCGCTTCTACTTCTACGGCATGGCTGCCTGCAAGTTACTACCAGGCACGGTACACCGTACACGTACATACCACACATACCAGCAGCCCGGCCTTGCGTCTCACTCGACACTCGTCCTGCCTTCTACGGACAACGCAAGAAATACAGGCCCGCGCGCCGGCCGGCCGGCCGGCCACACGTCCCCGTTGCGTATATCAGTATATATGTGTACCACCGCCACAAATACCGTAGATCTGTACAGCGCAATCACTGTGCAACACAGCAACAGTGCAGTGCAATTAAAGTAAGACCTTAATTACAATTTACAAGTAATTAACCGAGTGACGCGTACTACGTACGTGTGGCATGCTGGATTAGTCCTTGTAGCTGCAAACCAAAGTCAAGGTAAGCTCTATGTGTGCAACTTGATCCCAAATTTTTAAAGAGCACACCAAGATGTCCATATCTGCACCATATATATGTTAAATTAAATCTAGCGCGTTTGTCGATTTCAGTCTCTTTTATATACTTAATATTAGTACACGCATGTCATTATTGCGTATGTATATCACAGCCAGGAACAGTGATGAATGGTTGAGCCCCATCCATCGACTACAACAGAGCAGTACGTGCAGTGCATTCAACTGAAGTAAGAACTTGGAAGCAACACACTAACACGTGTCACACTGTACATTAACGCTGTTCATTCATCCTGTAAGGTTGTAACTCCTGAAAAAGGCCAAGTCACCTTTGGTACCTATCGGTCGCTGTACACTGTATAGCTGTAACTGCCACTACTAGCATGTGTACAGAAAATAACATCACTTGCTAGCAGCTACCAGGTGATGATCTGCAGAAATATACAGGAGAGGGACAAAAACCCGCAGTTTGCATGGATTGCAAAATATTGCGCAACAGAAATGACAGCATAAGTCTGTATGGATTGGCGTCTAACCGTTGTTTGCTTTAACAGTTGAACAACCGCCGCAGCCTGACAGTGACAAGTGACGGTGCGTATCTAGCTAGGTGACTGCAAAATGCTTACATTGTCCATATCTGAATGTCGACGACTATTGCAAACAAAATCAGCATCAATTTCAGGCGGTTATCATCAAATCAAAGTACCAAACACCAATTGGATATGCTAATAACTTGTAGGCTTGTAGCCAGGGCAGCACCGAATCTCAGCTCGTTTGTTTACACAGGATTTTATTTATTCGTCACCGTCTAGTCACACTCACACTAGCTAGCTATAACACGATGAAATGGATAAGTAACTTCCTGACACAAACCTCCAAACCGGGAGAGGGTTCCTCTGCCGTTCAGTCTCTACAGTTGAGTCGCTGACGGGTAGGCCCCATCATGGTAGGGCCTACACGGCAGTCACTCGACTGCAAGGGACATCAACTGCAGAGGATCTCACTCCCCAAACCGTCACCGGAAGGGTTCACTTAAAAGCTCAAATAATGAAATGACACATAAAGTTGAAATAATGAAATGACACATAAGACCAAAAAGAATTAAAAAAACAAAATACAGGGACCCAGACGCAAACCCGTCCACGTATTTATCTCCCTCCTCTGTCCCCGCCTTCCCCACACGGCCACACCTCAACCAAACTCGATTGCCAGCGGCCATCACTCGCGCTCCTCCCGCACCCATGCCGACCGGCCAAGCTCGGACACCGCAACCGCCGCTGCCACCACCGGCGACGGATCCCTCCTCCCCGGCGTCCACTTCATCGACTCATCACCGCCGCCACCGCACCTTCTCCTCCTCGTCGTCATCCTCCTCCTCCTCCTCACTATCCACAGTCTCCTCCGCCGCCTCGTCGCCGTCGCCGTCGCCGTCCCCGCGCGGCGGCGGCGGCCGCAGCACCACCTCCGTTCCCTTCTCCTGGGAACACCACCCAGGCATCCCCAAGACGCGCCTCCCCGCCGCCGCCTCGCCGCCCGCGCCGGCGCCGCTCCCGCTCCCGCCTCCGCTCCGGGCGCCGCCGTCCCGGGCCACGCGGCACCACCACCAGACCACCCGCCGCCGCCGCGCCGGAAGCAGCAGCAGCAGCAGCAGAAGCAGCAAAGCGCCGGCCACCGACGCGGACCCGTTCGCCGCCGCGCTCGCCGCGTGCACCAGGGAGCGCGTCTCGGCGGGGGCCGACAGCGATCGCCGTCTCATGGACAGCCTATTCCCGCCCTCATCCCCGTCCCCGGCGGCGGCGGCGTCGTGCGCGCCGAGCGGCCGGCGGTGGCCGTCGATCGCGAACGCCGGCGGGGTGGTCGGGCTGCTGGACATGTACGGGTGCAAGAGCGCCATGGGCGTCGCGGAGAGCGCGTTCGTGGTGCGCCGGCCGGTGGCGGTGGTCCGACCCGGGCATGGGCGAGCGGGCCTGGGCCGGGCTGGGCGGCGATGAGGAGGAAGGCTGGGCCATGGTGGTGGGTCGCATCGTGATGGACGTACGACGGACGGGATGTGGGCTCAGCAGTTAGGTACATAAATAATAATCGATCCACCATGTGCAAAAATGTTGGGATCGAAAATGAGGTTGAACCTTTTTTTCTCTTTTATTTATTTTTATTTACAAGTATTTTGAGTGGAGCTTTTTAACTAGTGGATGTGATTGGTAGTACCAATATATGAATGTTTGGCGTAACCATCCACTAAACGATTTCGTGATGTAGATTTGTTTATATATATTGTTGGGTAATGGTACATATTGTAACCACAAGTCTTTAATGCCGTATGTTGCCATCTACTCATAATAATGTACTAGTTTAATTGAAAACTCATATAGTTTTTTTATTGGTATAGACTATTAGGAAATGATAAGTTAATTTTAAAACACATATAGTTATGTTATTAATTTGTATACGATTAGGGGATGATATTTAATTATCTATCCCAACTCAGTTTAGATTCAAATCACCAGACACCCAAATTAACACACTCATAGTATGTAGCTGTGTGAGCACAAATTTAGCGGTAGAATCGCGTAGTCATAGTATATTGTATTGTACATGCCTGCTCAATATATTCCAGTTTAGCCATGGGTCTATGATTTGTACACACAAGCACCAAACTACATAAAAGGAGCCACGGCAAAGAAGAAGCAACATACAAAGCTAGCCTAGTGTGTACGAATCCACTAGCTTTTCAAATACGGCCAATTTGCACCATCCAATTGACGCTTTTTCAAAAATGTGTACGACGATTCGAATTTAAAATTTTCGTACCGATCGCGCACTGCAACAGCCAGGGTTTGTTAATTGGTGGGGACGTACGTAGGTGCCTGTCGAGTAGTAGTTGTGGGCTGCTGCTGCATTTTCTAAGGCGCTACGCTACGCTGGCGAAGAGTGGGCGCAGACAAGCCTATAATTTTAGCAATAAACCCCATCTGAGATCGCCACGCACACGAGAGGTAGATCTCTTGGATCGAGCTCACATGGCTAAAATGGCAGGAACTCAGATGCCAGAGTCAGTAACATTCGTCGCCGGACTGACTGGTTCTTGTTGCTGTCCTGTGCATTGACTAGATTGGAACAATTTTTACCGATCTGCGTAGTCTGAAGTTGCTGTTGTTGGTCGGATTGGGAGTTTATTACTTTTGATTGATGATCTGCAGAGCCAGAGGCCAGATCTGTAACCTGACAGAAAAAGGACACATCTGAACTCTGATCACCGTTCATTTGTACTGTCATGATGCCACCTGATGGAGCTTCAACAGTTTCACTGATGAGGCCGGCCCTGTTTGATGCATGTGTGTGGGGGACGACTGAGGGTTAGTCAGTTACTTTGGTGTGTTAAGTAAGTGAGCATATGCGGCAGGTGAGATTAGAGGCTGCAGATGCATGGGGCCATCGGGAATCAAAGTGCCAACAGTGCAGGTAGGTGAGATTGGATATTCAGATCTGAGAGCAGCAGTCAGCAGATTGATGAGAGGATCGATCGAGCATAACATTCACGCATGGGTTGTCTGGCTATTCCAAGGAACCGTACACTTGTACAGTGACCTTCTGATTTGCTTCAAAATCAGAGCTTTGGTGCTCGACGCGACGTACAGGTGGATCAGTGGATGTGGATGGATCCCCCTGCTCCACTGTCCCTGTCGATCTACTGTTGCAGCCGGTTCAGTAGCTCATCAATCTCGCATACGGCGTGTTCTTTTCCCCTTGAAAGTTTTCCTAAAAATCTAAAAAAAACCGTGCCAGTTTTTTTTCTCTCTGTTCACGCAACATTTTTAACTGTTCATTCCTTTTTTCTGAATCTGAACACACCCATAGACAGTTTTAGATGGTGTGACACAATAATGCAAAGCACCATTTCATTTGGGGGGGCTCCCCATCAGGCTTACCCTCGTCGATCGACCGATCACATACGTAGTACTTGATACATCTAGTCAACGTGCTGGCTGAATAATGCTGGAAGATATCAACAGCAGCGCGCACGAGGATGTGATGAGAGAATTTGCATTATTTTGCTGATCCTAATTTGGTGGCAATAATCATCAATAAACTGTGTTTCTGTAGTGTGCAGTGTCGGCAGCAAACCAAGGAGTTGGGCTTGTGTTTACTCGGAACCGCCCAGGATGCTGGAAGTATACCTAGCTTGCCGGCGTGGTTGGTACAACATAGCGAGAGCAAAATGGGCAGCTCTGGCAAAGCAAACATAACTGCAAGCTAGGATTGTAACTTTATTTTAGAATTTTAATACGCGCCTACCTCTTATATTTGAAAAAAAAAACAGAGAGAATCAGCTTCACTATTTTTTTCAAAAAAATAAAATAAAAGAGAATCCCCGCACCTGTTTGTCAACAGAGTCCTACAAAGATACAGAGTTTGAGACAAAAGCACACCGGCCTTTTTGTTGTGAGGAACTAATATAGTACAATGTAACTGCAAGTCTGCAACACGGAAGAATGGATCTTTACAGAAAAGAGATCAAGTTATGGTAGCATGCATGATTATACCTCCATGATTGAGAATTGAATTAACAAAGAGCAGGATATGTATACCCTGTTCTCTCCAAATAAACTAGCCGTACGTGTCCCTCTCTCTATCTGTGATGTGATCATCTGAACCCAACCATGCCATCATTGCAGGTTGCAGGCGCAAAAGCGTGCGACACATGCGCGTGCTCCTCTGAGCTGTTCATATCTGCCGTCGAGAGGGTTTTTTTCGCTACAGTACCAGTTTTTTTAATAAAAACCGGTCCGGTAAACCGGCCGGTTAACCAGTAGGAGCGGTTTGGTAGGGTCGGTTTTGAGCGGTAACCGGCCCTATTATGCTACCGGACCGGACCGGTTTGACCGGTAACCGGTCAAACCGGACCGGTTACCAACGGTAAAAAAAACCCTGTCAGCAGGACCAGATTGAGATTTAGCAGGGATGGAACAACGAGAATTTGCTTACCGTGCACTCCACCCCCGTGCACCGACCGTTCACCACCTACAGTGGGCAGAAATGGCGGTACACGTAAGTTCTCGGTGTACACCGTAGCATACAAATCCGTTGGGATTGTACTGTAGAGACTCCCACTTTCCGTTGGGATTGCATTGTGTGCGTTGTTGCCCGGATTAGCAACCACGCAAGGTAACACACACAAACAGTGTAGTTTAGGAGGCAGATGAGGAGCCTGCTACGCACCGAAATAACTCTGTCATGCACAAGGACATTGGTCCCACCACTACTTCAGGTCCGGAAACCTCACCAGGCTTTACGACCGATTGGTCACATCCAGTGAAGACAGACAGAAGAAGCGACAGACAGTGCGTGAAGCTCTGAGTGAATAAAAGGTTGACCATTGGAGGCTCTGTCAGGTTAAGCATCCATGTGGTTGGCACTGGATCATCTAGTAAGTAATAAGCCTAAGCAAAGCATGCAATGTGATGTTACTGCTGTTAGATTAAACTAACAACACTTAGCAAATTAAACACGAACAGGATCTACTGGTCTAACAAGATCACATCTAGCACCTTAACTAATGCGGAAAGAGATGAGTTCGGCTTTATACCGGCGCTATTGTTGTCCATGGCGTCGGTGTCGCGTGAGGAAGTAGTAGTAGCGAGAGCTTCTTCGGGCTTGTACCTAGACGTTCTTTCAGCGTCTTCTGAGGGTATCGATGGCCTTCAGGACGCCAACGACACTGCCCAGGACGCCCAACTCGAGCTTCCATACCTTCCAGCGTGCTTTAGGGATCGGTGGGTGGATTAGGGTTAACGAGGAATCTCGTTTTGCGTGTAGGGGACCCGTGGGGGACCCTTTCCTTATATAGTCCGCGCTGTAGGCCCAGGGCCGAGTCCGTACTTATATAGGCTTTACCTCCCGATCAAGGCAAAACGGACTTAGGTTAGTTGGACTAAATCTCGGATTAGGGGGGACGAGATACACTCTCCCTAATCCTCGGTCTGTTGGTTGACCGAGGTCAAACCGATATCCAACATTCTCCCCCTTGACCGAAAGTCAAAAAACTTAAACTAAAAACTTAAACTAATACTTAATCAATCACTAATTTAAACTAAAATCCCTCCTCAGTAAATCAGCAAGTACCAGACCAATGTGTCGTCAGCAGCACCTAGGCACACTGAGACAACATTACCCATAGTCTATACTGAAAAACTTTGTTAGGACTACTTATTCTTATTTGGGGAAAACTAATGGCCCTGAACCAGGACATTATCAAGGCTATCAACCAATCCCATACCTAGGACATGTTTCTTAAAGAGGAATGGTGGTATGCCTTTTGTGAGCGGATCCGCAATATTTGCTTTTGTACTTATGTGCTCAATCTTATAAGTGCGGTCCCGGTTTCTTTCTTTCACGACACGATACTTAATATCAATGTGCCTAGAAGCACCACTTAATTTATCGTTAGCCGCGAAGAAAACTGCAGCTTGATTGTCGCAGTGCATTGTGATAGGTCTCGAGATGCTATCCACAATTCTTAATGCCGGTATGAAACTTTTGAGCCACACGACCAGTCCCGTTGCATCAAAACATGGCACAAATTCAGCTTGCATTGTTGATGCAGCAGTTACACCTTGCTTACCACTTCTCCATGAAATTGCTCCCCCTGCTAGCATGAAGACATAGCCAGAAGTAGACTTTCTATCATCTTCATCACCAGCAAAGTCGGCATCAGTGTAACACTCAACCTCAAGATTATCTGATCTCCTATATGTGAGCATATAGTCTTTAGTGCCTTGGCAATATCTTAACACCTTTTTGACACCAACCCAGTGAGCCCATCTGGGTTTAGACTGATATCTACTAAAAACTCTGGCAGCGAATGTCAAGTAAGGACGCGTACAGACTTGTGCATACATTATGCTTCCAACGGCAGAAGCATAGGGAACGTTCTCCATTCTTTCTCTTTCTAAGTCATTTTTAGGGGGCTGTTCTTCACTAAACTTATCCCCTTGTGAATAGGAACAGGTGAAGTGTTGCTCTTTTCCATATTATATCTTCTAAGCATTTTCTCAATATATGCTTTCTGAGATAATCCTAGTATTCTTTGAGCTCTGTCTCGGTGTATCTCAATGCCAAGCACATATGAGGCATCACCAAGATCCTTCATATCAAAGTTGGATGAAAGAAATTCTTAGTCTCACGCAACATATTCTTATCATTGCAAGCTAATAGTATGGCATCCACATACAACACTAGGATTATTATCTTTCCACCCTTTGCTTTGGCATAGATGCAGCTATCTGCATTAGTCTCCTTAAATTCAAATTTCTTAATAACTTCATCGAATTTAAGGTTCCACTGTCTGGATGCTTGCTTGAGTCCATAAATGGATTTCTTTAATCTGCATTCCATATGTTCCTTACCCTTAACAGCAAAACCTTCCAGTTGAGCCATGTAAATAGTCTCATCTAAATTTCCATTAAGGAACGCAGTCTTAACATCCATCTGATGCAGCTCCATATCAAAATGTGCTACTAATGCCATAACGATTCGAAAGGAATCTTTGGTAGACACAGGAGAAAATGTTTCATTATAATCAACTCCTTCCTTCTATGTAAACCCTTTTGCTACGAGTCTGGCCTTAAAACGTTCAACGTTCCCTCTGGAATCACGTTTAGTCTTGTAGACCCATTTACAGCCTACTGGTTTGATCCCATCAGGAACTTCTACTAATTCCCAGACTTTATTTGAACCCATAGACTTAAGTTCTTCTTGCATGGCCTCAATCCATTTAGTGGAATTCTCACTCTCAACTGCCTGTCTGAATGTGGCAGGATCATTAATTTTCCCAACATCATATAAATCCTCACTTAAAAATGTCTCATAAATTCTAGGATCAATAGCTTTCTTCCTTTCCCTTTGCGATCTTCTTAATGGTTCGATCGCAACTGGTTCAGGAATATGTTGAGGTATTTCTTGTGGAATTTCTTCTGCCTGAACATTAGCTGGCACCTGAGGCTCTGGAGGTGGCTCCACGTTTTCCTGCTGAATATCAGCAGTTGGCGCAGTGTTGCTCATCTCAGTAGGGGGAATCACTGGTGGTACATACTGATATACCTCTGTAGACTCTTGAATCACTGGTTCTGGAAGCTCAACCCGCAATTCTTCGAGACTAATTTCCCTCCTTAGAAAAATTCCATTAACGTCCGAGTCCTCTAGGAACACAGCATGTCTGGTCTATACAAACTTATTGAAGCGACCAGGACAATAAAATTTGTACCCCTTTGACTTATCTGAGTATCCAATAAAATGACAGCTTATTGTTTTAGAGTCTAATTTCTTGTGCTGTGGATCAAACAGCTTTTCCTCAGCAGGGCAGCACCATACCTTTAAATAATTTAAACACAGTTTCCTCCCATTCCACAACTCAAAAGGTGTCTTGGGAACTGACTTAGACGGAACCCGATTTAGTATATGAGCGGCTGTCTTTAATGCTTCCATCCATAGCTCCACAGGCAAGCTAGAGTGACTAAGCATGCTCCGTACCATATCCATGAGTGTACGGTTGCGACGCTCAGCAACTCCATTTTGCTGTGGTTCGCCTGACATGGCGTAATGAGCTCTTATGCCATTTTCTTCTAAATACTTAGCAAATGGTCCCTTAATTTGACCATATTGAGCATGTCTCCCATAGTACTCACCTCCCCTGTCCGATCTTACTATCTTAATGGTAGTATTATGCTGTTTCTCAACTTCTTTCTGATATATCTTAAATATTTTTAAAGCATCTGAACGCTTATGGATAGGGTAGATGTGTCCATAGCGGTAATAGTCATCAGTGAATGTTATAAAAGAATCATAACCATCCACTGATTCTACAGAGAGAGGGCCACAGATGTCTGTGTGAATTATTTCTAACACGCCCGTACTCCTAGTAGCGCCTTTCTTAATTGTCTTAGCGTATTTCCCCTTAACGCAGTCGATGCACTGCTCTAAGTCTGATAAGTCTAATTTCTCTATTATTTCTTCTTTAATGAGACGATCCATTCTCCCCCTCGAAATGTGGCCAAGGCGATAGTGCCACAGCTTCGATTAGGTCTCATTAAAACGCTTACGCTTATTAGAAACATTAGCAATATTCATCACAAAATCATTACTTAAAGAGAGCATATAGAGTTTGCCTTGCCTTTCAGCAAGACCCACATTTATTGAATTAAACTGAATCACACACTTGTCTTTATCAAATACACAAACGTGTCCTGAATCTGCTAAAGCTGATACTGAAATAAGGTTTCTTTTTAAGCTAGGAACATAAAGTACTTCATCTAAACTCAGCTGGAAGCCGCCTGGCAACTCTAAGACGAAGCTTCCAACGCCTTCAACCTCAACGCCGTTCCCATCAGCCACTCTTAGATTTCGCTCCCCCCTTCTTATAGTTTGGATCGAATGGAATGCCTGCAATGAATTGGAAATGTGCACAGTGATACCTGAGTCAATCCACCAAGTACTAGGGGAAAAATCAGCTAAGAATAATTCATCGATAAAAGAGACAACATCATACTGAAAATTACCTTGCTTCTTTAGCCATTCCTTAAATCCTGCACATCCCTTCTGAAGATGCTTGGGTGAATTGCAGAAAGAGCAAGTCATCTTGCCACCCTTAGACTGGTGAGCACGCTTGAACTTGTTGTCATTCTTGGGACCAAAACTCTTGTTCCCATTCTTCTTAGAGTGCTTCTTGTTGCCTTGCTTGCTGCTGCCTGACTCATGCTGGTTCTTAGGAGTGCCATTTAGACTGAGATTGCCAACCATGTTGACCACATCCTTCATATTTTCTGTCTTAAGTCTCTCCTCCTCCTCAACACAGTAGCTTATTAAATCACTGATAGACCAAACAGTCTTGTTGGTGTTGCAGTTTATCTTAAAGGCAGCATACTGTGGGGAGTGAAGTCATGATGAAATGCACAAGGAAACCATCAGAGATCTCCATCTGCATCTCCTTAAGCTTATTTGCCATGTCACACATGTTGAGGATGTGCTCCCTGATTCCATTCTGACAATTGTACTGAGAGGAGACTAATTTCAGCATCAGGGTGCTTGTATAAGTCTTAGATGAGCTCTTGAAGTTTTCTTCAAGCTTAGCCAGAAGCTCCTTAGCAGTGAGATCAGCACCAACAGCAGTCTTAGTGGGAATAGCCCCCTTAATGCCGGCACTGATTGTCTGAGTCATTACCATGATGACAAGGCGGTTGGATCTCTCCCACTTCTCAATAGCAGTGGTAGACCCTCCAGCAGCAGGAGTAGCAGGCTTATCTTCCCTGAGCGCGAGATCAAGGTCGTTCCACATCAGGCACGTCTGAATCTGTCCTTTCCACTCGGGGAAGTTCGCTCCGTTGAGCGGCTTGATGTTGTTGAGGTACGATGCAACGGAGTTGACATTTGTCACTGAAATAAAAGACAAATAAAACTTAGCTTAGTAATGATATACAAAGAAATGCGAATAAAAGCATGAAATAACCCTACGATGGTCTGATTAAAACATGCATTAAATTTCAATTTGCAATCACCGGTGGGGAAAACAAACGAAATTCGTCTTAATACTCATGAATAAACAACGGTGGTTGAAATAAACACAAGTTTACTCTAAATAAATTTCCCGGTGGTTCCATTTATCTAGAGGCATCTCTAAGTATAAGGTGGATTTAAACTTAAAATTTCAGTGATCATTTATGAACTTAGCGTAAATAACTTAGCAGAAAAATTATATGAACACCAACATCTTAAATAAAGACTTATGCAGTAATTAACTGAGCTTAAAATAGGGATTAATAAGGACTTAAAACTGAAGACATACTGAAAACTTAAATAAAAAAAAAGGAGAAAACTGAATTCATCCCGTGACTGAGATTTGGCCCAAAACAGCCCACTAACGAGCGCCTAAATTGAGAAAAAAACGCGCGCTCAGCCTAGCGCGACCCACTAAAACGCGCGCGGCCCAACTTGCGAGGCAGCCCACGCGCGACGCGCGCGGCTCAGCGCAGCGCAGCAGCGAAGCGGCCCAACCCGCCTTATTTCTTAGTAGGTCGCAGCCCAACAGCCAACGGGCGGGCCGCCGAAGCGGCCTAGCCGACGTCGCCGCCCCCGCCCCGCACTGATCCGAGCCGTCCGTGGGATCGGACGGTCGTGCGCGCCGCTCGGCCGTATAAAACACCGCTCAGCGCGGGGGAGGGGGGGGGGGGGAGAGTGAACCCTAGGGTCACTTTCTCCTCCCCCTTCCAGCAGCCACTGAAGGCGCTCAGCGCCACCGCCGGCAAACGGCGCAACGCCGCCCGCCGCCGCCCCTTATCCTCTTCTTCCCCATGTCCGGTGAGTGAGGGCGAAGACCCATAGGTCCTCCAGCCACTCCACGCCGGAACGCCACCGAGCCGGAACTCCACGGACCTCCTCTGCGCGCCGCGTGCGTGAACGCGTGCGGTCCGTCGAGGGGGATTCGTCGGTGCTCCAACGGCCGGTGGCGGCGGCGCAAGACTAAGGCGCCGCCATGAAGGAGAAGGCCGCGGCCAAAGCCCCGCTACGCCGTGACTTGTCCATGTAACGTGCGCGAGCGGGCGCCGAGGCGCGTCGGTCGTGAGGACGGCGGTCGCGTGCGGCCAACTCATGCCACGCGCGGCCGCCAAGGCTAGGGTGAGCCTCTGCATACTTAGGGTTAGGGTTTCGGGAAAGATCTAGGGTTCGGGATGCAAGATCCCCTTTTTCTTTGCCTTTTGACTTATTTTCCTCCTTTTTCTTAATGCTTTTTGGATGCGGGCTAAGCTGTACATGATGTATCTTTGGGGTTTTGGGCTGAGATGATGTAAAATCATGCGGGTTGGGCTGTGATGATGTTTATTTCGAATAAAAACATGTGTGACAGATCTAAACCGAAACCCTAAACGAGTAGATCTTAGGTAAAACATGAAAAACTTAACTAAAACTTGACTAAGCCGAGCGTAAACTTTTCTGATCTAAAGTTCTAGCATGTAAAACTTGACTAAACTAATCTGAGCGATCTCTGATGTGTCGGTTTAATCATGTATACGTGATAAACTTAAGGGAAACTAAACTAAAACCTTGCTCTGATACCAATTGTTAGATTAAACTAACAACACTTAGCAAATTAAACACGAACAGGATCTACTGGTCTAACAAGATCACATCTAGCACCTTAACTAATGCGGAAAGAGATGAGTTCGGCTTTATACCGGCGCTGTTGTTGTCCATGGCGTCGGTGTCGCGTGAGGAAGTAGTAGTAGCGAGAGCTTCTTCGGGCTTGTACCGTAGACGTTCTTTCAGCGTCTTCTGAGGGTATCGATTGCCTTCAGGACGCCAACGACACTGCCCAGGATGCCCAACTCGAGCTTCCAGACCTTCCAGCGCGCTTAGGGATCGGTGGGTGGATTAGGGTTAACGAGGAATCTCGTTTTGCGTGTAGTGGACCCGTGGGGACCCTTTCCTTATATAGTCCGCGCTGTAGGCCCGGGACCGAGTCCGTACTTATCTAGACTTTACCTCCCGATCAAGGCAAAACAGAATTAGGTTAGTTGGACTATCTCAGATTAGGGGGGACGAGATACGCTCCCCCTAATCCTCGGTGGTTGACCGAGGTCAAACCGATATCCAACAACTGCTGCTCCGGCCGGTAGCAAATTAGATTCTGTGCCCAATCATCTACCTGTTGTCATTAGTTGTACTGTCCTTTAATTTTCAGCACTACTTCATAGATTAAGTAGGGTTTCAGATAAGCTGATGATGCAGGGCAACTTTCTAAGGAGCTAGCCGCATGGATCATTGGATATATATGTTAAGCTCGGTGACCGATCGAGTGTAAGCAAGGACAGAGATGCTATACAGATAATGTTCTTTGAGGAAATGGGTTATACATGAGTATGATATGATTAGGTTCCAATTGGGGTAGGCATGCATCTCTTCCATTTTTCTGATGTGATGAACCGAACCATTCTCTAGCATATCTCCTCCAGTGAACGCGCGTGCATATACAAGAACTGTCATCATTGCTACTGCAGCGCGGCTTCTACTTGCTTGTTATAGGAGTATCTGCCGACGCAGCACCAAATTACCAAAATGGAGCGCAAAATAGAAGGCAACTGCATCCGTGTTTGCTTACAGTGCACTCCACGTCTCCACTCCATGCGCAGTGTGCACCCACCAGATTAATTACTGGTTTTTCCCCTTGCGCTTTGTGATGTGTAATCAGGTTTTGTAAATCCAAGGCCTCGATCGCATACACCCACGTGGCGTGTCCTAGCATACTAAATTTAGTGAGTTTATGAATTATGAAACTTTAGCTAGTGAGGCCATTTCTCTGGCTTGCGGGTCGTCACATATACAACTACGATTTTGATAGCAAACGTTGTCAAATTTAAATTATTTTTAGAACTTTTATTAATAAACCAAGCCATCACATATAGATGTGATATTTTTCACATGATTTTTAAAATATAAGCTGAGTGGCCAAACTTATAAGGTAAAAAATCAAACGATTTATAATTTCGAATAGAGGTGATATGCAAGGAACCACATGGTAACCAACAATTACCAAAATGGAGCGCGTTAACGTGCGATAGGAAAACACATGACCCCCACCTCCTTTCCCTTTCCCTCGTCCCCTTTCCTTTTCTAGCTTACTCCCCGTCGCAACCCACAAGGGCACAACCACGTGTGGCCTACTCCGCCCCCTCGTTCACTAACCCACCCACCCACCATCCATCGCCGGACATTGACCCCACCCTTACTAACACCCTTACTAACCCGGCCTCCTTCTTCGGCCCCTGTGCCAGCCGCCCTACGCCTCCGCCCCTATCGCCCCCGGCTTCGGCCGCCTTGGCCACGGCTCACCACTGCTGGAACCTAACCCGTCCGACCTCGCCGCTACCGCCAACACAACCCCCCTTGCCTTTGGCTCCAATTGTCTACGAACGCTTTCACAACGCTAACTGCTGACGATCAAGCCCCCCCGCACCGTCACCCTCCCTCGGCTCCGGCACTTGCCAGGGGCCTCCGTCGCCGCTTTCTTCTCTGCCACCTCACGCAAATCCAGCGTGAGCCAGCCATCACCACCCCTAGATGCCTAGATCTCCCCTCGCCACCAACCCCACCCTGGTGCTATCCCCTGCCGACCATCGGGGCGCCTCGCTGCCATCTTGAACGCCCCCACCATTGGTCGGACGACTTTTCCATGGCCTCCTCTAGGGCGGCAAACATGGAACCCGGCCCCAAACCTCGAAACCGAAGGCTTGTGGCGAAGGCGACAATGACGAGGAGCGATGGACCAGGTGGGCCAAGGGTCCATAAAGTAGATAGGCTCAACGGCCCATATGTAACTCTATACAGCGGGGAGTATTCCTGGCCTCCGGAGCCTCCCGCCACTCCTTTTACTGCGAGTGACGAGGCGACAATGACGAGGAGCGATGGACCAGGTGGCTAGGTCAGCTCGCGTCATGTGTACGTGGAAGCGTTTTACCTGCTCTTTTTACTGCGCCTGTTTCAGGGAACGAAAGAAAGCAACGGAAGACAGGTGTCCGGCGGTGGGATGTTCTGTTAGATTGCACACCTTTAATTATCTTCCCCCTCTCTCTCAGCAGCAATGCGCATGGTTGCAGGATATGAGGCTTCATGAAGAAAAAGGAGAAGGTGCTTAGTATTATTCCTTCTTTCCTAATTTCTCCTTTTAAGAAAATATTGTGTTCCATGTGTTGCTTCTAATTTAAAATGCTTTTCTGGAATCATATATAATTATTCTGTTACGATTGATGATAGGATACATAGTTTGTGTTTACTACTGTTGGCTACAGTTCTGGCGATTAACAAAAATTAGCTTTCCAATGAGCATTCAGAATTTTCCTTCAATACAACTTCACTTCCTCTGCAGATCTTATTCTTTGATTATTATCTTCATCAGGAAGCTTAGAGCTGTGCTTACTATGTTTTCAGTTTTCACATTTCAAATGGACTGGTACATGCGTTATTTCTTGCTACATTATACACCCTACTATTATGAAGCCATATGGTCAACCACTGAACTAGGCAACACACCAAGTTTCTTGGTTGCCTTGCAATAGATTTAATTTTGTGCAAGTTCCATACGAATTTTTTTCATATATGAATCTCTGTTACTAAAACTGAAGGAATGGCAGTCTCCAAAGCTACTGATGAAGTGCCCTCAATTTATTATGTACCTATTTTTTTACTTTTGGCTGCCAATAGAAGATCTCTGCTCTTCATGACTACATAATTTTTCTTCAAACGAGAATGCTACCTGTCTATCTAAAACTAAAATGCTATGTCTTTCTGAAATGTTAATATGCACATCAATATAAGTGTTGCTTAGTCATCTAGGTTTATTGTCATTTGATTCTGTTTGTACCTATGGAACGGATACAGCTGGAATGGATAGACTGTGAAGAGGTTACAACTAAGAAGCTAATCAGTTGGGTGTTGTTCTGTAAAGGTAAGTATATGTTCATAGTTACGGGAGTTTTAGCTTACAATCCTCCCGCGATGAATGCATTCTTTCAATATGTCAACTGATGTTGTTAATATATGGCACCATGGTGCTACAACAATAATTCTTTTTGGCATTCTCTATGCAGATTGTAAATTTCAGCATGTGCTGTTCCTATCATATTTTCAAAGGGCCAATAAAAGAGGAGACATTATGTGTCCTGATTTTCTTGCTTAGCATTTTTATTTTATATATGTAATTTTTGTTTGTCACGTGTAGTAATGGTGACACAAAAATGAGTTTACATTGGAAACAATCTTTTTTTTTGGGGTGCTGTTATTGCAATTGCAAACTGACAAAGCTTATGCATCTTTTACATTTTGCTTCTAGCAATGTACTGAACGTGGCGGCGTTGTAGGGCTTTTCGCCGTTTCAAACGGCTATAGCCGTTTCACACGGCGAAAGGTTGCTGCACAAGCCACGTGGCGGCGTTGCAGACCTTTTCGCCGTTTCAAACGGCTATAGCCGTTTCAAACGGCGAAAAGCTCCTGGCCCCGCTTTTCGCCTGAAGTTATAGCCGTTTGAAACGGCTATATTTCTTAAACTTTTTTTTAAATTTACGTTGAGGAATTATTCTGCAACTGTTTTCTAATTTATGTTGAGAAATTATTGGTTTGATATTATGAAATGATTTAGATTTTTACGGTCTATTTTTTGGTTCGCCTATAATTGTTTTAATATTATATGTTTATAATTTTATACGGTTTGTGGGTCCCTTTAGGCCGGAATGCAATTGTGGGTTTTTTGTTTTACGAAATGCAGTTGTACTGCAGTTGTGCAGGTGTACCATTACACACATAAACTCCACAACTGCATTCCGTAAAAAAAAAACCCACAATTGCATTCCGGCCGAAAGGGTCACCCACAAACCGTATGAAATTATAAACATATGACATTAAAACAGTTATAGGCGAACCACGTATAAAATTATAAACATATAATATTAAAACAATTATAGGCGAACCAAAAATTAAACCGTAAAAATCTAAATCATTTCATAATATCAAACCAAATATAGCATAATAATTTCTCAACATAAATTAGAAAATAGTTGCAGGATAATTCCTTAACGTAAATTAAAAAAATTAAGAAATATAGCCGTTTCAAACGGCAAACGGCTATAGCTTCAAGCGGGGCCAGGAGCTTTTCGCCATGTGAAACGGCTATAGCCGTTTGAAACGGCGAAAAGCCCTGCAACGCCGCCACGTGGCCTGTGCATCAACCTTTCGCCGGTTCAGATGGCTATAGCCGTTTCATCCGGCGACATAAAACCAAATCTGTTATTTTTTAGGCTAGGTATTTATTTTTAAAAAATCGAAAAATAAAAATATAAAAATTAAAAAAATTTCAGCCTGAGCGTGAGCCAGCGCTCGATAGACCTTTCCTACCAAAATGGCACCAAAATGTTTTCGTTTAAAAAATAGAACTGTTAGGTTCGGATGGCCCAGCACTAACTACGGCCTGTCGGACGCGCGCGAGAACATGGACTCAAAATTCATTTGTGGGCCGCTACTAGGAAAGCCTACCAATCCTCATGGGCTCCCGGCCCGATGGAGGTCCAGTCCAGTAAAAGGCACATGGCAGTGCGCATGGAGGAGAGCTCAAAAACAGAGGCGCGTCCATCAACCATGTCGCAGGCTCAGTTTGCTCTGGAATCTGTGGAAACTTCCCATGACGCAGCTCGTAAGATCAACCTTTCGCTGGCTCTGGCTGCAACTTCAGTTCAGTTCCAAACGCAAGTATCAATCGAATTTCATGTGTGTTTAGGCAAGGATCGAGCAGCTAATTTCTACTGGATTCCTCGATTGAAGTACTTGGAAGAATCTGAAATGTGGCTACGATTTCGATTCCGGACAAGAGAATAACCTTTGTTGTTGAAAAAACAGAAAAATGCAAACAAAAATTATTCATGAATAAAAAATGTCCACTGCAGAAGAATAACATATCTAAGTTTGTGCTTAGAGTAATTATAAACTGCGTTTGGATATATGAGGGAGTACTAGCTCTGAATACCATCTGTAACTTCCCGCTCCAAAATCTGCTTATGGCCCAACTCCCATGTAGAATGAGCCCGCATATGCATAGCAACTCTATTACATTTTCGTTCTCGCTTCATGTAAAATGATTAACTCAAAGGTGCTATGTTTGGAATACGAAGACTTATAAACTAACCCAAACCTACTTAGACTAAAGATGGGACTAATTTCACTTGACTAATTCCACCCAAATAAGACACATGGGCCACAACAGGCCGAAACCATAACACTAATGGGCGGGGTATTACAGAATCATCATACATTGATGCATTATTGGTGTGCGTCGTGCACACTATAATTAGTTAGGTCTTATTCGGTGCTCCATACTACCTTATACTGGTGTTCGAAAAGGACCAGTGTAAAAGATCTGACGGTCCAAATTAGTTGCATACTACTAGACCTTCACCTGTAGTATAAGGCAGTATAGGTCGAGTAATATAGTAGTATAGGGGTATTATGGAAAAAAATTATTTTTAACATGTGATATAATGTGGTATAGATCGAGTAATATAGTGGTATAGAAGTATTATGGGAAAATTATTTTTATTTTATACTCATTTGGTCCGATATATTTATTTATTTTTACACATATCTTCATTTAGGTTAGGAGCTCCAGTAAAAAAAATTATATTACAGTCTACCCTATGGTAGTATGGAGCACCGAAGAAGACCTCTAATTAATACTTATACAAGAATAACCATCCCCTGGTGCCTCGTTCATACACACAGTACAAGTACATAGATTATAATTATACACGCTAGCATAGATTGGGTCGCACCACACGATGTAACACTTCAAGAATTACCTCCTCACCAATAAGTTCCAAGTGACAATCATATGCACACACACCTTCTGATACATGTCATCAATAAAGAAGAAATAGGAATATTTCAATCCCTTATGTAGCAGCATAATGCAGAATACCATCCAAAGGCCAAAGATAAAACCTATAATCATGCTCAGGTAGATGGAGTTCACCATCCCATTGTCCTGCTGCTCAGGCTCATCAGCTGGAGAATGACTTGTTCCATTTCGAGGGCAACCCGTTGGGAGTGGAGGCCCACATAAACCAATGTTCCCAACATACATTGATGCTGGGTCATCAAGTGCTAGAGTTTGAAGTTGATTCCCTGTTGGTATTCTTCCACTTAGATTGTTGTAGGAGAGGTTTAAGCTGGCTAGAGAAGTAAAGTAAGAGCTCATATGCTTGAAGGGATCTCTCCGGATAGCTCATTATTTGATAAGTCGAAGGACTCCAATTCCTTGAGGCCACCAAAATTATTGGGAATTCTCCCTCTTAAATGGACTCAGGTATTTGACCAGAAATGCGGTTACATGCAAGGTCAATATATTGAAGCTTTTGAATTATTGCAAGTTGAATGGGAATATTGCCAGAAAAGTTATTGGACCGCAGTCGTAGAAATGCTAGGGATGGCAACTTGTCTCCTGACCATGCTGGCAAATTCCCAGAGAATTGGTTATATGCAAGATCAAGGAAAACTAAATCACGGGACATCTGAAGAGCTGACAAGCGAAAGGGCTCTGGCTGAATTGGTTAGATGGCCTCAGTAGCACTTCTCAGGTCCTGGGTTCGACTTCCCGTGGGAGCGAATTTCAGGCTGAGGTTAAAAAAATCCCCTCGTCTGTCGCCATAACCAAAGCACAGGTCAAGGCCCGGCCCAGGTCGTATCTGTGGTTGGCATGGGCTCTCCTACCCGGGGGTAGCTGCAGAAGCCGTCAACCCAGTGGTTGTCTCACAAGGGCTACGGGCCCTGCGTAAGGGTGGGGCAGAGGTTCGGAGGTTTTCTCGGCCTGCGTGAGAAGGTCTTCTCTCTTAGCAAAAAGCCCGGGGGCTGTCTTACCCCCGCAGGTCGAGTTTTTTTTTCTGAAGAGCTGACGGGAAAACTCCTGAAAGATTATTGGTATTTAAGTTAAGTGTAACCATATATTTGAAAGGATCATAATCTCCTTTACAACTGGGCAACTCTCCTGATAACATGTTTCCCGATAGGTCTAGTATATACAAGAATTGCACAAGGCACAACGAAGATGGTATGCTGCGAGAAATTGAATTGTTGTAAAGAAGAAAATTTTGTAAATTCATGGTTCTGAAGTCCGGTAGTGTTCCTGATAAATTATTTCTGGAGAGGTCAAAATACCATATGTTTCTTGGGAAACGTGGAACTGGACCTGCAAATCTGTTGCTACTAAGGTCAATCATTTCAGCCGCTGACATTTCTAGACTTGCTGGTAGTGTGCCACTTAATAAATTTTTTGACATGTCCAAAATGGAAGCTGTTGAAACTACGTCCCACAACCAATCGGGTACATTGTCATATATGGTTGCATTTGAAATGTCAAGAACTTCGATACCCCCCCTTTGCCATCTAATCCATGATGGGAATGCAGGTCCAAGCCGGCATGACCTCAAACAAGCCACCTTTAATTTGAATGGAGGAATCCAATTCAGAGTGTGTCACCATGGAAAGAGAGTTATCAGACATTCGTAGCACTTGTAAATTTGTCAATGCTTCGAAGTGCTCTTCAAGTCTTCATTTATTTCACCAACCATGCGGTTAGAATCAAGATTTAATATAGTCAAATTGCTAAGCTCTCCTATCCACCGTGGTAAAGGGCCTGTGATATCGTTACCATACAAATTTAAGTAACTCAGATTCTTTAGAGGCTGTAACCAATTTGGAAGGTTTCCGCCCAATTTGTTATAGGAAAAATCCAACAGGTACAGCTTGTTCCACGAACATTTTGGAAGCCTGTCCATCAAATCACCTATGTCTCCAGTAATATTATTCGCTGAAAGATCCAGAATCTTCAAGTTACATAGGTTCTCCCAATTCTTTTTTTTTTCTCGAATACGCGCGTAGCGTATCATTGTATTAAGACGGAAAAGAGATTGGTACAGTGTTCGGTTACAACCCAAATAGAACGGACTCTAAATGGACGCAAGCCGGTGAGCCAGCTGAACACAACCCGAAAGAAATACTCCAATACGAACTACTCACATCCAAGACAACCTATACTAGCTCAATGCGGAGCCCTCAGTCGACACTCAATCCCACAGAGGGAGAGGTCGTACTCTTCGTCTTCAACATCGGATAGATGTCCAGTAGTGCGTCCATATGGTGCGACGGAGGCCCTTCAAGGAAGAATTGCTTCACCGCATCATCTGCCGAAGCCGCCAAAGGCAGAGGCGCGCGCGCCAATCTCACCAAGCCGTCGCATTAGGATCACCTCCCCTCGCCTTGTCGTCTTGACGGCCGAGAGGGGGTCTGAGGCTTGGCGATAGCTTCGCCTAAGGCCGGATGCCTCAGACGAAGGCAGCTGGTATCATACCCTTAATACTGTTTCCATTTATATAAACTTGCTCAAGTGAGGTCATATTTCCCATCTCATAGGAAACTGGACCTTGGAAGCCAGATGCAGAGAGGCCAAGATAAGTCAATGTCTTTATGTGCCAAAACCAATTGGGAGAAATTGCGGTGTGAAAGTAGTTGTCGCTGATGTCCAGCACCTTAAGCTTTGTTAAATTTGAATGACCGAGATTGACAGTTGTGTTTCTTAGGTCACAGTCTGCTAGATGAAGAAATTCTAGTGAAGGGAGGCTGCTAAGTCCACGGATCCAGTCTACCGTGGCGCTAAGATTCATCCCGCTCATGTCAAGGTACGTCAGTAAGGAAGGCTATCGGAGTATGTGAAGCCCCAGTCAGAACTAAGATCAAGATAGACGAGCTTCGATAGGTTACCAAACTGTGGAGGCACTCTTCCCCCAAAGGACGAAAAGGAAAGGTTGTGTTGGCGCAGAATTAGGTCAACACACCGAATTACGCTAGTTCGCGCGTGAAACGATCACCTCGCATCAACCTTGCAAGGGCGGTCCGACCGGCCTGCTAGGGCGGTCCAACCGGTCCTGGTTGAGAAGTGCGAAAAGCCTAAGAACGCCTGCTCGGGAGGGACCCCGACAGAGCTAGCGCACGTAGGGTTGTTCTGAGATCGGCAGGCCACTCAGAACGCCTTCAACCGCCATAGAGACGAAAGAAGAACAACACGTGGTTGTAAAAGCTAGGGATTGAGAGATAAAAGTAGAAGATAAATGTTCGATTGGTTGTGTTAGGACTCAATCGGCCACGACCCTTTATATTTATAGGGTGGAGAGGTCTTGCCCCGGAAAGAAAATCTTAGGGGAACTCGTAATCTACATGAATTCCTAAACCTACTCGGACTTGGCGTACAGGACCGGTCTAACCGTCCCTGGATAGCGGTTAGACCGCTCCTGCCTTGTCGGGCCGGCTACAGGGCCATACCGGTCTACCCGTCCTTGAATAAAGGTTAGAACGGTATGCCCTGCCAGACTCGACAAGTGTCAATTTTGACTGTCTACATATCCCCCCCCCCCCCCCCCCCGTTTTCTAGTAAAGTTTGCGTATTAGAAAACATATATTTAGCATAAACAAGACTAAGGGCGATGAAATCCACAAATTCACCGGCCATTTGGACTAAAGGCGATACTCAACCGTACAAGCTTCTTTGACTCAAGCTTCTTTCCATACACTTGGGTAATATGTCTTCAAATATCTTTCATTAAGCGCTCTTGGCAACATGTACCCCTGCATCGTCTCAACCATATAAGAATTCCCCGAGCATACCTTTGCAACTTTGTATGGACCTTCCCAACTTGGGGACCATTTGACAAACTTATTGCTCTTCGTCCCTATAGGTAGAATTGTCTTCCAAACCATGTCGCCAACTTGAAAGGACTTACCCTTTACTTTCTTGTTATAAGCTCTAGCAATCCGAATCTTATCCTTCTCTATTTCCCTCAAAGCCTCCAATCGCTTGTCGGTCACTTCATCAATGTTGTCCATCATTAAATTATGATAATCAACAGCATTAATATCATTTTGTCTTGCCAATCTATAAGCCCCAAGATTCACTTTAACTGGCAAAACAGCTTCTTGACCATAGACAAGCTCAAAAGGAGTAACTTTAGTAGCACCATGTGTAGAGATACGATGAACCCATAAAGCTTCAGATAATACTTCATGCCATTTTCTAGGATTATCATCTATTTTCTTCTTGATGAGCTTAATTAGTATTTTGTTGCTAGACTCGGCTTAACCATTAGCTTGAGCATAATATGGAGATGAATTGAGCAACTTAATACCATAAGATTCAACAAATTCACGCACCTCCTTAGAAATAAACTATGTTCCTTGATCCGTAGTCAAAGTTTGAGGAATCCTAAATCTATGTATAATATGCTCCGTAATAAACTCAATTACATCCTGATGTGTCATATTCTTGAGAGGAATAGCTTCAGACCATTTAGTAAAATAATCAGTGGCCACCAACACAAAGCAATGTCCCTTTGACGATGAAGGATGAATTTTCCCAACAAAGTCCAACGCCCATCCTCGAAATGGCCATGGCTTAGTAATAGGATGCATTAACGCAGCTGTAACCATCTGAATATCACCAAATCTCTGACATTCTTCACACCCTTTGTAGTATCTATGACAGTCGGCTATCATGCTAGGCCAATAAAAACAAACCCGCCTAACAAGCCACTTCATCTTAGAAGCCGACTGATGAGTACCACAAATACCTTCATGCACCTCTATCATAGCTAATCTAGCTTGATTAGAATCCAGGCATTTCAACAATAAATCTTCAGCCGTTCAACGATATAGTTCACCATCAACTAAAATAAATTTAAATGCCCATCGTCGGACTTTTGTGTCAACAACACGCCCAGGATCCTGCAAATAATCAATAATAGACCTTCTCCAATCATCTACCTCTTTTTTCGCTGCATTAGGATTAATTTTAACCAAAACAGAATTATCAGCAGAAATAGCAATCGAACCGCTCTCAGGGGCGGTTAGACCGGTCTGGACGGTTGGACCGGCCTCTGATGGCGGTCTAACCAGTCCATCCGCAATGTAACACCCGATCCCAGAATACGCCGGTTTTCGTTCATGAAAATTTCTTCTCTGAACATTATAACCAGACGCTTGCTGAGCCAGAGCATTAGCACTAGGATTCTTTTCACGTGGTACATGATGTATAGTAAACTCATCAAAATAAGATATAATATCCAAGCATTTATCGAGATACATATTCAAATGACCACTTAAACATTGACATACCTTGGATACTCGCTGCACTACCAGCAAAGAATCACCATAAGCCTCAACATGTCTTACTCCCATCTCATACAAAATTTCCAATCTGAACAATAAAGCCTCATATTCGGTTTGATTATTTGTACAATCATATTCTAGTCGGCTAAGAGCTTCATAAATAGCACCGTTCGGAGATATAAAAATAGCACCAATACCGCAACCACTTTTGCAAACCGACCCATCAAAGTGCAACTTTCAAGGAGTAAAAGTAAGATAGCAGACGTCTAGATCAATATCATTATCGATGCTATGTTCAACAATAAAGTCGGCTACAATTTGTCCTTTCATGGATTTCAAAGGCTCACAAGTCAAATTATATTCAACAAGAGCATAAGCTCATTTGCCGACTCTACCACTTAGAATTGGTCTATGTAACATATATTTAACTACGTCGGTTTAACAAGCTACTATGCGAGTACTTGATAATAAATAATGCCTCAACTTAGAACAAGCATAATATAATGATAAACATAATTTTTCAATAAAAGTATACCTCGTCTCGGCGTGCAATAATCTTCTACTCACATAAGAGATAATATATTCCTTGCCTTCGGTCTCTTGAGTCAAAATAGCACCAATAACATAATCTTCAGCAGTCACATAATTTAAACGAAACTCCCTTCTCGGGCGCCCGAAGCACCGGCGGTGAAGACAAATAAAATTTAATATTTTCAAATGCTTCTTTCTGTTTTGCCCCCCAAGTGAATTGATCATCATTCTTTAACCGAAGTATGGGAGTAAAAGCATTTACCTTCCCAGACAAATTACAAATAAATCTTCTCAAATAGTTAACTTTGCCCATGAACTTTTGCAATTCCATTTTACATGTAGGAGCTTTTACTTTCTTAATTGACTCTATTCTTTTAGGATCTATCTCTATGCCTTTCTCATGAACAATGAAGCCTAAAAACTCCCAGCTGACACACCAAAAGCACATTTGAGTGGATTTATCTTTAAACCATACCGACACATTCTTTCAAAAGCAAGTTTTAAATCGGCTAAATGTGAGTGTAAACCAGCCGACTTGACGGACAACTATCATCAATATCATCAATATAGACTTCAAGTGTAATACTAAGCAAGTCATGAAAAATCAAATTCATAGCTCTTTGATAAGTTCACGCCAGCATTCTTTAAACCAAAAGTCATAACTACCCATTCAAACAAGCCCACAAAGCCAGGACATATGAAAGCAGTTTTAGATACATCTTCCTCAGCCATAAAGATTTGATTATAACCGGCATTACCATCAAGAAAACTAAGAACTTTATGACTAGAAGCATTATTAATAAGTGTGTCGGCTATAGGCATTGGATATTCATCTTTAGGAGAAGCTCTATTAAGATCTCTAAAATCAATGCAAACTCTGAGTTTACCTGAACCTTTCTTTTCCACTGGCACAATGTTAGAAATCCAATCAGCATATCGACAAGGCCTAATAAATTCTGCTTCCAACAACCGATTGATTTCGGCTTTTATACGATCATACATAAGAGGATTAAAACGTCTAGTAGGTTGTTTATAAGCCTTAAAACCAGATTTTATAGGAAGTCGGTGCTCAACTAACTCACGACTCAAACCAGGCATCTCAGTGTAATTCCATGCAAAACAATCGACATACTCTCTTAACAAATTTATTAATTCAGATTTAAACTCAGGATCTAAATTCTTATTCATATACGTCGGTCTTCGTACATTGCCATCACCAATGTCTACCTCCTCTAAAGGATCAACCGACGTAAAACCTTGTCCCAATTTACTCAAATCATCAAAATCTTCAATGGCCTCACACATATCGTTCGTCTGTGCCCGATAATGCTCAAGTCTTTGCTGCAACCACTCTAAATTTGTATTCATTAAATTACAAGATGTGGTTTAGCCGATTTTCCAACGGCTTTAAAACAACAGGGATGAAGCCATCTTTAGTACAACTAATAAACTCATAATTAGAAAGATCTAAGCCAGATAAACACTTCACATGATCATGAGCATCTACAGTTGAAGAATCGACTATAGCAACACAAGCCGACGCATCACCATGAACAATCTCTATCTCGTCGTCTACCCATTGAATTAACATTTGATGCAAGGTAGAAGGAACACATTGATTTGCATGTATCCAATCACGACCAGAAATCAAACTGAAATTACCTTGCATTTCGGCGACGAAGAAAGCGGTAGCCAATGTCTTGCTCCCAATGGTGAGCTCCATAGAGATGACGCCTTTAGCTCCCATAGGTTCACCTCCTGCCACACCGCTGACAGTCATGTTCGTCTTGATCAACTCATTATCGGAACCTCCCAATTTCTTAAACAAAGAATAGGGCATTAGATTGACAATCGCCTCTCCATCAACAAGCATCCGAGATATCGGCTTCCATTGTTGTGGCCCTTCATATACAATGCCTTCAGATGGTTCTCATTGTCCTTGGGTTTCTGAAATATAGCTTCTTTGGGACCAAAATCAAGATGAGCCAATTCTTCCTCAGGAATAACATAGTAATCCGATGATAAATGAACCACATTAATATCAAGATTCATATGATCAGGAGAAAACCGTAATCAACAAGTTGCTTGTCATCTTTTTCTTCAGAAACCGACATCAACTTTTCAGTAGAAAGGTCAGAAGCAATAGGAACAAAATTACCGGCGTCGACCCATTCGGGAGATAGCGGTCCAACCGTCCCTGGAACCGATCCAACCTCCCCTATCGGTTCCTTTGGTAAAACTGGTCTAACCACCTCCAATAGCGGTTCAACTGCCCCTGCTGGCTGAGGCCCGACCTTAGCCTTCCATTCTTTCTTCTGCGGGGTCATGGGCCTGTATTTGTTGAAGTGCTCATCCCGCCGTTTTTTCTCCTCCTGTTCCTTTTGTTGCTCTTTCAATTGCCTCTGACGAAGTCTTTGCAACTTTCTTCTTTGTGTATGAGTCAAACCTGGAGGACACCACTGAGGCAAGAAATTTTTGTTGACAGAATCAACATTATTAGAACCCAAATTAGTAGAAATATTAACATTATTTTCAATAACTATAGGCCTCTTGACGTCGTCTTTAGCATCCACTTTCATGCAACCAATTTGGATCACATCATTGCCTGTAGTCCTCTCTGGATCAGCAACCTTTGGTGCAACATCTTCTTGCTTCTTGGGATGATAAACTTGTTTAACAAAATATGCTGGCCTCTTCTGCTCATAGCGGTCCGACCGCCCCTGGTACCCGGTCACACCGCCCATGTACTGATCCCGACCCGACTGCCTGAAACTCAGCCGGTCATGTGTAGGACGTGAGATTCTGTCATGCACAGGCTTTCTAGGTTCCTCCCAAGCTGGTTGAAAGCCTTGCTGATTCATGAGGTAAAAAGGCATCCACATAACCCCATTGTGATCCATTGTCGGTTGTGGCAAACCAGACATTGGAAATCTCCATGGCATATTGGGTGTTTGCTTTGATGTACCTGGAGCATGAATCGCAATTCTTAATCTGGTAGCATGTCTTGGTGGTGAATTCATCATGTTTTGCATTGGCGACCTACTCCTCTTTTTAATGGTCGACCACCCGTGCTGGCCTTTTGACTGGAGTATTTGGTGAAAAGCTGATCAAAAATTGGTCCCTTCTTCTCAACTTTCCCCTGATTCTTCTCCAGATTAAGCTTTCATGTGCCCACCTCTGGCTGCTTAGGTTTTAACATACGTGGGCATCCTCTGGTAGGGCCGGTCGAACCGCCCCCAGAACCCGGTCCAACCGCCCCTGTCTGGGCAGCATCAACTTCAGCAGGGGCGGTCGAACCGCCCTCTGAACTGGCCTAACCGCCCCTCCCTGCACAGGATCAGACGGTCTTTGCTTGATCGAAGATGTTTGCCCCCGGGTCCTGAAGTCTTGACAGTGATTTTGAATGAATCTCTGCCATCATGAGTTTTCTCATGGACGACTTCCCTGATCAATTCTTTATTCTTCAAGTTCTGAGGCTTTTCTTCACCTATGACCACATTCTTCCCTTTTGTTGAGTTGGCTTGATGCGGCCGGACTAACACTTTGGAGTGCTGCAGATCCATGGTGTTCACAGGGAAAGGTGACTTATCAACTTGCATCTCATGTAAAGCCAGTCGTCCTTCATTAATGGCCGACTGAATCTGCCGACAAAAAACATTACAATCGTTAGTAGCATGCGTAAAAGAATTATGAAACTTACAATATGCACGCTTTCTCATCTCTTCCATCGGTGGCATGGTATGTGAAATCTTGAGGTTTCTATCTTAAGCAATTCATCAAATATGCGATCATATTTGGAAACATCAAAAGTAAATTTAACCTCTTCTTGCCGACCTTTATGAGCCGGCTTAAGTGATGAACACGAATAAGTTTTAGACTTAGAAGGTCAAACAAATTCAGCAACATAAACATCATTATCATCATCGGTCAAATTATCGGAATCATAATCAATAGTATGCATATTAGACCGATGCGACTTAAAATTTTCTTTCTCCTTATTTAATTTCATTTCAATTGCCATTGCCCTAATCAAAACCATAGTAAGGGAATCAAACTCTTGACCATCTATCCTATCCTTAATAGATGACTTCAATCCCTTAGCTGCAAGATCGGCAATATCAACTTCAGACAAAGATAAATTGAAACAACGGTTTTTAATCTCTTTAAAGCGTTTAAAGTAGTCGGCTACCGACTCTTCTTTTCCTTGCTTAACCGATGTTAAATCTGTCAATTTACATTCATAGCCCCCACTAAAGAAGTGATCATGAAATTTCTTCTCTAATTGATCCCAAGAATCAGTAGAACCAGGAGCTAACGAAGAAAACCAGGCAAAAGCAGTTCCAGTCAAAGATAAAGAAAATAAACGAACCCTCAAAGATTTATAGAAACCTGCTTCACCTAATTGAGCAACGTATTGGCTTATGTGTTCCCAAGTCGTACGCCTATCTTCCCCACTAAATTTAACAAAATCAGGTACATGCCAACCCTGGGGATAGGGAACATTATCAAACTCGGCTTTATAAGGTTTTTGATACAACCTAGTAGTACCCATATCAATTTCGAGCTTGTTTTTCATAATACCGGCCAACTCCTCTTTAATTCTAGCAAATTCACTATCAAAAGTTGGCCGAGATTGCATTGTAGCTAAAGTATTCACATTATTTACATGAGACGAACCAGGATTCTACATACAATGTAAATCATCAAACACATCATTAGGCACACCGTAAGAAGAAGTCTTAGCTTTTGGCAAAGGTGTTGATGTGTGTGCAATTGTACTAAATACAGGATTCGCGTTGCTAACAGGAGTTTTATTAGGAATAATAGCAAGCGGCGTTAGTTGTTCAGGAGTAAGTGCAAGTTGCCCGACCTGACTGGCAGGGGCGGTCGAACCGGCCGCAAAGGGCGGTTGGACCGGTCCTCCTGATGTCAGCTTAAAAGCACTTTTTGGTGGAGTCATTTGCCCTGAATAAAAGTTAGCCGGCATGCCATACATAGTTTCTATAGTAGCACCTGGCGCACCTGACAAACTAGTCTCATGTAAATCCGATTGAGGGATAGTGGTGTTATCATCTAAAGGATCATTAGCACTTTTACCCTTCTCCATAGCAGTAAAGCGATTTTGAATAACATCAAACATCTCTTGTTGACTTTTGAGCATGTTTTCAATTCTCAAATTAATAGCAGCTACATCGGAGGGGGTTTCACTTACAGTGTCAAGTACCTCAACCTTGTTGTTACTTATCTTGATGGAAGGCATCTTGAATTCTCCTTCTCTTGAGATCTTGTCATGACGATCCTTCTTGATGCCCACAAGGAACGATTGCTTGATGTATTCTTGAAGTGCAGCATAGTTCCTCTGCTCCTCTTCGCTGAGCTATTCAATAGATGTCATTACGATGTTGTCTTGATCAATCTCAGTCCAACCACCTGGCATACAAAGAGTAGATTGGCCGGTTTTAATAACCAAATCCTTTGATTCCCCAGCGGAGTCGCCAGAAATATGTTAACGCAGAATTAGGTTAACACACCGAATTGTGCTAGTTCACGCGTAGTTCACGCATGAAACAATCACCTCGCAGCAACCTTGCCAAGGGCGGTCCGACCGGCCTGCTAGGGCGGTCCAACCGGTCCTGGTTGAGAAGTGCGAAAAGCCTAAGAACGCCTGCTCGGGAGGGACCCCGACGGAGCTAGCGCACGTAGGGTTGTTCTGAGATCGGCAGGCCACTCAGAACGCCTTCAACCGACATAGAGATGAAGGAAGAACAACACGAGGTTGGAAAAGCTAGGGTTTGAGAGATAAAAGTAGAAGATAAATGTTTGATTGGTTGTGTTAGGACTCAATCGGCCATGACCCTTTATATTTATAGGGTGGGGAGGTCTTGCCCTGGAAAGAAAATCTCAGGGGAACTCGTAATCTACATGGATTCCTAAACCTACTCGGACTTGGCGTACAGGACCGGTCAAATCGCCCCTGGATAGCGGTTGGACCGCTCCTGCCTTGTCGGGCCGGCTACAGGGCCATACCAGTCTAACCGCCCTTGAATAAAGGTTAGACCGGTATGTCCAACGAGACTCGACAAGTGCCAATTTTGACTGTCAACCGGTTGAGATACTGAAGACTTGTAAGAGGGCCAATAAACTTTGGGATGCTTGTGAAGTTGTTACAGCTCAAGTCTAAATAACTCAGATGATGTAATCGAGTTAAAGGGGAGCGGATCTCACCTCCTAGAAAGTTCTCAGAAACACAATCGCCGTGGAGATCAAGCTTGACAACCTAGCCGGTTCTGTTGCTGCAGTGGACACCCTTCCACAGGCAGCAATCTTCACCTTGCCATGATGAGAGTTGGCCAGTCAGGTCGGATAAGCCGGCTTTAAATGAGAGCAGTGCACCCCTCTCACTTTCGATGCATCCCGCATTCGATCTCTTAGCTTGAAGGGAGGAACTGGATGGCATGTGCAGGATCAGAAGCAACCATATTATGGGCGTTCCTTGAAGTAGCAGGGACCTGACCGCAGCCATTTTCAGACTTTCTGTTTCTTCTTCTTCCTCCACTTCCTCTTCTTCTTCTTCGCAAATACAAAAGGTATCACTACGGGAAATCGCTTGTTTGTCGTGTGCCACATCATGGGCACACAGTAAACAGGCATGTTTGCCGTGTGCCTGGCCACGTGGCGCACGGCAAACACGTGGTACCAGGGACGTAGCTGCCTTATGTCATAAGGGTATGAAGACCCCGACGATTTTTTTAAATTATAAGGAAATCTACTGTTCACAAGCTACAAGACCCATTAACTAATGAATCTAACCCCGGTGGCCATTTTATCGGCTTCGCCCCTGCGTGGTACACGGCAGCCCGCCGCAGGCACACGGCAAACAGGCCTGTTTGTCGTGTGCCTGGCCACGTGGCACACGGCAAACATAAGGCGCACGGCAAAGAGGCTTGTTTGCTGTGTGCCTAACGGCAGGCACACGGCAAACAGGCCGCCCCAAATGGCCGTGGCCCCGGCCGTTAGTATTGCCGTGAGCCACGTGGCCCCACACGGCAAACAGGCTGAAAAAATTTGAATTTTGCCTCCAAACTTTTTATGCTAACTTCTTTATCGATGTATTATTCCATGTTAGTTTTGTGCTTGTTTTCCGGTCTGTTTGCTATATTTAATCATTTTATTTCATTGTTTTTAATTTTGCCGATAAGGCAAATTTGAACTGTAAGTGTTTCGAATAATGTAATGTAATGTTTGCAAAAATGTTATTCAGATTTTTTAGACTAATATGATGCCATATGCATTAGATGGAATCAAATTTTGAATATATTGCTCGCTTACCGTGTGCTCGAATTTGGGCTCGGTTCGTTTAAAAATTCTATAAAATGCAAAAGAAGTCAAAAAATTATAAATTTTGGTGTGATGTCATGTTTTCATACGTAGAGGCTATTGTAAAAAACTGAAAAGCTTTCGAGCAAGTTGACGCATTGCCTCTTTACAAACCGAAGCTTTTCTGAGAAGATCTTAAGAGTTGTGAAAGAGATACTATGATTTGAAGCAACGTGACAATTGAAATTAAATTTTACAACAAAACTCATTTTGTATAGTCTGCATACACCTTAGACAAGTTCATGCCCAAATTTGGTTATTTTTTGAATCCGTTTGATATTTTTTATTTTTTTTATAGGCACAAAAATGTTTGTCGTGTGCTTTGCCCAGAGGTACACGGCATAGGCTGTTTGCCGTGTGCCCCTGCGTCAGTGCACGGCAAAGCTGTTTGCAGTGTGCCCTGGATCTGGGCACATGACAAACAGGTAGGATGTTTGCCGTGTGCCCCAGATCTAGGCACACGGCAAACGGCGGCACTTAGGTCCCGACGCGCTCCCTGGCCGCCGACACACACACGCACACACACTCATACACACACGCTCGCGCCGCCGCCGCTGCCTCCGCCCGCGTCGCTGCTCCGCCGTCGCCACCGGCCGCTGGCTCCCCCGCGCCGCAGCTGCTTCCTCGGCCCCCGCGCAGCTCCTCCCCGGCCCCCGCGCAGCTCGCCTCCCCCGCCTCCTCCGATGCCGCCGGCCGCCGCCTCCTCCGCCCCGCATCCCGGCCTCTGACGCCGCCGGCCGCCGCCTCCTCCGCGGCACCTCCCCGGCCTCCGACTCCGCCGGCCGTGCGCCGCTCCCCCGCACGCTCTGCTCGCCGCCTCCCCCGGCCGTGCGCCCGGGCCCCCGCCACCGAGAGAGGCCGCGCCTCCGGTCCCCCGTCGCGGGGGAGGCCGCGGTGGCCGCCGCCGGGGGGAGGCCGTGCAGCCCGCCACCGGAAGAGGCCGCGCCGGCCGGCCACCTCCACCACGACCTCACGGCCGGGCAACTCCACCGGCCGGTGAGTATGCAATTTGTTTTTAGTTGTTTATTTAGTTGCTTAGTTATAATTAGTTGTTTAATTTAATTTGTTACTTTAGTTAGCACATACTTAGTTGTTTAATTAGTTTTTATTGCTAGAAATGCAATGTGGTTATATTGTTATTTCAATAGCTTAGTTATAATTAGTTGTTTAATTTAATTTGTTACTTTAGTTAGCATATACTTAGTTGTTTAATTAGTTTTTATTGCTAGAAATGCAATGTGGTTATATTGTTACTTTAGTTAGGATATACTTAGTTTATTAATTTCCAAGTATTTGGCTTGCTATTCACACTATTATCTTTCTGGAACCGCCACTTGTCCTTGCCACTCTTCCACTGCCAACACGGAAGCCACCGTCTACACGAGCCCATCTCCGCCTCGTCGCCATTGAGCCTCAAGGTGAGCCTTGTGGCTTCGATGGTTAAAGCCTTGTGTCCGGCCATAGAGCCGTGGGCTTAAACATCTGTGTAGCCCAACCTTCGAGTCGTGGTTTTTGTTGCAGGTTTTGGTAACCCTCACCGTATAGGGGAGTTGGAGCTGTAGCCGGAGTCGGAGCCGGAGCGGTAACACTAGCGGGAGCCGTAGCTGGAGCCGAAGCCGGACCGCGAGTCTACACCACGCCGGCCACGCCTACACCGCCGACCCACCGTAAGCAGCACAATCACGCTCGCGATACAGGCCTGTTCGTAGATCATGTAACCCAGTTAGGCGTCTCCCGTTCGAAAGAGATATGGTTGGAAATATGCAGAACTTTGCATATCTACGACCGCATCTGTTTCAAATTGTCCACGTTATTTGGACAGACTGAGGATGCGTAGCTACAGTAGGTTTCCATGGTCTACTCCGATCTGGGACAGGATTTCGACAGCACCTCCCCGGTGTTCTCCGGATACACAGTCTCCCTCTGGGACGTGTATTTGGAGAACAACGGGGAGGTGCTGCCGAAATTCTGTCCCAGATCGGAGTAGACTATGGAAATTTACCCTAGCTACGCATCCTCTGCTGGGATTAGGACCTATCTTCACCTATTAGAGAGTATAGACATCGTGTAGGACCTACACTATGTACATGTAAAAGAATTTTGTTTTCATTTGCCGATGTCATAGAGGATGAATGACCGTACCTGGATGCTCACAGGTTGGAAGCCTGGGGGTGATGTGACTGTGGATTGGGTTCGGAGGACCGAGGCTTTTATAGATGAAGCAGTTGCAAAGGTTAAAGGAAGAAACAAGACCACTTGGTGTCCTTGCGATAAATGTGGGAACACGCGTCGAAAAACAAAGGAAGAAATGACAAGACATGTTTTCAAACACGGATTTACGAGAGACCAAACACGGTGGACCTACTATGTTGAAGGCAATAATCGTAGAAGAGACGAGGCCGTGAGACAACGCATTGAGGAACTTGATTCTGATGATGGGGTGGCAGACATGTTAGATGACTGAGGAAGCACAGTTTGATGAAGGAGGAAGGGAGGATGAGCCAGAGCCAAGCGCGAAGGCGTATTACGACATGTTAGCTGCAGCTGGTCAACCCCTTCACGAGCATACCAAGGTTTCCCAATTGGATGCTATTGGACGCCTAATGGCCGTGAAGTCCCAATTTGCACTGAGTCGAGACACCTTCGATGTTATATTGACGGTATTTGGCAGCTTGCTTCCGGAAGGTCACATTCTGCCAAAGAAAATGTATGAGCCACAAAAGGTCCTTCGTACACTTAAGATGTCTTACGATGCCTGTCCTAACAACTGCATCTTATTTAGAAAACAACACGTGGCAGCAAAGTACTGTCCAAACTGTAAATCCTCAAGGTTTGTGGAGGTAGACGCTGGTGATGGTCAGAAGAGGCAGCTCGCGATCCCCGCGAAAGTCCTAGGGTACCTTCCATTCATACCGAGGGTCCAACGATTGTTCATGATGAGCGAGGAATCCGCAAAACAGATGACATGGCATAAAAATGGAACTCGATACAAACCAGACAAGCTTGTACATCCATCCGATGCTGAATCATGGACCCATTTTGATGGGATCCACCATGTTAAAGCTGCTGAAGCTCGTAATGTACGTGTTGCATTGGTGACAGATGGCTTCAATCCTTACAGAATGTCGGCAGCCCCATACACTTGTTGGCATGTGTTCGTTATCCCTCTCAATCTCCCCCCCCCCCCGGCGTTATCTTTGAACGACAGAACATTTTCCTGTCGTTGATAATTCCTAAACACCCGGGGAATAATATGAGTGTGTTTATGGAGCCTCTGATTGATGATTTGCTCCGTGCTTAGGAGGAAGGGTTTGGACATACGACCAAGCTACAAAGACAAACTTTAGAATGTATGTGTGGTACCACTACTCTCTGCATGACATACCGGCGTATGGGATATTCTGTGGCTGGTGTGTGCATTGGAAGTTCCCTTGCCCAATATGCAAGGCGCGTCTGAGGTTCATTTGGTTGAAGAAGGGCGGGAAATATTGTTCGTTCGACAAACATCGACAATTCCTCCCTCTTGACCATCCATTCAGACGAGATAAGAAGAACTTTACGAAAGGCGTCGAAGTTAAAGACCCTATACCGCACATGATGACACCTGATGAGATTCGTGCCGAGTTAGAAGCCCTCATGATGAATGAAGATGGTGGGTTTGTGGGATATGTCGAGCAACATGCCAGAGCGGATAGGTGTGGCTTGTGGAGGCTCCCCTGTATGCAAGACCTCCTTCTACCACATAACATTGATATGATGCACACTGAAAAGAATTTCGTTGAGGCGACCTTGGGTTCAATCATGGCCTGGCCTGATAAATCAAAGGACAACATTAAGGCTAGACTTGATCAAGCAGAGTTATGCAATAGACCAGAGTTGAACATTCTGGCTCTCCAAGAGGGAAAGAGGTGGAAGAAGCCAAAGGCCGATTTCTGCCTAACGCCGAACCAAAGGAGGGAAGTACTATGCTGGATCCAGGACTTAATGTTCCCTGATGGGTACGCAGCGAATCTGAGGGGGTGGGGGGGTGAACTTGACTACTATGCGAATCAACGGGCTCAAGAGTCATGACTATCACATATGAATCGAGCGGCTTCTTCCAGTGATGGTTCGAGGCTACGTTCCTGATCATGTCTGGCAAGTGCTTGCAGAGTTGAGCTTTTTCTTCCACCAGCTTTGTGCTAAGGAATTATCTGTAACTGTAACAATGATCAAGGAAATGGAAAAAATGGCGCCTGTGTTGCTCTGTAAGTTGGAGAAGATCTTTCCACCCGGCTTCTTCAATCCGTTGAAGTATATGATTTTGCACCTCCCGTACAAAGCACGAATGGGGGGGCCTATGCAAGCACATTGGTGCTATTCTATTGAGAGATGCCAAAAGGTGCTTCGAACTAAATGTAAAAACAAATGCAAAATTGAAGCTTCTATTGCTGAGGCATACATTCTAGAGGAGGTCTCCAACTTCACATCAAAATACTATGCTGACAACCTTCCTAGCGTGCATAATCCACCCCCTCGTTACAATGTTGGCGAGCATGAATCGAATCTCAGTCTTTTCCGAGGGCAACTCGGAAGTGCAAGTAGTTCGGCCATCAAGACCTTGAACAATGAAGAGTGGAGCAAAATCATGCTATATGTGTTGACCAACTTTGAAGAAGTCGTGCCGTACATAGAGTAAGTTTTCAACAAGCGTTTAGTATTTCAATACTTTGTATTTTGCATCCAACCCCATTGTTCCTCTTTGTTATACAGGGAATTTCGTGGGGAATTCTGGCACGGACCTTGGGCCCCTACCCTACAGGAAATGGACACCCTTCTTAGGTAGGGTGCAGGAAATGAAAGACCTAATTTTATTTCTTGGTTCTCACAAAAGGTAATGTCCAATTTAGCTCATTCATAGTTCGTAGTATGACATTACAAGTTGCTCCCCTATAATTTGACGAAATTGTATCCTGCTTTGAACTTGTAGGCACAAAAAGATACTTCTATGAGTGCTGAGTTGCAACAGGTTTCCAAAGGCTTTGCCTATAAGGTCAAGTCATTTGGCGCTTATGATGTGAATGTGTATCGTTTTCACACAACAAGCCACGAGCAGAGTCGCCCCAATCGAAGAACCACAAATACTGGAGTTTTACTCCAGGAGACGATGAACTCGAGTACTATGGAATAGTCGAACAAATATACGAACTGGACTTTCATGGCTTGAAACCCCTGAAACCTGTCATATTCAAATGACATTGGTATGATTCTCAAGCTGTGAGACGGACCCCGAAACTTGGGCTAGTCGAAATTCGATGGTCCTCCTTGTACAAAGGAGATGATGTTTATATTGTGGCCCAACAGGCCACACAAGTCTATTATCTCTCATACCCATGCCAACCGACCAACGTCTCCTGGGTTGGGATGTTGTGTACAAAGTATCGCCACGCGGCAAACTACCTGTCCCAAACAATGAAGATTACAACATAGACCCAAACACATATGCCGGAGAGTTTTATCAAGAAGATGGGCTAGAAGGGACATTTGAGATAGACTTCAGCAAAGCGATCGGAATGGAAGTAGATAATGAAAGAATTGAGCGGGAGTATGCCGGAGATGTGATTCATAATGTGAAAGACTTAGAATTACTTGAGAAACTACGATTAGGCAACGACAATGATTCTGACAACGAACCTCCTTTGGAGCACGGTGTTGAAGATATGGACACGCGTGATAGCGATGATGAGACATGTGATCCAGCTAATGTGGATCATGATGACTATTTCTGATTCGTGTAAGATATGTGTACTAATTTATTTTAAATCTATATTTTCTGAATTTATTTTTTAATACATGTGAATTTATTTCTATTACTTGTACTTACTTACTCTTTGTTATTGCAGGTGATTGATCAAATATGGTGGGGGGCGGCAGAGCTGTGATGAGGTCACTCAACTCTCTCCTTGGGAAGGGTAGCAGTTCGGCGGAGTCCTCCAAGGGGGCCAACAGGGGAAAAGGGAAGGGTTCAGGGAGTTCGTTGGCGGCTGCAGGTACTTACACTTGGTCTTTTAATTACAGTGGTCTTTCTAATACCTGTACTTACACACAACTCCTTTTAATTACAGTGGAGAGGCCGCGGAGGAGTACTCGCAGGAGGGCACCCTCGCCTGTACCCTCTGCGCACAGCTCTAGTGCGGAGGACAACCGAGAGGAGGAGGCGGAGCAGGGGCAGCAGGACGAGGAGGCGGAGCAGGAGGGGGGAGGAGGAGGCGGAGCAGGGGGGAGGGGAGGAGGAGGAGGAGGAACGTGCGGGAGGAGAGGCTGGGGGCGGAGGAAGGCGACTCACCTAAAGTTTGGTTGCCGAGGCCCCTCTTCGCGCACGGGGCGGCGACGCGTGCCCCCGGCGGCGAGCTCCGCGTGGAGCCGCAGGGCGCGGTCGGCGCCGCACTCATGGTGCGGTGGAGGGCGGCGTGCTCGTCCCCCTAGGCTCGATCCGTGCTGGTGGAGGCGAATCGGGCGGCCGTGGCGGCGAGATGGGCGCGACGGCGAGGGGAGGAAGTAGGGGGTTGTACGGTGACGTCAGCGCGACGTCACCGGGGAGGAGCAACGCGTGCGTGGAGAGTTAGAGGGGGTGGAGTGGACTTCGGGAGAGGGAGAGTGGGGCTGGTTTGGGCCGCGGGCGAGCGGGGAAGGGAGGCTGGGCCACGGGGTAGAGCTTGGCCGGCGGCCGGTTACGGCCCAAGGTAAAGTTTTCTCTTTTTCTTTTTCTGTTTTCCTTTTTCTTTTCTATTTTGAGTTTGAACTTGATTTTGAATTCCATTTCAAATCTAACTTGGATTTTTGGATGGTTTCTATGGTTTAGAATTATCCTAAGGTTAGAACAAGCATATGCATAGGGTTGGTTTCAAAATACTCTAATGCAATTCATTTTTCTAATGCATTATCCTATTAAAGTTAATCTAGTTTTTAATATTAAAAATACTTTTAATGTTCTTTTTAAATGCTTTCTAATTTTAGGGTGTCACATTACCTCTATTAAACAAGGTGTGACTAATCAAAGAGAGGTTTAATCATGTGGGTTCATGACTGTGAGCCACGGCTATTCGAATAGATTATTTAACTCTGTAGAGGGTTGTGCTTTATGACCATATCAGATACCACATACCAAGGCCTTTTGACAGTACTATCATACGAGACTCGTACCCACTGGTGTCTGTTTATGGACAACATTCTTTAACTCCATCCATAAATATTACTGGGTCTAAACAAGGGTCATCATACGTCCGACGTCAGATTATTTCGCGACAGAGATGTATGATGTAATAAATTAGGTTCTCCAAATCTTATCCAACGATTAAACGAAGATCCTGCTCCAGCCTAACCATAAAAATGCACACGCATGCTAGACAGCTAGAGGAAGCTGGAGATTAAAAACTGCGTGGGATTGTGGGCATGGTTGTGCGGCGATATCACTGGCACCACATGGGCAGTACATAGCAAATCCAACTCCAAGTAACCTTGGCCGAGCAATTAAACACCTTCACGAACCAAACACCTTCAAATATAAAAGACAAAATGGAATTTTAAAGTGGGTTTCCTGTTTTCTCACTGCATAAATATGTATTAAAAAAATTGGATCTTTATTTATTTCGAAACGTTTTTCTCAGAAATTCGCCGGAACACCGATTCCGTTTTGGGATCGCTCGCTTCATATTCGCGAAACCTACGTGGCAATCCGAGTCCGAAGGCTCCGAGCTAGAAGCAGACAAGCCCGTCCATATATCTCAGCGCCGGCAAAGATTCTTGACGCCTGACGGTGACACGATATCAGAGTTGAGAAATTCGAATAGAGCAATTAAGTAGAAAAGACGATCCTGACGCCTGACGGTGACACGGCGGAGGTCAGAGCCCGAACGAGAAGAGAAACCAGCAAGAAAGGGAGGCCGCCCGCCGGAAGGGGAGAAGAAGAAGAAGAAGAAGAGGGACATCCGAACACAATGGAGGCGTGGCGATTCGGCTTCAACCTTCCCCCGGCGAACAAGTTCGATCCCACCGACGCCGACATCGTGGCGCACTACCTCCTCCCTCGCGCCGTCGGGTATCCCAACCCCTACGCGCACGCCATCATCGACGCCGACCCCTGCAGCTGCCCGCCATGGGAGCTCCTGCGCCGCCAGGGCCATGGCGAGTCCGACCACGCCTTCTTCTTCGCGCCCCCGCGCGTGCCGGACCCCAAGAAGAGGGCCTACCGCGCCGTGGCACCCGGCGAGGACGACGGCGTCGGCGGCACCTGGGACGGGCAGAGGAGCGACGCCATCCGCCTCGTCCTCCTCCGCGGCGGCGATGGCGATGGCGCACGGCCGCTGGAGATCACGTTCAGGCGGGCGAACCTGTCGTACTACCATGGCCAGCAGAAGAAGAAGACTAGTGGGTGGGTCATGCACGAGTACCAGATCGTCGACCCGCCACATCTGTCAGCCACCGTGCTATCGCGTGTCAAGATCACGAGAGAGGGGAAGAAGAAGAAGAAGCAGGAAAAGGAAAAGGAAAAGGACAAGCAGCAGCAGGCTGCCGCCGTCGCCGCTGCCGGTGCCGGCCGTCAGGTTGTGCCTCCGGGACCGGACCAGCCGGGCCCGAGCAACTACTACGATCAGCCAACCGGCGGCGGCGTCATGGGGGACACGGGTGGTTGCTATGGCGGCAGTGGTGGCGGCGGCGGCGGCAACTACATGTACGAGGGCTACGGCAGCGGCGGCGGCAACTGTTTTGCCACCGGAGACGACAGCGGCCGCTACGACGCGAACGGCGGCGGTGCCATGGGAGAGACGGGCGGTTACTATGGCGACGGTGGCAATGGCTACTTGAACCAGGACCCCGGCTGCTACTTGGGCCACGGTGACGGCGGCGGCTACTGTTTTGACGTTGGAGCCGGCAATAACTACGACTATAAGTATCACGACTGCGGTAATGGAGGTCAAAAAGAAGAGGAGCAATGCTGAACAGAGTACTATCTGTAGGAGAACTACCCACACCGGCTCTGCGTAAGTTTGGGCTATGTTAAGTTTGTCTTGATTTTTTATTATTCATCTATTATCTTATTACAAGAGAAGCAAAAGTAGCCACCAGATTCACTGAGATGGCCTAGAAAATTATACATTAATCTAAAAAAGAGAAAAACATCCACCGTTGGATTTTATGAAGATCTAACGGTCCATAACGCCGAGAGGGCCTAAAAAATCTCACGTTAATCTAAAAAAGAGAAGAATCTCCACCTTCAGATTTTATGGCGATCTGACGGTTCATAACGTAACTTAGACAACCTCTATAAAATTGAAATAATAAATATTCCATACATTAAACATCCATGCAGTACGTGAATTGGAATATTCCATATATTAGACATTGTTTTCTAACTTAAAAAGGATATATAGTCCAATTAAAAAGGACAAAGTCCAAAAGGGTACAAAGTCCGATTAAATAAGGATACAAAGTCCCATAAATTTTCATGTCGGACACTACACAAATAAACTCCATGGCGGACTCTACACAAATAAACTCCAAACCACCAACCACGTAAGGCCTCATGCACGTCCGACTCTAACACAAATAAACTCCCTCCTAATAAATAAATATAACATAAGACAACACGATAGAGCACCTCGAACCGCAATCGCCATAATAGACCGAGACAGCTCCGATTCAACCCATCTAGAAATTATCACGTTAATTCAAAAAAGAGAAGGATTTAGTTCGTCCGATTTTATGAAGATCTAACAGTCTAAAATAACTTAGAGACTCCATGACAAATATAACTAATAAACATACAAATTCAAAACTAAAGGAAAAATAAAATTACATGTACGACCGGATTCCTTTTCTTAGAAAAGGACATGAAAGACTGAATAGAACTATACAGATATATAGATTCATTGCCAAGTCCTGACTTAAGATTCTATCCGGACCATTAAATCTTCATGTTAGGAAAAATATCCAGCCTTTCATAACCGTTCAAATTGGTATGTTTATTTATACCCAAATTAATTCTATAGTCAGCCTGGAAGCATGTACAATCAGACGAGTCTTGCCACGCTCACGATGTGTTCATGAGAATAATTAGAAGAAAAGAGATGGTAAATGAAAGGCACATTGTAACCAAGGAAAAGATGCGATATAATTTGAATATGGAAAGACCCCTGAGTCTACGATTTGCATTTTTTTTCGAAACACAGTACATGCGTAGATGTTCATATGCACGCACACACACTCACCCATATGAATATACACACAACCCTACTCCTATGAGTACCTCCGAGAGACTGAGCCGATTGACTCTCAAGATTGACTAAGTCACAACTGGCGCCTTAGTCGTCACTATAGACAGACACGTCGCCTACCACTAAAAGAATAGTATCGGTTAAATTATAAAATAAACCAAAGAATCTTACCGACTGATTTATGCTTAGTTCACCACGATTGACGATTTTACATAGACGATGCGTGCAACGTCGGCCAAGTAAAAAAGCAGTGACTCAGTGGAGATGAACAACCAGACGCCTTTTGTGAAGAAGGTACAAAGTTTTGACTTATGATCAAAGTTGCAGCCCATGCCACAACCGTGCGCGGCACCATGGGTTATAAGAAAGATACACATCATTGATTTTTATGGTGATCTACGTCTTCGCTAAACCCAAAGAGTAAATATTGCATACAATTTAAATGAAAAAATATCAGTTACTCAAAGCTTACATGTTGAAAGTGGTCAATAAACAGCTCAATTCAAACCTAAAAATAACACATTAGTAATTGATTGGTATACAAATTGTTAAGTAAATTAATAGATAAAGTGCATACGAAAAAATACAATTAATAAATAACTATTTTTTTCAATTTCTATTGAGGCTAGAAAGTAAATTACTTATGTAATGAGCTAATGTAGAATATAATTAGTTAAGAGCTAAATTTTGAATTAGGAGAGAAAAGTTTCAGATTACATGAAACTGCCACCCACACTGCAATCCATTGATGGGAGAGGCAACATACATGACACCTCTGGCCATGCAACCCGGGCAACACCATGGATGCTGCATTTGACTACAAATGTAGCTACCCACCCAAGCAATGATTTACACAAGCTAATGCAAATATGAAATGGCATCTTTAGCATCAAGATTTGGAAGAAATCAAATATAGTAATTTCATTCACACTGAGCATGCGACGAAGGTGGATGGGTTGATCTCCAAACATAAGACAATTTGATGCCGCCAACAAAGGAGACGACATACTAGGTCTCAACAGTAAAGCGAGCCAAGCATATTGCATAGACCCGTAAAAATCACGATGATTTCTAAAAGGCACAAAACTAAAATAACACATCATAGATGCTCCAAGGCAGCTCCAAGAAGAGTTAACAATTGAAACGTTGGAGCTGCTCAATTACCAAAGAAGGAAAAAGAATATAAGGATGGGAAATAAGAAAAAAATAATAAATCATTGATCTTGGTTGGTGGGCCAGGATAATTGCACTGGAGGATATCCACACAATTTTATTGGCAAACTCATCTAAAACTATACTATATTGAAATTATATTACAATACTATCTTACATAAAAGATATTATTTAATATTATTAGGACTTTTAAATAAGTAATGATATTATCATAAATAAAATCTAAAACAATGAACTAAGTATTGTCGGTAGGTTAGTTTCTTTGCATCACTATTAAATTTACAAAAGAAAAAAAGTGAAATCTTTAAGAAAATATTGCACAAAAGAGAAATATACCTACATGATAATCTGACAACAGAAAGTGCTATTTGCCCTAAAAGGAAAGCACCCAGTCGGAGATGTTGATGAAGTAAAAGAAGAAGGAGATGTCGAATACAACATATAAAAGGTACCCAATAGGATTGGTGAAGTGTAAGATTGGAGGAAAATCAACAAGGCCGACCTCTCCACATCACACCACCTATGCAAAAAGAAAATACGTGGGGCCATCGTGGCTACAAGGCAACTTGGTCAACTCGCCAGTGAATGAATCCAAAAATGCAAGATTGAACAGATGAGAAAATTATAAGCTTGGAAATATAATCCAGTTAAGATTTTAATTAGTCAAAGTGCAAAAGGACATCATTTGTCGTTTTCTCTCAATAACTCATTACGTAAAAGCTGTTAATTCACATATATCTTCTTCTTAGAACCTAACTAAAATTTATATCTATAACTAAAACTCTCTAACAGAAATTAACATGAATACATTATATTCCTTTTAGCAAACACAAAAAAAACAGTATCTCCTATTCACTTTTATCATGAATTAATGTCTGAGGACATAAAATAGTTTATAAATGGGATGATAACTTGGTTTGGACCATTTAAAAAATGAAAACAATGAAACAATAAAACAAATCATTTGAAAGAATTTTTTAAATAAAAAAGTCAAATGTTACTTTGTAAATACTTAGCTACCTGCGCAATTTGCGCGGGCCATCCCGCTAGTTTTGAATTATGTTGAAGCATTCAAATTAAATGGTTCATATGAATTATTTAGACTAGCTTTTTATTTATGTACAACAAATAAAGAAAACACCAAGCAACCATCTTGAATTTAAAAATAAATAAATAAAACAATAAGCAGTGTAATAAGCTGTGGAATCTCTTCCATGTCGAATTGTGGAGTATCTTATTGACATATATGTGGAATCTCGGCCCAAAGAAAACAATTTAATTATGTACAATAAGCTGTGGAGTACCTTATTTACACATATACACTCACTACTGAATCTCTTTTATTTTGGGGGAAGGGATTCAGCAACCACATAATTTGGCATCTCTATACTCTCTTCCACACTCGAAACCAAATACATTTCCTTCACTAACTGTGTAATATGGTGTGGGTACTTACAAGGGTGCAAAGTGCCTAGTTCCTCGCTGTATGCATGCTACATCCTAGATCATGCTTCAGTTTAGTGACGCATGCAGTCAGGCATTGGAAGGTTGTATATGTATTATTGCGGTTTTCTTAATCCGAAGCCTTTTGTCTCACTATGGCGACACATGTCCTGCATGTGGTGCTTGAATCGATCCCATCTACGTACATTATACACAGATTAACATTTAGATTTTCTCCTCACTCAACTGATGATTATGAACAACACAGTTTCAAATCCTCCATCTTCTGGCCATTGCAAGTATTTGAAACTCAATGATACTAATAAATAAATAAAAATTTTAATGTATGTTAGCATAGTATACACATAAAGCAATCACTATACTGTACTTAAAAATGTATGACCGTCAAATTCGTCGTCCTGTTTAGTATAGATAGATGATACTCCGATTATCCTATATAAGTAAGATTTATACTACCAAAGAAAACATCGCATGATAATACTGTTGCCTGCTTCTATGACAGAAAACCATGGTTTAATCTCATCAGTAAATTAACAGCATGATCACCGGACGGCAGGAAAGACAAGACCAACTGACGATTTTGTTGCATAATGGTGGCATGATAATACTGTTGTATCTGCTCGTGCAGTTAGCGATTTTGTTTTGAAGCTTAAAAGAACACATACTGTTTCACCTTCATCTATCCTGTCTTTCTGGCTTGCTGCCGTCTGTTCCACTAGGTGGCCTCATAGCAGAGAACAAATCTTTAGGACCAAATCATTGCGGGAGAACATTATTTTGTTTTACAACAACAAAAACACGATTATTTTTCTAAAAAATATTCAGATTGCTAAATATGTGTACATTTGCTTTATGATTTTGCCCCTCATAGACGCATCTATTTTCTCTCTCTCTCACTCTACTTGCCATTTCCTATGTCTCTCCTCCGGGGGGTTGCGGGAGAACATTATTTTGTTTTACAACAACAAAAACACGATTATTTTTCTAAAAATATTCAGATTGTTAAATATGTGTACATTTGCTTTATGATTTTGCCCCTCATAGACGCATTTATTTTCTCTCTCTCTCACTCTACTTGCCATTTCCTATGTCTCTCCTCGGGGGGTTGACATGCCTTCTTCGTCATCTAATAACTATGGTGAGGGGTGTATTATATTGCCCTTCCTCCATTTTGCATAAAGTTTCTCTCTCTCGATTCCCGTGCCCCTCTCACAGTGCATAAACTTTCTTCATTTTTCACTCTTTCTTCTGCAACTAAACAGGCCCTTAAATACATAATTAGTAGATAAACTTAGCAGATAGGTGCATCTCTCTAATTACTCATTTAGATATAGTAACTTTACAACAAGTGCTTGGTCGTTGAGGGAAAAACAAAAATCATTTTAGAAGGAGACAGAGCCTATCAAATAGTACAAACGAATTTGTAGAAAGGTTCGGCTCCAAATTAGGAAGCTTCAGTATTTTCCTCTCCAATAAATTCCAAATGGTAACAACCTTTCTTTAGCTAGGAACGGATCGCACCGGCAAGGGCATGCGCGTGCATAAGTACGCGGGAATGTAAATACTAACGGAGCCAGATCGATCGATCCTCTCTGCACATCGCCGGTGGCGGCGGCCGCCAACACTGACGACAGGATGCTGCTGCTCGCGCCCTACGCCGTAATGGAGAGCGAGAGGGGCCCCGGGGGCTGCCCGGCCGCCGACGACCCCAACACCGCCGCGGCCGCCCGCACCACCTCCGGCCACGCCATCAGCGTCTCCCTCCGCCGCGCCCCGCCGCCGGCGCTGTCGTGCATCTGCGTCCACTTCCCGGAGTCCGCACTCGCCTTCAGAGAGGGCCATTCCACCGTGATCGCGGCACACGGCGACTCCGTCCTCATCTACGTCATCCTCCTGGTCCAGGAACCGGGATGCTACACATGCATCCGCACCGCCGACTACTTCGTCTACAGCCCCGGCGCCGCCGCCACAGCCAAACGGCGGCGGCGCCCGCCGTCGTTGTGTCTTCTCCCACCCTACTGCTGTCCGAGCTCTTCTCCCACCCTACCGCCGTCGGCCTCCTGCGCCTTGGTGACGGCGAGGCGGCGGAGCTCGTGGTGGCGGAGCTCAGGATGACGGTGCAGCCCAGCTTGTGTCACGAGCCAAAGGCGGCCGAGCTCGTCGTGCTCCGTGCCGGCGAGTGGTGCGTCACGTGGCCGAGCATAGTGCCGGACTCGTTCGAAGCCCAGGCCGTGGTGCCCCTCGGCCGGCGGCGGCTGTGCTGGGTCGACTTCGCCCACGGCGTCATCTTCTCCGACGACGTGCTCGCGGCGAGCCCCACGCTGCGCTTCGTGCCGTACCCGGAGGAGGCGGTCAGCTGCCTCGGCTATTGGTACCTCCGCCGCCTCCGGGAATCTTCGTGTGTCTGCGTCACCGCTAGCGGCGAGGTGAAGCTCGTCAGCGTCGTCTCTCCCGGTGAGCCCTGCTCCGACGACTGCCTCGGGTGCCCATGGCGGCTTGGGTTGTGGAAGAATCCATGGGCGAGAAGTCCGGGGAGCTCTGGGCAATCGACATGAATTGCGGCCTCTCGCGCGCGTCCAACTGGTGTATCCACTCGCCAACATGAACCGCCGCCCTCTTATTGCTGACAAAAGCGCTGCAAAGTCTGAAGAAGAGGATGAGCACACGGGAGGAAAAGGGCAGAAGAGAGGAGCTGAATTGATCAGCAGCCCACGTCGTAGCAAAAGGGCTTCCAAGAGGAATGTGCGTGTCACCGGCAAAGAATGGGTCAACTGATGGAATAATATCATTCTATGCTTGTTTATCAAAACATAATCACGTACATTTTGGTTGTTTGATTTGCATTACCATACTGTTTGGTGATCTCAAAACACAATATTTTTTCCTGCACATCTTATTATGCCGGAAAGTTTTCAGGCTCCTATGGAAACATACAGAGATAGACCTATCTCCTATGAGCAATTGACCAAATTGCCTCACTTTGCTTTAAGAGTTTATTAACAGTCGACACGCTGGTGTCGTTGACTGGCTGCCTAGCTAGATATAAGCTGTGCAGGAAGGGGCCAAGGGCAACTACGGTCTACGCATGAGGCTGGCTTCTGCACACACCCACAAGGGAAAGTGCCATGGTCTAGACACTACGGGAAACTGCGACTTTGCCGTGTGCCTCTATGTTTGCCGTGTGCAGGAAGTCGGGCACACGGCAAAAGGCTTGTTTGCCGTGTGCCACGTCTACGGCGCACGGCAAAGTTACCACGCACGGCAACAATGCTAGTTGCCGTGTGCCCCAGCCACTAGCACACGGCAAAGGTGGAGCACACGGCAAATGTAGCTATTTGCCGTGTGCCAACGTCGCGGCACACGGCGAAGACAACGCCGGATGACGGCCGTTATTGTTTGCCGTGTGCCAACAATCAGGCCCACGGCAAAGAGGCCTCACGTGCGATGCACGCGCGTCGGCCGTTGGACAGCCGGCGTGGAGAGCGACGGCGTTATCTCTTTGCCGTGCGCCCTAGATGAGCACACGGCAAAGAGGTTACTTTGCCGTGTGCTTGCCCGAGGCACACGGCAAAGAGGCTACTTTGCCGTGAGCTTGCCCGAGGCACACGGCAAAGATGCTACTTTGCCGTGTGCTTCTCCTAGGCACACGGCAAAGCTGCCAAAAAAACGTGTTATTTGCCATCTAAATTTTTTTGGTAGTTCACATACATTGTTTTGTACTCTATGTTTCAATTTGGTACACTTCTCGATCATTTTATTATATTTAGCGATTTTATTTGTTTTAAAGGATTTTTTCTTATAAATCAAATTTAAACTGCAAATGCATGAAATAATAGAGCAAATTGTGTGGAAAAATGACATTGAGCATACTAAGTGCAGTGTAAGGCCGTATCCAGTAGTTGACATGAATGTTCGAAAATCTTGGTCATGAAACATTAGCACGAACGGGTGACCGAATAGTGTTTAAATTAAAAAAAATCAAACGAAGTCTGAAAATCATGAGATTTTGCAGTATGTCATGGTATCATGCAATACATGTGTGGTAAAAACCTGAGTAAGTTTCAGAATTATTTTTACGTACAATGCTTTAAACCGGAAGCTTCACCGGATAATGTCCTAAGAGAATAGAATGATGTGGTTACGTTTGTTGCCGTAGTTACTTTCGAATTTGAGTTTGAAACTTTTTGTATAGGCAACAACCAATATATGTTGTATCAAGTTAAATTTTAGTATTTTTACAGTTGTTTCTTATAATTTTAATGTATTAATTGCAGTTATAACATTTTAATAGACATAAATTGGATTTCACATACAAATGCATTAAAATAATAAAATAGACTGAGTGTAAAAGCATATTTCTATTATTGAGTTTAGTAGGCAATGTTTTCAAGAACAAAATATATTTGTATTATAGATAGTTTGATTTCAATTCAAAATTACATAAAATAATGGTGTGATTTGCCGTGTGCTAGGTCTCGTGGCTCACGGCAAAGGCCGTGTTTGCCGTGTGCCACAGTTCCGGGCACACGGCAAAGGCCGAGTTTGCCGTGTGCCCCAGATCCGGGCACACGGCAAAGCTGCTCACACTTAGCCGATATGCGCCCTGGTCGAGGTCACGACCTTTGCCGTGTGCCCAAGATCTGGACACACGGCAAAGGCAGCACCTTTGCCGTGTGCCTAGATTTGGGGCACACGGCAAAGGCCGTGACCCCACCAACTCCAGGTCACTCTCTCACCCACGCGCCCCGTCTCTCACTCTCACTCCCCAGCCGCTCCGCCGCCGCTTCGCTCAGCCGCGCCGCTCCCCCGCCGCGCCGCTCCCCTCTCCCGCCGCGCCGCTCCCCCACTCCACCGCGCCGCTCCGCAGCCGCGCCACTCCGCCGCTCGACCGCCGCTCCCCCACGCCGCCGCGCCACTCCCCCGCCGCGCCGCTCCCCCACGCCGCCGCGCCGCTCCGCCGCCGCCGCCTCCACCGCCGCTCCCCCACGCCGTGCCCCTCCCTCGCCGCGCCGCTCCCCCGCCGCGCCGCTCCCCCACTCCGCCGCACCGCCGCCGCCGCCTCCACCGCCGCTCCCCCACGCCGTGCCCCTCTCCACCGCCGGCCGCCGTGCCCCTGCGCCCCTCCTCTCCCCTGCCCTACGCCCGCCTCTCCCCCACGCCGTGCCCCCGCCAGCCGCCAGGGCCCTTCTCCCCCACCGGCCGCCATGCTCCCTCTCCCCTGAGAGAGCCGGCCGCCGGGCCCCCTCTCCCCCACGTGTGCCGTCGTAGGAGGAGGAGAGGAGCAGAAGCAGGGGGAAGAGGAGCAGAAGGAGGGAGAAGAGGAGGAGAAGGCTCGACCCTCGGCTGTCACATTCTTGGTGAGCTCGTAGTTCGGTTTTTTTTTTAATTGCAGGTGATTGACAGAGATGGTGGGCGGCATGCCACGGAGGTGCATGTCCGTGTTCAGACGTGCCTCTACTTCCGATGAACCGGAGGGGTCGTACGGTGTCTTCGCCCGAGGCAAGGGTCGAGGGAAGGGTGGCCCTAGGCGTCAGAGGAGGAGTGCACCGTCTGCGCCTATAGATCCGCCTTCGCCTGAGGAGCACTCAGAGGAGGACGAGCAGGAGGAGGACGAGCACGAGGAGGAGGAGGCGTCGGGTGCTGAGGAGGAGGGGGGAGGACGAGGACGAGGACGAGGACGGGGTACCTACGCCGGCGGTGTGGTTGCGAGGTCCGTCACGACTCCCAGATAGGCCGATACCTTTCGACCAGCGCCCGGTGATTCGACCAGTTGGTTCTATGTAAGTAACTAATATTTCATCACTACATTTCGAAAGTTCAAAATCACAACAACCATGATATTTTATCTTATTCACTTTGTCATGCAGGAGCTGGGAGGTAGTCACTCCAGGAGGTCACAAACGCAGGGTCAACGGGATCCTGGGTCTTTTGTGCAGGGAGCACTTCCCAGGCCTCGTCCACTACGAAGGGAAACACGAGCCGGCCTGGACGTGGGACCACTACATCGCCGCCCCCGACCAGTACGACCGACAAGGCAGATTGTTCAATAACATTGCGGAGCGGGTGAAGGAGGAGCTGTGGGTAAGTCTTTCTCGGACTACTTGGTCAATATCTCTCATTTTTTCAACATTTTTTGTAATAGTGACTCGATACATCGTGTTTGTTTTGCAGGATTTCTACACATGTCAGGCAGGCCAGCAGGCACGGGCAGCAACTGTGTCTCACGCTCGGTGCGTTAAGCTGGTGAAGGACATGCATTACGAGGCGCAAGTCCAGTGTGTCGTGAACTATGGCGCAAAGCACCTTGGACGGAAGATCAAGAAAAAAGAAGCAAGAACTCTCAAGCTGCGGGAGGATCAGTACTTGGAGGTAAGTTCAGATTTATTGTCATATTTAGTATATTGCTTTATTTTGAATTTTACTTGTCATTCACTTGATACCGTGTAGGTTCCGGTGTGGTGGTGCCGCAATGACCTTCCGTGCTGGCGTCAGATAGTGACCAAGTGGTTCACACCTGAGTGGGAGGAGTTGCACAACGCTGGCCGAGAGCGGCGTCTGCTGGTGTCCGGAGGAACACACCATCAAGGACCTCTTAGCAACGAGGAGTACAGGGCTAAATGGGTACGTTGATTCATTTATTTATTGTAACGTTCAGTTTTGTATAATTTCTAATCAACTTGCTTTTTTTTGCAGTCTCAGTCACATGAAGGCGCCCAGTGCAGCGAGTTCATGGGATGGGCTATGGGCCGGAAGGGGAAGGCGTCTGAGGTCACCTACAACCCGGAGGATGGGCCTGAGGCGTACAGCACTCCCTCCGTCCACACTCGCATAGCTGCGTACACAGAGGCGGGGAGGCAGGTCCATGGGCCAGAGTGGGATCCGGCGAATGAGCCTCTCGATGGAGATATCATCATGAGGGTGGGAGGAGGCAAGAAGCACGGCCGATACGCTATAGGCGACGGCATTCTAGACACGGCCACCACTCCTACTCTCGCCCAGGTTCGAGCGCAGACCACGGACACGTCCGTGCCCATACGCCCACGGCTTTCCCTGGCGGAGATGAGAGTACAGGAACTTCAGGTTATTTCTGATTTATTTAACGTTTATTAAATTTGTGCATGTATCTGCTTTGCATTGTAACAATAATTGGGATGAAAAATTGTAGGCCCAGCTGGCGGCGCAAGCGGAAGCACACGAGGCCGCGCTAGCCGCAGAGAGGAGGTTACGGGAGGAGGAGGCGGCAAAGACGCGGATGGAGGTCCAGCAGCAGCTTGCCCAGATGTACACTTACATGTCCGGTAGCTTTGCTCAGTTGGGTCAGTCCGTACCACCGATGATGTTCCCTTCGGTTATGGGTTTGGGTCCAATGACTCCTTTGGTGAGCCACTTGACTATCTGTTTGATTCAGTTCCCGTACTTACAAACTTAGAGAACGTAGAGACTTAGAACAAATTAGAGACTTAGAATCTATTATTTTCTGATATCTAGTCTTTTCCATTTTCTGCAGCATCCGTCGGCGGCATCGAATACGCCGGACTTGTCACCGGGAGTGTCACCGACGTTGCCTCCACAGCAGTTGTTCCCACCACCACCTTCGCAGCCATAGCGTCACTTTGTTTGCATTTGTGAACTTGTGCCCGTCGTTAAACTCTTTTGCTTGTGGCACTTTGCATTTGAAAACTTGTGGATGCTTGTTGTGGTCACTCGTACGTTTTGTTTGTGAACTAGTGGATTATGGTTGTGATATATTATCTGTCTGTGATGCTTGTTGTGATGTATGAATTATATCTATGATGTTTGTTTGAGTTGGGACCTTTAAAAACAAAAAACACACAAAGTAGTGGCAGCTCGGCTACTTCGCCGTGTGCTGCAGACCTTGGCACACGGCAAAGTGACCATTCTTTGCCGTGCGCCAGAGGGGGCACACGGCAAAGAATGGTCTCTTTGCCGTGTGCCGCACACTTGGCACACGGCAAAGTTTGAATCTTCGCCGTGTGCTGCAGATCAGGGCACACGGTAAAGTTTGAAACTGCGCCGTGCGCGCCAGATCTGGGCACACGGTAAAGTTTGAAACTTCGCCGTGTGCTCAGCTTTGCGGCACACGGCGAACTTGCAACTTTGCGACGCGGTTACGGTGCGCCGTTAGGGGACGCACCGTTATGCACTTTATTTTGCCGTGTGCTTAAGTAGACACACGGCAAAGGCTTTGCCGTGTGTCCGTGCAATGGTACACGGCGAAGTTGGCTTTACCGTCGTGGGCGCTGCCGTCGGCTCTTTGCCGTCGGCGGCACACGGCAAAGACTTTGCCGTGTGCGACAGGGTCTTTGCCGTGTGCCGCAGGCACACGGCAAAGAGCCGCTCTCCCGTAGTGAGAGGAAGTTGTAGAAGTAGATGAGCGGAAATAGCAGCCGTACGAGAGCACAACACCCACATCGTTAGCCCCGTGAATAGGAGCAATACTACGTGCTTCATGGCCACGGCGCGCGGCACAAACACTCAACGTGCCCACATCTCTACCTCAGTATATTTTTATTACCCATAGATCCCACTAAAAAAATAAATGACCTTTGGTCCCTTGTCATTTAGTACCGGTTGTCTAAAACCCGGTACTAAAATGGTCACCGACACATTTAGTACCGGTTTGTAACATTGAAAGCCTCGGAGACCCATTTAGTCCCGGTTTGTAACCCCAACCGGTACTAAATGGCGCGTTTTAGTACCGGCTAGTGTTACAATCCGGTACTAAAATGGCGTGCCACTTTAGTCCCGGTTTGTAACACAAGCCGGTACTAAAACGCGTCATTTAGTACCGGTTTTGTAACGCCCTACTTTTTAAGTCATTTAGAAATACAGGCTTATCAAAATTTTTCTTTAATTAGACCTAATTATCTCTCTCCTAACAATATTTCAAAATATACATTTCCCAAATCAAACCATGCATTAAATTAAGCATGTGTGTTGCATTTGAATGCTTAGAAATTCTCTTTAATTCTCTAGATAGAAGTCCCTTCAAATTCCCTTCCCAATCTTTTGGATTTGATATTTAAATCTAATTTAAACATTAAGTCCTATTACAAACTCCACTAGAATCCCCCAACATAATATTCGTTTCGAGCCTCACACACAGATTCTATTTAAATTTGAATCTCCATTCAAATCTAAACCCAAGCCCTACTTCAAATAAACAGAAAAACCTCTTATCTGATCAATGGGCCGAATCCTAACTTCCGGCCCAAACTACCTTCGCAGTCCGTCGTTAAAGTCCGACCCTCACCCCTCAACTTCCAGCCGCGGCCGCCCTCTCTCCTCCTCCAGCCGGCCCGCGGACCATCTCCTCTCGGCCCAGCTAACGCGCGGCCCACTCCGCCTTCCCTTCCTTCTCCCTGGCCTAGCCCACGGCCGCGCTGACGTCGAGGTGACGTCATGCCGATCCCCTTCCTCCAGCCTCTTCCTCCCAGCCGCTCCAACGCCGCTCACCGCCGCTCGATTCCCGGCCACCGGCCGGGATTCATCCCCGGAGCGCGCGAGCGACGCGTGGCAGCACCGCGAGCTGCCACCGCGCTCGCAGTGCGGCGCCGACCACCCCTTCGCCGGCCAAGCCGAGGTCGCCGCTGCCGTCATCCCGTCCCGGCCGCTTCCACGCGTCGCCGGCTCGACGACCGTCGGTGCGACGTGGAGGCCTCCCCGGCGCCTCCACCCCCTATAAAAGGGAAACGCCGAGCCCTTCGTTCCTCCACGGCCGCGGCCACAACCCCGCCACCGGCGCTGCGCCGCCACACGCGAACGCGCGCACCGCCGGCAAGCACCGCACCGGCCGCGCCCCACCGCCGCACCTGCTCGCCGCTCCACCGCGCCGAGCCCCCCGCGCCACCACCACCGCCGCGCACGCCGGCACAGGCGCCGGCGCCGCTCTGCCCCCACCCCCCACCGCACACCCCGCCGCTGCGCCACGCCGCCAGCGCCACCCCACGCCACGCCGCGCCACCGCCACCGCACGCCGCACCCAGCCGCCGCCGCGTTGTGCACCGCCACGCCACACGCCACTGCCGCCGTGCCCCACGCTGCTCCCCTCCTTCTCCTCCTCCCCGCTAGCCCCGCCGTGCCGCGCGTGAGCACAGCGCCGCCACCAGCGCCGCCCGCCACGACGCTGGCCGCGCGCGCCCTCACCGCACCACGCCGCGCCATGCTACACCCGCAGCGTCGCGCCGCCCCGGCGCTGCCCCGCCGCGACACACCGGCCGCCCTCCCCTTCCCTCCTACTCCGCCGGCAAGGAAAAGAGGAAGAGGAGAACGGTCACCGGCCGCCGTCCCCTTACCCCACTACCACTGCCAGTGGGCCCGGCCGACACCGTCAGACGCCGTCCCCTGCTCTCGCCCGCTGACAGATGGGTCCCACGGACGCCGGTCGCGCGCCCCGTCACGCGCCACGTCGCGTGGACGCGGTCCACTGGACCAGTGGCCCATTAGCCGCGGTCCACCGCGCCGGCCCACGAAACAGTCCACGTAGTGGGCCCCACCAGCCCACGCCAGCCAGCCGTCCCGCAGCGTCAGCACTAGCAAAATGCTAGGTACACCCGGTACGTATACACTAAATCTTACTTAGAGCCCTTCCTCCACTCCAAAAATTCCCCAAATTTCTCCAAAAATATTAGGAATATTTCTAAACCTATTAGAGCCATCTAAACCATTTTAGGATATTTCTTGACCCCAAATCCCAAAAGAGTCACTCTCATCCAATAGGAAATCCCATTAAGTGCACCCCAAAATCCCCCCTTTCCTAATCCAAAGCTCCATAAAATCCCCAAGTTTTTCCATAAATACTAGGGATTATTCTAAGCATTTCCATGTGCTTAGAGCCCTAGGATTTATGTCCTAACCCCAAATCTCGATCGCACTACTCCAAAGCCCCGCCAAAACCCCGTCCAAAAACCCCGCGAACGTCGTTTCGCCGCCCGATCAAAACCCGGGGTTTTGGTAAGACCCTAACCGTTATACTATCCAAACCCTTCTTAAAAGCCATCACCCGGGAGCTATCTCTTAGAAATCTATATAACTCCCCAACCGTTCGATCATCCCCGAGGAAATTACTTATTAATTTCCTAGGAATTCCATTCCTTGAATCCATTAATTATTTACCATAATTAATGGATTATCTCCTAATATCTCTTTTTATCCTTTATTTCTATTCTGTAGGAATTGTTTGATGTACTGTTATACTGAATGTTATTTTCCATATTTTATTAATCTTTAGGTCGATGGCGTGATCAGGCTCCGCACAAGATGCCGAAGCTCACGAAGACCCAGAAGTCCAAGTCTGGTCAACGTCAAGTTTACGTACGCGTTAGCAGACGTCCCAGTACCGTTCGTGAAGGCAAGTCCTGGCAACCAACTCCTTGGTCATGCCAATCCCAATTCCTGCATAATAAAAGCAACCAAGTTAATAACATGGAAGGCATACTTTGTTAAAACATAAGGAGAACCCTCTATATTCCACCCCCCCTTGATTTATAGCCATCTCTAGCCCAAAATCCTATTAATAACCCCGGTCACGACCTGTCGCTGACCGAGCATTATTTAGAAGTAGATTTCTTAGGAATTCTACACCTTTATGTCTTGTGAGGAAAGAGGTTCCGGGAGATGAGAGTGAATGTTGGATTAATATAAAATGAACCAACTAAGAATAGAACCCCTAAGGACGGACTTGCGAGTAAGGGAGGCAGCGAGTAAGGGAGGCAGCCTCAATAGAGGATCCTGTCTCAAAGGCTTGCTCTGGTTGTATAAGGACCGGTTCATGGGAGAGTCTTTCTAATGCCAGTACCGCCATACGGGCCAAAAAGGACATAGCCTTCGGGAATGACCTGTAATGTGAGGCCTTGACCCACACCCGCTAGCAGCTCCTAGTAAATCCATCCCAAGGAGCCGCATGATTGGTGTAGAGTGCCGACCGGCGAACTGAGTAGCGCTCGGTGCCGAGTCGGGCACGCACCAAGTCGGGATACAGATGTACTGGAGACAGCCCCAGACAGAGGGCTGGGACTGGGCGGCACGGGTTGACTAGAGTACAGGGTAGGGAGACCCTGAGGGCCGAGGGCCCTAATATATGAGCTCATGGACCCGGGTCGGCATCCGCGAGGCGGATGATGATTAGTAGCCCCTGTTTAGCCCCCAGTACTATCTTTGGCTGGACCTAGGAAAGGCTGTCTGGAGACAGACGCCGACAGGTACGGGTCTCGTAGGTCGGCACCGCCTAAGTACAAAGTAAGTGCTGACCGACCGTATGGCATAGGGTACAACCTCTGCAGAGTAACCAACCTGTCGATAGCCGTGGCTCTCGGTTATGAGCCCATTTAGTCAAAGCCCCCATTGATTAGCATACACCAGTAGTAATAAATGATGAGATGGGCGGAGGCCCAGATGAGTGAGGCATAAGCCTGCCCAGAAGGACCCTGACGGTCTCTGGGAGAGAGAACTAAAATATGGGGACTGGCAGGGATGAGAATGCCCCTCCAGGACCAAACAACATAATACTTCTCCTTTCCCACCCCTGTTTACAAATGTATAACTTTACTTTGTACTTATATTTCCACCAAAGGATAACCTCAATCCCCTGCATGCATTATAACTTTACACAGGATTTGCTGAGTACCAATCATAGATGTACTCAGCCTTGCTTTCAACTATTACAGGTACACAGACGTGTAGGGCACTCCGGCCCATCCTCCCATGAATGGGCCATAATGCCACTCTCCGCTAAGGCGAAGGTAGTAACTCTCTATTTACTGCGCTTTTATTGCCTCCAATACTGATCCAGGGACTGATACAGGTGATTAAAGGACATCCAAAGGATGGTCGCCACAGGTTTGTGTTACAAACCGGGACTAAATGGGTCTCCACGAGTTACTTTAAAAGGAGTGCATCTCCCACTCAATCACAAGTGATGCATAGGTGGGATGGTAAGGAAGCTACGCGCGAGGCCGGAGGTCGTGGGTTCGAATCCTCGCGGCCGCGTTCGCGCATTTACACGTGAAAAATTCGCGTGACTTGGCCGGAGGTCGTGGGTTTGAATCCTCGCGGCCGCGTTCGCGCATTTATGCGTGAAAAATTCGCGTGACTTGTGACTTGCGGCGTTGCGCGTGTGCGGGCCTTTAAAATATTTTTTCCCTTTTATTTTGGGCGTAAAGTCGTAACACCAGCCGGTACTAAACTGCGCCGTTTATTACCGGTTGTGAAACCGGTACTAAACTTGGCTTCTCAACCGGTACTGAAAGTCGTTTTTTAGTTTTTTAGTAGTGTCCATCGGTGCAGATGAATATCGGGCATGTAAGAACTCTTCTTTGTATACAAGGACTTTTCAAATATGAACTAAAGGATTTTCTTGTACAAATGCAAATACTCTCACACACACACATACATATATGTATACACTCACTACGGGAAAACCCGAAGTTGCCGAGTGTCGAATCTTTGCCGAGTGTATTTTTTCGGACACTCGGCAAGAAGCTCTTTACCGAGTGTCAAAAGAATACACTCGGCAAAATAAAAACACTCGGCAAAGAAGCGCTTTGCCGAGTGTCAGACTAAAACACTCGGCAAAGATGGGTGTTTGTCGAGTGTATTCTTTGACACTCGACAGAGCGCTTCTTTGCCAAGTGTATTTTTTTGACACTCGGCAAAGATGAGAGATTTTTCAATTCTAAACATGCAAATGAAGTCTAAAAATGATGAGATTTGGTGTGATATGATGGTGTCACACATGGAGGCTATGACAAAATTTTGAGAAGACTTCACACATTTTATCATAATGATGTTAACAAAACTGTATATGTGTTATTCTATGTGAGAGTGTTAGTGAATGTATTTTTTGAATACAAACTTTTTAATATGATCTCACATGAAAAAAGTTTTATATCAAAGTTGTACAACTCGGTGAAATATAAAACTTTGTAGTTTACAACTTTTGTGTTTGAGACTGTTTAATATTTTACAATATCATTATAAGTACTTCAAAATCACCTTGGATTTAAATAAGTTCTATACCAAAGTTGTTAAACTCAATGAAATATAAAACTTTGTAGTTGAAAACTGTTTTATTTGAGATTGTTTAGTACTTCAAAAATACATTATAAGCTATCTGATTTTAAATTTTAAAATTTTAAAAATTTCAAATGACTTTGGATGTAAATAAGTTCTATACCAAAATTATGGATCTCTACGAGATATAAACTTTTGTAGTTGAACACTTTGTTGATTTAAACTCATTTAGATACCTAAAAATAAACTAAAAGTGTGTCAAACAAACACACTTCAATATCTCATCAATCCAAACCATTCAAATGGACCTCTCCCATTGGTCCAAATCCTAACCCATGGATCCCTTCCCTCCCCATCAGATAAGGCAGCTTCTCTCCCCCCCTCTCTCTCTCACCGTCAGCTCCTTCTCTCCCTCCCCTCTCTCTCCGACGGATGGCGGCGGCGGCGGCCTCGGCGGCCGGCGAGCGGAGGTGGCTCGGCCTGGCCAGGCCCCGGCGCGGCCTGGCCCCAGCGGCCGGCGCGTGGAGACGGCGCGGCCTGGCCCCAACGTGGCGAGGAGCGGCCGGTGCGCGGCCTGGCCCCGGCCCGGAGAGGGGCAGCCTGGCCCCAGCGCGGCGAGGAGCGGCTAGCGCGCGGCAGCGCGGCCTGGCCCCGGCGCGGCTCGGCGGCGCAGGCGGCGTGCGGAGGCCGGCGCGCGGCGGTGCAGGCGGCACCGCGGCACACGGAGGCCGGAGAGGGGCGGCCGGCGTGGCGCCGCGCGGAGGGCGGCCGGCCGGCTCGGCCCCTGCCGGCGCGAGCTCCAGGCCGCGCGGGGACGACCACCTCCAGGCTCCAGGCCCATCTCGGCGTCGCCGGCCACGTCGGGGGCCGGCCGGCGAGCGCCGGCGAGTGAGGGCGGCGGCGTGGCCAGCTTTGATTTTTTTATCTTTTTAAAAAAGGTTTGCCGAGTGTCAAATCTCGCACTCGGCAAAGGGCCCCTTTGCCGAGTTGGCGGTTACCGAGTGCCCTTTGACGAGTGTTACACTCGGTGAAGCCTTTGTCGAGTGTTTTTCCCCAGTGTTTCGGGCACTCGGCGAACCACGGGTCTTCCGTAGTGACTCACCCTGTTAACACAAACAAGCACACCTTACCCTATGAGCATCTCAGAGACAGTACGTGGTGGAACCATGAAGCGACGAAGCAGCTGGTGCGCCAAACCAGACTATATGGTACATATAGTATAGTGTTTTTGTGGCCAGTTTGTTTCCGCAGAAGTCTGTTCACCCCTCTAGGCTACACCAAGTAATCGGACATAGTAAACATGAAAGACATAGTTTGACACAACAATGAGGTACTAGCATGAACTTGATAACTGGAATGGCCATGGATTTCAGGGGTATTCATGATCAATCTCTCCATCTCTCTATGAAGAGCTTGCAACTGCAGGATCCACATCATCGTCCTTATGAAATTTCATGGTAGCATCTAGGATTGGGCCGGGTATGGTATATCCATCTTCTTCCTGAGCTTACCATCTTTCCGCAAAAGCTGCAGTAGTACATATAATGACAATGAGATATAGCATGTAGTATAACTTGTTACATTAAAGATCACATATACGATATATAATAATAGGAGGAACTAGGTGTTGGGTGATGCAGATAATCGGTCATTAAGCACTGACCTTCTTGACATGTGTTCCTTCCATTCTTGGCCCACCTTCCATTCTGGCCATCTGTTGATGAAACTTTTTATCAGTTTATTGGCAGTATGATTCTAACTCACTTAACTATTTCATTTGTGTGAAACCAATGCTAGAAAACACTACGGCCCTGTTTGGATCCAATGGTTTAAACTTTAGATAGCCCTTTTTAGTCCCCTTTAATTGGACTCTAAATTGCAAACAGGTGGGTCTAAAAGAGGCTTCAAATGGATTAGTCTATTAGATACTTTGGGGTAGCTAAAAGGGTCTAAACTCCCCAAAACACAGCTCCTACGCCCGCTGGTCCCCATCCCGCGTTGGTCCCTGCATGTGCATGATGGTATTTTGGTGTTTATTCAATAACTTTAATGGTCTTTAGTGCATGGATCCAAACAGATAGGGTCTAAACTTTAGACATGGTATAAACTTTAGTCAATGGACTAAAAGGGATCCAAACAGGCCCTACATATGAAGGAATTTACATCGTCCGTTTCTAACTAGCCTAGAGACACCAGTCTTCTTACACAAAAGAAATAAACGGTTTATACAAATGTTTATCATTTCTGTCTAGTGGTGTCATTTCTTTCATTAAAGTATTAAAATTGGCAATGGTGCCAAGTGGTACAAGGTCCACAAAATTAGAAATGAGGTGCAGAGAGGGTAAATAATATGAAGGACAAAATACGAATCAATACATTATTGTTTCACCTCGATTGCCTTTATATTTGCAAAACACATTATGGACTAGAGCAACATACCTTGAGATTGACGAAGTCACCACAGGTGCCTCACAATTGACACGCACATGATCTGCCAGTGAAAGAACAATTAGATGTGTGAATCCAAACACTTGTGCAAATTTGGAGACCCGAAAACCAGATTGAGAGTTGGAGGTGCATCAAAGCTGCATGCCCTCTAAAATATCAAGGTAAGAAATAGTGACATGTACCTTCTAGCCGATGCCTATTTGAACTAGCATTGACACCTTCATCAACAATGTCCATCACCTACAATCAAAGACACTCATGAGAGCTAGTGTCTCATGAGAACTAGTGTCTTATACAACAATGAGCACAATGATGAATTTATAGAGATTAGGTGAGAAAAAGTAACACGCAAGAACCGATCTTTAACATAATATATGGTTTTAACGTTACTGAAGTTAGTGATCAATGGCGTACTAGCGTGAATAAGGCCCTAAAGCAACAGTTGCACAAACCAGTTCATTAGCACTGCAACTTTTGTCTTAAGTGTATATAAATTAGGTAATAAAAAGTAATACGCAAGAACTGATCTTCAACGTAATATACAGTTTTTACGTTATTAAAGACAGTAGTGATCAATGGCGTATTGGCGTGAATAAGGTCCTAAAGCAACAGTTGCATGAACCGGATCATGTTTATGTTAGATTTTATTCATGGATACAGCTCATTAGCGCTGCAGCTTTTGTGTTAAATTTATAGAGATTAGGTAAGAAAAGGTAACATGTAAGAACCATTCTTTAGCGTAATATAGGTTTTTTACGTTACTAAACATAGTAGTGATCAATGACGTATTGCCGTGAATGAGGATGTAAAGCAACAGTTGCATGAACCGGATGATGCTAATGCCACATTTTATTCATTGATACATTTCATTGCCTCCGCAGCTTTTGTGTTAAACTTATAGAATTAGGTAAGATAAAAGTAACATGCAACAACCGATCTTTGGCATAATATACGTTTTTATGTTATTACTAAAGGTAGTAATGATCAAAGGCATATTATCATGAATAAGATCCTATAGCAACAGCTGCATCAATTAGATCATGCGAATGCTACATTTTATCCATGGATATAATTCATTGGCACTGCAACCTTTTGTTAAATTTATAAAATTAGGTAAGAAAAAGCAACACGGAAGAATTGATGTTTAACATAATATACGGTTTTTAAGTTACTAAAGGTAGTAGTGATCAGTGGCGTATTGGCGTGAATAAGGCCGGAAGCAACATTTGGACAAATCATGATCAGATCATGCCAATGCCACGTTTGGATCATGCCAATGCCACATTTTATTCATAGATACAGTTCATTGCCACTGTAACTTTTGTGCTAATTTTTTAGGAATTAAGTAAGATAGAGTAACACGCAACAACCGATCTTTAGCATAATATACGTTTTTTACGTCTAATGGAAGTAATGATCAATGGCGTATTGCTGTGAATAAGGCCCTAAGGCAACAGTTGCACGAAGAGGGTCATGCCAATGCCACATTTATTCATCGATACAGTTCATTGGTACTACAGAGCTTTTTTTTGTTATTGGCATTCTATTGCATGTAAGATATTAGGAGTTAGCATTAGTATAGCATTAAGTGTCTTATATTTTCCGTTCTCTAGACCTCCATCTGCCAATGCCAACGCCGCAGGCGCTCCTGCTGCGTCCCTCGACCTCCATCGCCTCCGCCGCCGTGTGGAGGCTGGAGCCGTTCGTCTGCGCCTACCTCTTCGCCATGACCGCTGCTCTCTCGGCGTGCTCGCCGGCTCCGGCCGCGCTCTCCGACGCGTTCCTGCGCGCCTCGTACCTGCCGCTCCTCGCCGCAGCGGCCGACCGGATCAGCCCATTCGCAGGCGCGGCGGCGATGTTCCTACTCTACCGCCGCCACGGCCTACTCCACCGCCGCCACGGCGCGCGCCCTCGCGTACTTCCGGCTGTCGTCCGCCCCCCCCCCTCCCCCCCCCCCCCCCCCCGCCGCCGTCGGATCCGCGCCGTCGAGGACGAGATCGAGCAGTACCGCCTCGTCGCCACCCTGCTCTTTTCGGCGTTCATGGTGGTAATGGTCGTGTCGCTAATGGCTAGCATCGTGCAGCCAAGGGAGGAGGAGGCCTCGCCGTCACCGGGTTCGTTCCCGCTGTGCGTTGTCATGTCCGCTGCCGGGACGCCAAGCGTCATGCTCGCCGGGCTGCTGCTGCTGTCGGAGCACGCAGAGCCTGTCTACCTGCACATGGGCAGCGCCATGTTGGGCGCTGTCTTCTCCTGGCTGGTGGCGCCCATGTTCGTCCACGGCGCGTTCGGCGAGGTCTTCGCCGTGGATGTAGTCGTCTGGGTCGGCGGCGTCGCCGTGGCTGCGCCCCTCGGGTACGGCCTCGGCGTGCAGCGCTTGGCCATCGAAAGGTACGTGCCGTTATTTTTTTCGACCGTGCCTTAGCATTAATTTCATTAAAGAGAAAACAGTTTACAAACATATTCTTGACGCGGCCAACAAATTTTGACTAACTCAAGAGCACAAAAGACTAAAGAAAGATAAAATATTGAACACAAGCCAATAAAAATACACACCGACAGCTGGAAGCAACGAAAACACTTGGAAGTACAAACTCAATCCCACAACCTAGGAATCCAGGCCACCTGACTAAAGAACATGCAAGAAAGATAGAACATCTCTAAGGTTGCACAACAGCCATCCTAGCACCAGACACCATGAAGAACCATGGCGACAAAGCATCCTCCTGAACCGAGTAGGGGTGGCAAAGCATCCACCCGAAGAGCAGCACGACCATATCGGCAAAGCATCCGCTAGACCAAAGCAATGGTGGCAAAGCATCCACCCAGAACCACGACCGAGATGGCAAAGCATCCATGCGGCCAGAGCAACGGCCACATCAACCATAGAGATGTCAGTGAGTGAGAACGAAGCAGGTTCAGATGAAGCATTACTGCCTATGGAAAGAAAGTGAAGTTGAAGTCCACCGCCACCACCGAGCTAAGGCTCTGGGGTACCAGATGCCCGCGGTGGCAACTAGCAAAGATCCCAAGACGACGCCTCTAGGGAGGAGACGACGCCAATGGTGCCGTCGTCGTCCGACCATAGGTCAAGGCTTTCACCTAGAAGCTTGCCAGAGAGGAGGGAAGATGGGGAATATATGACGCCTTCAAGAAGGAAAGCGACATCCGAGGGCGTCGTCATTATCGGGCCGTAGGGAGCATAGGCGCTCGCCTGTCCCAGTTCCCAAGGCCACATGCCGTTGGCCATGGCATCACCCGAAGAACATGGACGAGGGCAGACAGCCACGTCGGCAGTGTCACCTGGGGCTGGAAACGCGGAGCGAGGGGCAGCAACCCCCCTCCCCGGCCGAGGCGGACGAGGACGGCAGACACCCCCGGAAGCGGCCGAAGACGGAGACCCTGGGCCCGGAAGATGGAGATCCGGCGGGCAAGCGCGGATCCGAACCCAGTGGCTGCAGATCCGGAGATAGCCAGAGGCGGGCGACCAGCCCCATGGGCATAGCAGCCATGGTGGCAGACCGTCGACATGATGATGCATGAAGTTCGCAGATCCGGTGGTGGAGGGGCTCGATTCGGCCATGGGAGGCGTGGATCCGACCACCAACGGCCGAAATTGGCCCAACCTGCGGAGGAGAGCGACCGAGTTTGCCGGATTTAGGGTTGAGGGAAGGGGTGGAGGAGAAAAGGATGGCAGAGGGAAGGAGAGGAGAGCGAGGGCGCCACCGGCCGCCCGCCAGCCGGCAACGATGACAGCGGCCAACGAGGCTCGGTGAGGGGGACCGACGGCGGCGCAGGGGTCGCCCCCCGAGTCTCCTGGGAGTGGGGACGCGGGGGTGTGGAGGGAGGTGTTCTACTCCTCACGATTGGTCACCCGTTACTGTTGCCGTTATTAGTATTGAGAAATTTGAAACACCAGTTGATGTCATTGGGAATTGATTTGTGATAATGATATGTATATAGCGATATATATGCAAAAATTCGTCTCTTCTGATTTCTAATGGTTATTACAAACTGTGTGGATATGACACAGGACGCACTCCGGCTTCTCACGAGACGCGGAGCACGCCTGGACAACTATAATCTAGGCGGCCACCGGCCGGTGGTGTCCGATGAGGCTCCACAGCGTCTGCGGCACAGCTGATGTCACATGATCCATCCTGTTTTGCTTTTCGTATCCATCTGGCATGAGCCTCTGATTGAGCACAATAATCGTAATTGTTCTTTTAGTAGGTGACGAGACATTGTGTAGCTTATCAACCTTAAGATCTGCTTTCAATCTCCTATCAGTGCAGGATATTAGCAGGCTGTGCATTTATAAAAGTGTGTTTTCTAGCTAAAACGTTTTTTTCAATCAATTTTAGAGTAAACAAAGATATATTGCAAAGGGGCATGCACGCTAATATTGATATTGATAAAGATAAGCATGCAACAAAAAAAAACTATGTGAAACTATGGGCTGAATAGAGGTAGATCTTTGACCCCAACTATTTGGGCCAGATATTTAGCCCATCAAAGTAGAAGGCCTTGTCCGGCAGGTTCAATTGAGATGTAAAAGCAGCCCACACCGCGAGTTCAAAATCAATTAATTTTTTTTTCTCGTTTACCGTATCAACTATCGTCTATCATCTATACCTACGTAGGAGCTCCCCACTAAAAGGCAATAGATGATTTCTCTCAAACATCAGGCATTCCACGTCAGCAGCTTCTTCCATATTGAAACGTCAACATACTCCTCTAGCATCCGAACAGACACCGTTTAATCCTCACGCGTAGGGCAGACCAATGGGCTTTTCGGCAAGCCGCATCAGCATCTTCTTTAATGGAAATGTCGATTGAGTATTCAAAAGGAAACCGAATATTTTAATGGAAGACCATTAGACTTATTTACTCAGCGTGGAAGATCAACAGACTTGCATCCGCCCAGACCTCCTTTACTCAGCGCAGAACATAAGACTGGGAGCCGTGCAGACCAGGGATCGTGCCTGGGTCGAGTCCACCATCCATGCACTCGCCTCCCTCGCCGAGCACATCAGGAGAACCGCCTCCTTCGCCGTCTCCCTCGCCGAGCACACCAAGACGCCTCCTTCGCCGTCTCTTACTCAGCACAGAACATCAAAAGACTGGCAGTCTTGCAGACCACCTTCGCCGTCCAATCCTGCATCTTGGCATCCAGTCCAGGGACTGCCTCCCTTGTTGTCCACTCTACCATCCAGGTGCCTCGACTGTCTGTTCCAGGACCATCATGTGATTTCTGAGTTTCTATTATGTTTCATGCACTTAATATGTTCGATGTATTACCTCTTCTAAAATCTTGCATAAATCATTCTGAATTTTGCAGGTTTGTGTTTCGATTATGTTTCATGCACTCAATATGTTCGATGTATTACCTCTTTCAAACTCTTTCATAAACAAAATTGAATCTGAATTTTGCAGGCTCACATAAACTGATTTCACTTTTGGAATTACCAAGAGCATTAGGCTCCTTGAGTCATTCAGGTAACAAACTATACTTCAACTTTATAGGAGATTCCTAATTCTATTAGTTTTGGCGATTAGTAAACTTCTCTGTTTTACATTATCTTGCTGCCTCATGCCATGCACGTTAATTTTTTCAATAAGCTGCATACTATGTAATATGTTCGATGTATTACCTCATTTAAACTCTTACATAAACAAAACTGAATCTGAATTTTGCAGCCTCACATAAACTTATTTCACCTTAGGAATTAGCAAGAACATTAGGCTCCTTGAGTCATTCAGGTAACAAACAATACTTCAACTTTCCATAAATAAAAAGTCTCTCGAGAATGCATCAATTTTTCATAAAAATGTACGCAAAATATCCCGCAGCAATGCGCGGGGAATTCACCTAGTTTCAGTTATAGCTACACCCGTGAATTGGCTTGTAATCAAATGGTAAGACAGTCACCCATCAGGGATTAAATCCTGGTGCTTGCATTTTTCTTCAGCTTTTCAGGAATTGCCGGCATTATGCGTTAAGTGGTAAGCGGCGTTCCCGTCGACAAGGAGGCGCCATTGGTGACTTCAGGAATCTCCAGATCTGTTCGGTGCTCAGTCCTTAGAAGGGGCTCATAGGGGTAGAGTTAACGTACGTGTGTTCATAGGGGTGAGTGTGCGTGCGTGTTGTGAGCGTCTGCGTTGTATTGTGTAATTCTCAAGGAAAAAATAGTTATCGCTAGACCCTCAATTGTAATTCTAGACATGTTATTCCTTCAACTATCAAAAACAATTGTTTTATCCTCCAAAACTATGGAGTTTTCACCTTTTGGGTTTAATTTTTTTCTCTCTCAGAATATATCCTAGTGCCAAATCCTAGCACATCACGAATAAGTGGGTCGTGCCTAGCCTAGAATTTTGGCACCATCAACAACACAACATATACATGGCACATCATCTATCCGTCTTGATGAGCTAGTAGGGTAATAACACCAGATCTATATCTTTATCTTCAATTCTTATCTTGTGTTCATTTATCCACTCCTCAATACAATTTGGGTGGATGCACGCACAAATTGTATGAGAAAATTTGTGGTTGATAACCAGATAAATCCAATTTTAGTGTCGTTTTGTGAGAGCTGTTCGAGCTGAGTCTGGACGGGCACCAACTGTTTTGTCGGATTTGCATGGCATGCGACAAGAGCAACGTATACCAGACTAAAATCGCACATAACAAAATGTGAAATGTGTGGTAGTGTGGCAGGAGACAAGGGAGGGCCGGCCTGTGCCGGGTCTCAAGCCTCCACCTCTAGATTGGCTGATAGATAGATGCTAATGTTATCCATTCCACGGAGGCATGGAGATGATGCCGTGGTGGCTTGAAGCAATAACATTAAGGACTGACAAAAGGCCAAATCAAGGTTTACGTGCTAAGATAAGATCTGAAAAAATCTAGTGTAGTGCACATGAGCAAGGGATCAGAGAAAGAACAGATCTCGCTCGCAATTCAGTGAGTCAGGTATAACTGCTGAATCCTGAAACATCTGACGGATCATCAGTCATCAGGAGATGATCTGATCTGGCCTCATGTCAGAAGAACATCTATCACACACACAAAATCCTCTCTGCATCGAGCTGCTACAAAAATGGAGAATCAACAAACAAACAAACCAACCAAACCAAACCAAAAAATCCTCTCTAATCAGCCTTCGTCTTCAAGATTGGCGTGCTCTGTTTTTTGCCCTGTTTCTTCCGTCCGCCCAATCAGAAGCTAGTCTCTTTCCCCCACGCTACCGCCGCGGCTGGCCTTGCTACGAGTGGGAGCTCGGCCGCCAGTCAACGGCGCCGGCGCCGACGAGCTCCATCTGGTCCTGGAGATACTTGCGCAGCAGCTCCGCGCGGTGCCCCTCGCCCTCCTCCGTCACCGCCGGCCTTCCCCCGCCACCGCGTGCGCCGCGGCAGCCGGCGCTCCTCCCCGCCACCAGCTTCCTCCGGCGGCGGCGGAATCGCGCGGCGGAGACGGCGACGCAGAGCAGCGGCAGGCAGAGGAGGAGCAGCGGCAGGGCCACGGGCAGCAGGCACAAGCGCCAGCAGCAGCGACCGCCACGTCGCCGGCGCCGTACGGCCGGCAGCGACGTCCATGCGTCCTCCAGCGGCGGCTAGCTAGCGCGACGGCGGGTGCTGGGACGCCGGCGGGGACGCGGCCATGGGAGGGAAGGGAAGGACAGGCCGGGTCGGACTCGGAGGGAGCTGGACAGATGGTGGTGGTTGCCGTGCGGACAAGGGGAGCAGAGGAGGAAAACGCCGTCTCTTTCTCAGCTGCTCCCTTTAATAAGGAACTCCATTTTTGTTAAAAAAAATATTACTATTTGGAATTTGATTTGATGGAAAGCGTCTCTTGCCTCTTGTTTTGTTAATCTCCCCCTGATATTTTCCTCAGTTCCTGTACGGGTCGCTTTCGACTGGTTCTAATTTTTTTCAGATCAAAAAAAATCAACATACTAGTAGAGTCCTTGCCTCGTTGGATCATGGCACAGAAATTAAGAAACTTTTTTTTTTGAATTGCAATTAAGAAAATTGAGACACATGGGTATGGAAATCAACACACATGTAAAAGAAAACACTTTATGAACAAGAGGGTGGTTAAGGTTACGAACTGTGACCTTGGACTGGCTTCAAAGGTTGATCGCATGTTTTACACGCCGACCCGCTTGGATATTAAGCGTGCAACTCCCATCGCACGGTTTGCACGAAGATGTAGGGTCGTTTCCGGCACGAGAGTGAATGTAATTTGCCAACAGATAGGCGCCTCACGAATTTGAGGCTTGTGTAGGGGGACATGTGATCGTGTGAGTAATACTGAAGTAAATATCAGTGTTTTTTTTTTGAGACAGTAAATATCAGTGTTTTCTCGCCATGTTTTGTTTGTTTACTATATTCGTGAGCCAATAATAACTCATCACGCCACGTAATTATGCAACGGATTGATGGCGACAGAGGGGATTAAAATATTCACGAGGAACATGGAGGAGGAGGAGTACGTGATTGGATGATTTTTATTTATTTATTTCATGGAATGGAAAGCGTCTCTATTCTCTAGCGTCTTGTTTTGTCAATCTCACCCCTGATATTTCCTCAATTCATGTACGGCGTCGCTTTCCACTGCTTCTGATTTTTTTTTTTTAGAAAACAATCAACGTTAGCGAAGCCATTGGATTAGAGCACAGCAATACACTGAGACACATGGGTTTGGAATCGAGGCATGTAAAAAGAAAGGCTTTATGAACATGACTACATGAGGATGGTTAGGAACTGTGTGACCTGGTTGGCTAGCTTGGAGCGGCTATCCTTGACGAATGAATCAAAATCAAAGTGTCCACAAAGAAGGTTGATGGCATGTTTTACACGCTCACGCGGCTCGGATTAAGCGTGCAACGCCCCTGTCCATGGCACGTTTTGCACGAAGACAAATGGTGGGGTACCGTCGTTTGCGACACGAGACTGAGCGCAATTTGTAAACAGATAGGCACCTCATGAATTTGGACAATTCTGCAGGGGATTGCTATATAATAGCGTGAGTACTATGTACTAAATAAATATCGATTTTTTTACCTCGCAATATTTTGTTTGATTATTCATGAGCCAATAATAACTCATCATGCCACGTAGTTATGCTCACTGAGTGATGGCGACGGACGGGATTAAAAAAAAAGAGGAACATGGAGGAGTTCGTGATTGGAGGATTTCTTTTTGGTTTTTGCTTCTTTTTTCTGGTTCTGCCAAGATTCATGAACCCATTAATCATGATGCTGCTGGTCAACTGACTTTTGTTATCCTGCTGTGCCGATTGTCTTCTCTGTTCTTCGCTTATCCGCCCGACAGAGCGTGTAGCCACAGTTGATTGGCCTTCAAGAGCAGAGCACTGAGCGTGGGCCCGCGCCACGTCGGACTGGGGAAAGCGCCACGGATAAAAAAGGGTCCCGCCGCGTCAAGTCCACGTGGGACGGCGACCCAGCCACATGCTGATGCTGGCCCGCCCGGCCGCACGTAGGATTACTGTGCCATAGGCATAGCCACACGGATCGACAGTATGGGACTCTAATCTCCAAAAAAAATTAGACCGTACATTTTAAATTTAATCAAGGGAAATACATGGGTCACAGTCGTTGGCTTGCGATTTTGCCATTTTGGAGGACACTCCATGTGTTCGCGAAGAACCAACACACACTGATCTGGGAAATATACGGTGTTCAGGGGTCCGGCCAAAAATGTCCATTTGTGGCCTTTTGTTATTTGTTAATGAATTAATATTTCGTGTTTGCAAATTGATGGCGATTGACATCAGCTGCAAGAGAAAAGTGTCACTCTAATTTTCACCCCATGGTTTTATGAGATGACACGCATTATAAAACTTGAATTCTATACTAATAGTGGAAGGAGTAATAATATTGGACGTGGAAAAAAATTTCTTAATACGTCAGTAGTCGAATCCGCTAAAACTTGGATTAGTCGTCGACTGTGCCAGCAGGCCCACATGTCATAATACAAGCAACGACAAATTTACTAGAGCAGCTCCAGCTGTGTGCGCCAAAAGTGCACAGTTAAATTTTTACTGATTTTAATACTAAAGAAAGCGGATCAAGAAAAAAAAACCTCCGATCTAACCATGTTTTCGGTGACGAGAGGGAATAAAAACAATTTCGAAGAACGCGACTGCTTTCTCTACCATCGTGCTTTTCACGGCAATGTCGTAGAGACATAACAAAAAAGTTGTGGTCATTTGAAGTGGAATACGTGGCTCTCAATCTCTATCATGTTGCGGGTATGAAACTTTTCCAAGGTTATGATATAACTATTGACCCTACAACATCCCTTGATAAATTTTAACATTTTACAACACAAAGGATACTCAACATTTTGAATCCATCAATAGAGGACCATGAGACAAGTCATGATCACATAAAAGTATGAATATTTCAAGATTAAGATTTTCAGGGACAATGTTATGCCATTATATGATTGACTGAACTCATGTACTTAACCGGTGTAGCCTCATGTTTTCTCTATCAAGGGATGTTGCAGGGCCTCGAATGGAAATATACAGTAGCCTCATGACAAAGTTGTATTCTACTTAGACGCTGAAATTTTAAAACCTTTAAGTACCCAACACAGGTAATTTGTGGTAATATTTTTTGATACTGTAATTTTTGGTAATTTGAAGACCTTCTAGCTAACACAGTCTTTTTTTTTCTTTTTGGTAATTTGTGGTGTCGCCTCTAGCTCACAATTTCTGCACACACGCCCGCCCCACCACCAGTTTCGGCAAGCAAAAAGTTTAGAGATAATTTTTTGAATAAATTCTGAAAGAACTAAAACAAGAATTTTGAAAGTAAAAAAAGTTTGAAGAAAAAAGTAAGAAGCAAAAACTTGAAAAAAAATTATGCACAGAAATCGAGAAAACAAAAGGTCAAAGGAAAGAAGAGAATTTCGAAATATGAATGGACAAAATTGTGTAAGCAAATTTTTCCATCAAAAAGTTTGAATAAACTTTTGCATAAATTTCGTATAAAAGACAAAAGAAAAAAAATCCGTCGGGTTGGGCTACGTGCGCTTCCATTCTCCAGGGACGCGAAGGAGAAGGGGAGAGGGAAGGAGAAAGACATGCGATGGAGGGCTTATGTTCTTGTTTCTCAGAGAAGGGGACGTGGTGGGGTCGGGAGTAGCGGCACATGCATGCGTGTGAGTTGACCAGAAGCAGAGGAACCAACCAACGATTGTAAAATTAATATTTTTTTTTTTTGAGATCAAGGAAGAATTATATTATACCAAAGATGAGTACATCGTTAAGTTACACATAACACTCTTAACGTACTCACGCGCTAAGCAGCTCCAAAACTCGATCACAAACCTATGTAAACAATCAAATAGAAGGCCGCACAGGCATACGCTCAGCAAGCAGGCTGAGAAAAAGCGCCTAAAGAACGACGACCAACATTCCTGTAGGCTGGAACGAGCACAATCTTTTTCTTCCTTCTTGTGTCTTTCCTCTTCCTCTTTCTGCCACCGATGAAGAAGAGAGACTGATCCCAATCTATCCGATCCGAGACTCATTGACATCAGCTCGGGGGACAGACCTAGTCTCACAAGCCTTTTATCGTGGTTGGATCTAACCACGACAAAACGGAGAAGTGGCCGGAGAAAATTATTCCATGACGACGGCACCATCCCCGCCTCGATGTCGCCATCCGGAAACCTAATTCTCCATGTCGTCGCCTCAAGAAAGTTGTCGACGTCGTAGATGCCGTCACCTCCTTCGTCGGTGCCGCCATGGAGAGACTCAAGCCACCCTATCTCGTCGCTGTTGCCAGCGAGAAGAAGGAGGAAACAAATCTCCCATACCACGAAACGCGGCATGGAGAACCCTAACCCTAACCTAGACTCGATCTACCAGAATCTATTGGAAGAGATGGATCCCCGCTCCCTCCGGCCTCCGACGAGATGCCGGAGGTGGGAAGCCAACTACTTCCTCTTTAATCCACAACATTATCCAACGTGGAGAGTTGTCATTTGGTTATCACCCTAGTCATTTGCAACCAACTCAGTCAGCACATTGGACAACCATGCTCTTCAAACAACAAAAGTGAAAAGCTGTGCCTACTTAATCCATGATAATTTCTATTCCCTCTAATCAGTAATTGAAGGGGCGGTAGACTAAATTGGAAAAATGCTAGAGCTATAGGTAATTGACAAATATTTGCAACTTAATTGTTTTTAAGTCTACAAATAGAATATCAGTGGGAGCATATGTCCCAGCAATGGCCCTTCTTTTTTCCCATGGTCACTAATGTAATGGATAGGGAATATAGTTGGTGGAACCATTTTCCGAATTTAAGGGATTGCACCAAATCCATTAGCGTGTAAATTAAATTGTCATGACAAAATGATCGTCAAATAAATTTAACAACATGAAATGCCACTGTTCATCCAAGCTAATCTTATACCATAAAACTAAATAAGGAAAGAGCCAATAATGCACGCCCAACCCAATTTCATATATGTCCTGAACCTTAATTGGATAGAGCCTTCACGCATCCAAACTAATTTCATATACCACAAAACTCAACTAGTAGATGGAGCAAGACGCATCTAAATTGGGATACAACTAAATCAAAAGCATCGAACGAAACAACAGTTTGGCAAACCAAACTTCATTAACATCTCACAATACATTAAGATCACATAATAGTCATCATAAGCAACCGCCTTGGCAAAAACAAGTGGCACGTATATAAATATATGTGAGTGCTTTGTTATTTTGGCACCAATTCACATTGATTTTACACTCATCTTGAACCACACCTCGGGAAAGGTCTGGCGATAGATGGCCAACCAAATCACTAGTTATTTGGTGAGCTAACAATGCTATTTCCTTGGGCGGAGCCGGCGGACGCTATACGGAATGGACACGCGTCATCCGCCGGTTGGCTGCTTGTTCGCGTTCCGAGGCGCTTTTGTCGGTTACCCCGGGTGACCCTATATAAGAGGGGGAGGGCGCGGTGAAATCCACTTTTCACCGCGCCGCACCCTCTCGTTTGCCCTAATTCGCGCCGCCTCGAGATTTGCGCTTGCTGCATCCTACGGCCCTCGTTGTTCAGGTTTGTTGGATTTCCCTCCTTTAGGGGCTTCGGTTTGTGGCTTAGGTTATGCCCCTTGCGGCGAGGGTCCTCTGTCCCTTCGTGACCTTAGCCCAGGTTTTTGTTTTCAGGCTGGCTCGGACCAAGCAGACTGCCCGTTTGATCGATTTGTCCATGGCGAGCCCTGCGCGTGATGACGTTCCGGCTGGGGAGGGGGCTGACGTTGAGGTTCAAGCCGAGGTTCCGGCTAAGGTGGTGCTTAGTCAGGCTGCGGGGAAGCCAGCCGCGGCCTCCGCCGGGGAGGGAAGTGATGGCCCGTCGGGTGACGAGTCGAAGGCTGCCGGCCGCGAGCGGAAGTCGAAGCCGCGCCCAACCGTCTACTTTGGGCCCTCCTGTGTTGGGGAGTCCACAATCAGATTATACGAGGAGAAAGGCTTCTTCCCCACGGGATGGGGTCGTGCGCCCGGAGCCGAGTCGGAGCCAGCTCCCCGTCCCGGAGAAGCCGTGGTGTTCCGGGACTTCTTCAACGCGGAGCTCCGGTTTCCGTGCCAGCCTCAGCTGGTGGACATTTTGAGGTGGTATCGGGTGCAGCTTCACCATCTGACTCCGACCTCCTTCATCCAGCTCAGTAAGTTCTTCTGGGCTGTGAAGACCTTTGGAGCGGAGCCCGATGTGGACGCATTTGTGCGGCTCTATGAGCTGCACACTCAGCACAAGAAGGTGACGCTTGCTGATGGCGTCACGTACACCAACCAGTTCGGGTTTGGCACCTTCATCCCACGCAGGGAGCTGGACCCCAGTGTGACGAAGGTGGAGTTGTCCAAGGCTCCAGTACTGGTTCTAAATGGGAGCTCCGGCGGGAGGGTCAGGCCGGGCCAACGAGGCGGAGCCCCCAGCGTTTCCGCTTGCTGGGGGCGCCTCCATCTCTTTTGAGGGTAAAGTGCCTTCCGTACTACGACAGCACCTCCGGGTTCAAGGAGTGCATGACTCGCTTCACGCAAGCCACCCTGCTGCTCGGAGGTCGGGATGTGGTGGATGAGTTCGTGGCGGCGGGGATCCGGCCCCTGAGGTCGTCGTGGAGGCCGGTGTCCCTTGAGCTTCGGGACTTTGGGGGTTTCAAGGGTGTGCCTTTTCCCTTGTTCCATCTGGACCGGGCCACTCGGTTCCCCGGTCTGTCATATGGCCAGATAGTGGAGAAGGTCAACCGCGACGTCGTCGACCTGCTTGGCTATGTTACTGGCCCGGAGGTGGACTCCCGGTCGGCGATCGTCAAGCATGATCAGAGGCTGAACCGGTGCCTCGTCGAGATGGGGGTGGAGGTGCCCCCGAGGGCCTTTCTTCCGAAGGGGGCTTCGCGGGCCCGCAAAGGGGCTATCGCCCCGACCTCGGTGGAGGCTGGGGCCAAGATGAAAGTGGTGGTCCCCCAGAAGCGGAAGGGGGCTCAGGAACCGTCCGCCGCGGGGGCAAGTGTGGGCGGAGATTCCCAGAGGACGAAGGAGTCTGAGCGGAAGAAACGGCGTCGTCTCGAGACGCAGAGCCGGCAGGTTGCTAGCGAGGATACCTCGGTGCCGGGAAGGTCCAGGCTGAGCTCGAAGGTGATTAGAAAGAGACCTAAGGGCCGGACCGTGCTGCGCGTGGCCCCCGTCGACTCGGACGATGAAGGGGACCAGACGCCTCGGAGGCCCATCTCCCCCGACCGTGGAGGCGGAGCTGGCGGCGGATGCCGTGAAGGCCCTGGCGGCTCCGGGGGGGCCCGCCTCGTCCCTGGAGATGGTTGAAGCGGCCGCTGCTGTTCGCTCTAAGGCTGCGCGTTGTGGTCCAGGTGAGGCACTGATCCCTGGATATCCGCCTTTTGCTACCTGCGGTGCCTCCCCCGACTTCTTGGAGGATCTTCGCCGGGTGTCGGCCTTGCCTGGGGAGGGGCTGGTGGAGCCGCGGCTGAGCTTTGCAGGTTTGTTGATGCGTCACGGCTTAGTGAACCGTGACAGGGATGAATACGTGAGGGCTTTTGACATGAGCGTTCGTTTGGGGTCCCGCATCTCTTCCTTAACCTATGGTGTGCTGATGTTGAAAGGTGATGCTCCCGTGGCGTCGCCGCCGAGCGAGGCTGCGGTCGCCGGCGCAGGCGGAGCCGAGGGAGGGCCTCAGCCCCAGGCTCCGGGCAAGGAGTCTGCTGTGGTAGGGGTCGCCGGAGCTCGCGGGGGCCCTCGATCTCTTGACGTGTCAGGTAGGGGTTTCCCGAACTGGCTTCCTCGTGCCCGTATGGGTGGTTCCTTTAACGCGTGTTCTCCTTGTTTTGCTTTTCAGATTTTGAGCAGATGGTTAAGGGTTACGGAGTGAAAGATCTGGCTGCTCTAGCTGTGGAGTACGGCCAGAGGGTAAGTTGCTTTTCTTCGCTTCCGCGTGCCTGGTCGTGATTTGGGTTTGTAGTGGCTGTCTGCTGACTGCGGCTTGTGGCCTCCGCAGAGCTGTGTTATAGGGCGTGTTCTTGGGGAGAAGGAGGCTCAGCGGGAGGGGCGGGAGAAGCTGGAGGCGGACAGCATTCGGGGGGAGGTTAGTTGCTTGGAGACCCTGAGAGGGCTGCTTAAGGAGTCAAATTTCGAGCTTGCTATGCAAAATACTCACCTGAAGGTTGCTTGCACGGAGATGGTCAACGAGATTGCGAAGCTAAAGGCGGAGCTGCGCAAGAACGAGGGACCCGTGCTCCCTGGCGGAGGCAACTCAGGGGCTGGCAATCACATGACTGCATGTGTTGGGGGACTCCCCCAGCTTTGCTTATACCATAAACTGTTCATCCAAGCTAATCTTATACCATAAAACTAAATAAGGAAAGAGCCAATAATGCACGCCCAACCCAATTTCATATATGCCATATCCATTTGATTTAGACGTTATAGTGGACCTGCATTTCATTCCATTTTAGATGTTATATAATCTTTCCATGTCAAATAGAGATATTAGGAAAATAAGTAGTATACACGACGTATCAAATCAATAGCTTAGTGAATCATTCATATGTTAACTAAGGTGGAGTGCACTTGTAAGTAAAAGTGCATCGTACACATAGGGCTGCCTAAGCAACATCACTAAAAGAGACACAAGGTCACATTCATGGACAAACCCAAATAGAACTCTGAAGTCTGAACCGATGTAAGGTCAATTAATTTCACTAAATCAACACTAGTATACAGTACAACGACTACGACTCCATCAACACATCTATCTAAACACTATTACAGTGACATGCATGCTCTCTTGTGCCTCTCAAACGGCAGCAAAACATGGCGCGTACCTGCACGATCGAGTGACCCAACAATGGCAACAACTTAACAAGAGAGGAATTGAAAGGGGAGGAGGGAGACTGTGTGCTAGAAAACGGCGGCGCCGCCGGCCACTACCCACTCGCGCCGTCACAGCGCGTCGTCGGTGTGCAAGGAGAAGTCTGGCTCATCGGGCTTGGCGAGCTTCGGGAACTTGATCCCCGCCACGTCGTCGATCCTCTTCTGGTGCGCCGCCGCGCCGCGCTTGGTGTTCTTGGCGAACTTTGACGCCAGCAGCGTCGCGCTCAGGTGCTGTGCCACCCCCGCGCCGCCGTCCGCTGATCCCTCCCCTCCCCCACCCTTCCGAACAAACTCTCCTAGCAGCGGCGCCCCATCCGCATCCACCCCCTCTCCGCTGCCGCCAGTATCACCACCGCCGCTCTCCCCTCCACCGCCGCCGGCACCGTCGTCAGCATCCATGTAGTAGATCCCCTCCTGCTTCATGAGCTCCTTAGCCATCTTCCTCTTCACATGCCTCCTCCAAGCCCCCTGCACGAAACAAGCTCCCCAGCTCCTCCACTGGTGCGAGTAGTACCTGAACGCGTGCTGCAGCCTCTTGCTGTGCAGCCTCTTGAACTGGTTCGCGACGTACTTCAAATCCTCCGCCCGCAGCGCGAACGCCTCCACCTCCGTGACCGACCTGACCGTCCTCGTCGACTGGGGGAAATTCAAGCTCGGGTTCGGCATCAGCGCCCATGTCAGGAGCTCCTCCCCGCAGAAATCCCCGGGGCGGAGCGTGATGGAGCTGAAGAAGTTGGTCCTGCCTCCGTCCGTCGTCGAGCTCTCCAGCTCCCCGCGGATGATGAAGAGCATCTCGCTCACTGGATCGCCCTCACGCACGATGTACGCGTCTTTCGTGCTCAGGGACGAGACGAGCCGCTCGCAGATCGCGTCCAGGAGCTGTTCGTCCATCTGGGAGAAGAAGGGCACGCGACGGACGAGAGCGAGGCAGAGGTGCCGCTGGATCTCGCGGCGGAGGTCGAGGGGAAGGGATTGGAGGATGGATTCCTCGTCCACGCCACGGGTCGCCAGCCACTTGTACTGGAAGAAGCGGCGCACGCGTTCTTGGAGCTCGGGCGGGAGCTGACGGTGACGCATCCACTCCTCGATGTCGCGACGCTTCACGCGCCACTCCTCGAGACGCACTGTCATCGACTGCAAGTACGTCTGCAGCAAAGAAAGTTGAAAGGACAGACAGAGGGTTTGTCAGTAGCATGGAATCCACATTCAGGGAAGAAAGCATTTCAGCACGTACCTGCATGTTTCCGATGAGATGTGAGAAGAAGACAAGGCCCATGATGCAGATGAGGATGCAGAACACGGTCTCCCCCTTGTAGGTGCTGTTCTGCAAGTTCTGCCCATAGGAGCTGATCGATTTTGCACACAGATCGACAGAGAACAAACATTTGTTCATGGATCATACAAAAATACAACAGTCACCAGATACCAAAGCAAAGCTCCATCTACTTCATCTATGCATGAATGATACCTCAGGTTCCGGAACCCCCACCAGAGGCAGTATAGGTACTTGTCGACGAAGGCGACTCCGTTGCGATCTAGATTGAGCGCGTCGGCGAACAGGCCGTAGTCGTACTCGGCGTCCGGGAGCATGCACTGCTTCTGGATGGCGCTGTGGTTGTGCCAGGTCTGCCGCAGGGGGTTTTCCTTGGTCTTGCAGTCCAGGAAGCCCCTGTTGCAGATGGGCGTGTCCGCCGCGTTGCTCTCCATGTCGCACACGTCTCGCCAGCATGAGTACTGCCGCTCCACGGAGAGCAGGTACCACAGGGCGCCAAGAACCTGCAGATAGATGGTGAAGATTGAAGAAAGTGTACAGCTAATTAATAAGCAGAGGAAACGTGAAATGTTTGGAGCATGGCTGAAATTAATAATGTCATCATTCAGGGTTTGAAATGATGATGTTTACACATACATGGCTTGCCAGTGTGTAGAGGAGGAGATTGTACGCGGCTCCTGCCCAGGCTGTTCTCGTGACGACTCCACTCGCCTTGACGATCTTGGAGTTGAGGGAGATGATGAGGTACACTCTGGGGATGTACTGGATCAGCACGATCATCGAGAGCGTGTTGTTGGTGTGGTTGGCCGAGGACGTGCTCACGGCCGGTATCACAAACCAGATTATCATCTGAAAACGATATGCGTACAATAGAACGACGTTGATCAGACAAGATGCATGCACACTATATATACATCTTGAAAGTTCAGATTGTAGCTTTCGATAGCAATAATGCATGTGCATGTCAGATTAATAATCTGAATAATGCGTGCATGCATTCGCCTACATACGGAGACGACGCAATATATGCAATGCGACGAGAGAGGCAGATTATATATATTACCTGCGGGATTGGGAGCATGGCAGCGAGGTCGATGATGAAGTCATTCTTGAGGTACCGTATGGCGATCTGGTCGGGGTCCCTAACGAGCTCCCCGCGCCCGAAGATCCTCGAGCTCGGCGCGACGAAGGCGATGCGGAACTTGAGGATCATGTGGGCGAGGTAGAAGAGGTCGGCGAAGGTGCGGAGCGCGGTGACGAGGACGCCGATGCCCATGTCCATGGACACGCACGCCGCGATGCCGTCCGTGTGGAGGAGGTAGAAGTAGAGCGGGTCCACGAAGAGGCCCACCAGGCAGGTCACGAGGAAGAGACGGTACCACCCGAGAACAGCGTCGTCGCCAGGGTCCAGGATGCGGCGGGGCGTCCATGGCCGGGGGCCGCCGGGGAGCGGGGGCGCGCCGGAGGCAGGGTGGAAGAAGGGCAGCGGCGGGCGGCGGAAGGGTGGGAGGATGCGGCGGTGGATGAAGCCGGCCATGGCCGCAGGCGAAGGGGAAGAGCTGAGGGCGGTGGAAGGTGACGCGCGTGGGGTGGGAGGGGCCGTGCATGAGGAGGAGGGACCGTCTGCTGCCTGCGTGTCGTGTCTCTGCGCGCGGCCGCGCGTTGCGGGTGGGGGAGCAAGGCAGAAGATGGTGTTTGCATGCAGCGCGTGGAGGGACATGATGAGGTACACTCTAGGGATATTATGTACACGTCTTGATGGTGTGATTTTGTTGCAGATGTGCTCGCATAGGAAGACTATCGCCGAACGACCAAAACCTCAAGCCGGTCAATCCACTTTGGACCGCAGCCTCTGCGTCTCCTGTCGACCTGTCTCTGCCGCATCTTTGTGTTCAGTATTTTCATCCAGTTCAGGAAGATGATGACACCAGATCAATACTCCATGCGTCTTATATGGAACTGAAAGAAGAACAAGATGATAGTTACCTTAGGCTGACAGAGGAGTATATGCCATATAAAAGGCATTAAAAAGGACCGGCAGTGCTATAAGTACGGTCACAAGTTCTTTCTCAGCCCTCTCTTTCCTAGGATGGAAAAGCTCCAAAAACAAAGATAAGATAGCAGTATCCCAGAAAGAGCATGCTTGAGATTAACTGAAAACCAGGAGAGTCTGGGTTGGACACTTCTTTATAGTATGCACAAAATCTATACATCAATCCAAAGACATGGCAAAGCGATCATGGTTCCAGAGGAGATAGCATGAAAGTAAGCATTTGGAATCTTCTGAATCTGTGAAGGTCTTTCCGTCATGTGAGTACACCGAAACCAAGATTGTTAGTGCACTGAGATAAGTGACGATTTTATCCACATCATCATGGATAAAGCCAACGATCCATTGCAGTGTATCCCATTACTTTAGTTATATTTCTCCCACAACAAGAAAAAGGAAGACATGACTTCTTCTTTATAGTATGCACAACAAGAAAAGGAAGACATTACTAACTAGTGCATGAAGATCATTATGTGATGAAGTTCACTGTACATTATTATTGGCAAATGGTTAAGAATTGCTTTGCTAGGTTTCTGGAGTTGTGCATGTTCTGAATTTTATTTGGGTTTCTCCAATTAAGAATACTAGTGACATAAACAAATTTGTGATATCTTGTGGGCATATATAAGTCACCTGTCAACTGTACAAGTGATTGAGCTGTGTCTAGCTTCTCATCTCTCCATTGAACTTGTTTTTCTGACAGCGACAATAAGCTCGCGTGACAGAGATGCTACCCTGGTGCTTAGTTTCTTCAGTGTTACGCATGGTGAGCAGAAATGATCAGTAATATCAGAGTTAAGTGCTGAGATGGGAAAAAATCGCTTTCTTTTCTGCGTGTAAGTGGCGATAAGATTTGCAGGCATTGACGATGGCGATTTTGTTTTTGTTTTTGTATTACTATATGAACGATCGATAGCTCAATATATTTTACAACGTTTGGTTGTACTACCGAATGCTATCAACCACACTATGAACCTGCTTCTTCGTTTCTGGAACTAAATAATTGAGTTTTAGGCCTGTACGTATCAAGAGATTCACTTTTACTTCTACCACCTAGGCTGAAATGAACCATGAGAGTCTGATAGGGTACGTGTCAATTTCACGCTTGGCGTCGAGATCTCACTAGCTAATACTGTCATCAACAATCTGAATGACATTGTAACAAATTTTGCAGACCTTCCTGTTAGACCCCTAGGATCTCTAGATGCACAAATAGCCGGGACTTTGATTTAGACAGAGAGATAAACTAGATCTAGGATGCACATGCACGGGAGTTTACTGCTAGGAGAGAGCGAGAGGGAAGAGAGGGTCCGTATCTTCGCCGCGGGGTGCAGCGGCGGCAGAGGAGCTCGAGCTGGCGATCTCGTTCGCTCGGTGTATTTGCGCTAGGCAGCGATGCGCAGTGCCGGTGCCTCTCGCCGGTGGTCGTCGGGGTGCGGGTGTTGGCGGAGCTTCCCGTCACTCCTGCGCCTCCCAGATCGGAGGGGTGTGTTGGTGGGGGGTGGCGGCTCAGGTGAACCTCGTGCCTAGAGCCACCCGGCCCCCACCTCTTTATATGGCGCAGTGCAACAGGGGCCCGCCAACCATTAGGGTTGGTGCGCCCCCGATCAGGGCGCTTAGATCTAGGCCTAGTGGGTCGTTGGGCCCACTGGAGGGAGATCAATCCTAACATTCTTCCCCTTGATCTCACTTTTAACTTTTATACTCTGAAAGGACTCTTTTGAAAGTACTTTGTCTCATCACAGGTGGACACGTAGAGCATGCTTCATCGTCACGGTAATTTCTGATAGAATCAACCAGCTACAACTCATCCCTCTGCTTTTGAAACAACAAAACTTTCTTCTTTTCGGGCCATTTGTAATCCAGGAATCATAGGCTTTCCCTTAACCCCATGTCGGCTAAGTGTTCCTTGAACACATTGGGTGGTAAGCCTTTCGTTAGAGGATCCGCAAGCATATTCTTTGTCCCTATATGCTCGAGACTTATGGTGCGATCCTGGATTCTATCTTTCACAACATAATAATTTATCTCAATTGGTTTGGAAGCATTACTAGACTTGTTGTTGTGAGCATAGAATATTGCTACTTGGTTGTCGCAGTACATCTTTAGTGGTCTCTGAATACTATCAACCACTCTTAAACCGGGTACAAATTTCTTAAACCACAATGCCTGCCCCAAGGCCTCATTACAAGCTATAAACTCTGCATACATCGTAGATGATGCAGTGATACTTTGTTTGGAGCTTCTCCATGAGACAGCTCCCCCTGCGAGAGTGAACACATAACCCGTGGTGGATTTTCCGTCATCTATGTCTCCCGCATAGTCAGCATCTGCATACCCCTTTATCTCTAAGGAGTCAAATCTTGTATATGTAAGCATGAGACATGTCGTGCCTTGCGCGTAACGCAATGCTTTCTTTACCATTTTCCAGTGTTCTATGCCTGGATTATCTTGGTATCTACCAAGTACCCCGGTGACAAAAGATAAATCAAGGCGAGTGCATACTTGCGCATACTGTAGGCTTCCAACAACCGAAGCATATGGAACCGCTTTCATTTGATCGAGCTCGTATTGGTTTATGTGACACTGAAACCTCCCATATTTATCGCCCTTAACTATAGGTGCAGGTGTGGCTTTGCTCGCATGCATATTGAATTTCTTTAGTACTTTTTCTAAATATGCCTTTTGCGATAATCATAATACCCCATTCCTTCTATCTCAGTGAATTTACTGTAGTCATGGCACTGCCGACGGCGCTGAGGGGAGGTGCCGCCGGCGTACGACCGCGGCTTCCCCTCCCCCTTTCCTCTACTCCTCCCCCTTTCCCCTCCTTGGTCCCCCCACAGCGAGATCCGGAGGGCCCCGGCTTTTGGCCGGACATGGAGAAGACGGCGCCGCCGCCGTGGTGCTCCTCACCGGCGAGCGCGCTCCCCTTGTGGGAGAGCGCGCCGCCGTCGAGCAGCGCCTCGGTGGCTCCGAGCCCGAGCCCGCGCGCGCGGTGATGTGCCGCGCCGCGGCTCGGCTCCGTCCGGCGGCGGTGGCCGGCCGGCGGCGAGGTAGTTAAAGCCGAGCGGCCTCTCCCCCTCTCGTCCTTCCTTTTCTTTTACCCTAGATCTAGATGTAGGGTTAGGGTTAGGGTTTCGGGTCTTTTTCCTTTTTCGATTTTTCAACCGATTTTCTTCCTTTCCCGATCTATTTCTACTTCTAAGTAGGCGTATGATACCAATGTTAGACCCCTACGATCTCTAGATGCACAAATAGCCGGGATTTTGATTTAGACAGGGAGATAAACTAGATCTAGGATGCACATGTATGGGAGTTTACTACTAGGGAGAGAGGGAGAGGGAAGAGAGGGTCCGTACCTTCGCCGTGGGGTGCAGCGGCGGGGGAGGAGCTCGAGCTGGCCATCTCGTTCGCTCGGTGTAGTCTGCGCTAGGTAGCGACGCGCAATGCCGGTGCCTCTCGCCGGTGGTCGTCGGGGCGCAAGTGTTGGCGGAGCTTCCCGTCACTCCTGCGCCTCCCAGATCGGAGGGGTGTGTTGGTGGAGGGTGGCGGCTCAGGTGAACCTCTTTATATGACGCAGTGCAACAGGGGTCCACCAACCATTAGGGTTGGTGCGCCCCCGATCAGGGCGCTTAGATGTAGGCCCAGTGAGCCATTGGGCCTACCGGAGAATGCAAACATACACATATCTAATACGTATTCTCGAAAAAAAACTGAACAATAACACATTCACATGTAAAGAGCTGCTGTGATATCATGTGGCTGTGCCTCAGAAAACGACAGCTTGCCAAACAAGTTAGAGCCTAGAGGTGAAACAATCACATCTCGTGGCCACTAGCCACCGTGGCAGAGCCAAAGATGACGCGACAGGACCGCAACACGGCTGGTCAGTGGCTGAAGATTATGCCTTGCCAACACAGCAGTTGAGCAGCTCTGCACATTTCAGTTCGTGTTTGTATCGATGCATGGCGAACTGTTGGGAAACTTGGACACGACGACGGGTGGATAGAAACAGTAGTCCTTCACGGCGAACTGCACATTTCAGTCGCCGGGAACGACAGTGCAGCAGCGGCGGGAGCTGGGCACAAGCGTCGTCGTGGCTTCGTTCAAAGGCTCAAAGAGCGCTCGTGCTTGTGCCAAGTACACGAGAGGCACCTGACTCCATTGCGTATGTTCTACTGCCAGGAACCGTATTTCTGTACAGTATGTAATCAGTATGCAATAGTGTCGCGACATTGAGACCCTTCTTCTAACTAGAAACAGAAGTCAGGTCACTTTAGTTACTACATCGTACAACCCGGATTTCGCACTTGTCAGTCTGTATAGAGAACCATGAGACGAGACATAAACCTTATCATTGGTTCCATCCACATTAATAATATAAACTGATCACGAGAAACACTAAAAAAAGTTCAAGAATTTTTTCCTTAAAACAATAAGAAACAATCCACTATTGATTCGATAAACATACTCATAATAAGCATCGGTTGCATCTAAATTTTCACATATGGCATTATATAAATTAACTTTAAGTAACTCTTAATTTTGCCTCTAAATTAACCACATGGGCCATTATGAGAATATTAACCCAATACCTTGGCATCCTCAATTAACCGAACCCAATATGAAAAGAGAAATTCTTTTTCCCCAAGCAGTGGACTCCGTAGCGTTGACTACATTGTGCTTCACATCGGTAGTTTTGGCAGAATGCCTATACAATTGTGTTACAGAATTAAAGCTATATTTTGGCAGAATGCCTATACAATTGTCCCATATGGCGCTTGCAGCCGTGCGGTGCAGGCGGGGGAGGAGAGGGAGGAGGCGATGCCTGCTGCGGTGTGGGGCGAGTAGTAACGTAATTAGATTAGACCCTTTATGTAAAAGCATCAATTAGAAGCCAACTAAAATACTCATCCCTCTGTACTCTATACTATCCTAGAGTGGTATAGAGTGTTGTAAAAGACCTCAAAAATATTTGCAGCGATATTTCAAAGGAAGAGGGGGGTACTCATACGGGTGGATCTAGTGTGGGCTCACCCCCCACCCAAAAAAAAAAACCTAAACCAACGTAGAGTGTTTGGCATTGTGTGAGGGAATATAAACCTTTTAAAATAAAAGAAAATTAATCGGGCTACATTGTTATATCATCCATACGTGAAATTCATAGTATACTGTGAAACCACCGCCCATTCTTCAAAGAAAAAAAAAACGATGGCCGCCACTTTCATGATTTGGTCGAAGCACTTAGCTCCAGAGGTGTAAGAACTAAGAAGGGTAGGCGGGGGGGGGGGGGGGGGGGGGGGGGGGGGGGGGTGGGGGGGATGTTAGATCTAAATGGTTGTGGATGAAATTCAAGTACGTGGACTGCGAACCTGAACACAATCACATGGCACACCCATATACATGATTTATTTCCTACACCACTGACCAAACCTACCTGTCATACCACCAAATGGCACACTGACACAAGATTTAGCTTGTCGCAAATAAAAAAAGAAAAGAAAAGTAATCCACTACTACAGCCAGAACGACCTGTGAAGTGAGGTCGATTTCCAGTGTCCATGCTAACTAGGTTGGTCGCCACTAATCTCGGAGAGTTCAGTGATTAGGCTTTAGTTTTGCACGTGAAAGCAACAGCAGGCAGTCACTAATCACTCCACTAACTTGTTTCCCTGACAGCAACAGAGGATCTACCAATGGCAATCTCACAGTTCCCCTTATGAGCTAGTAGTGTGATGCTCGTGGAGATTATTTGCATTGTTGAATTCGCGAAGACGCTGCAGCATTTTCCAAAGTGGAGAGTATCCTATGACCGAATTGCAGCCTGCCGTGTCAGCAGCGTCAGGTTACGAGTCGGGATCTGCAGCAGTAGCAATGGGAGTACAGTCAGTCCATGAAAAAGCGCTGCAAACGACAGGAACGAAGTGGATCGAGCGAGCAGTTCCGCACCGTCTGCAGCTTCAGTCATGCGGCGCTGCGTACTCGAAAAGGATCACTGACCAAACCTGGAGTTGGAGCTGACGACTGACGATCTGGAACAATGATTGAAGATCACCACAACAGTGAACTGTGCAAGTCAACCGACGAAGATCGCGCGCGCCAATCGAACACCGTATTGCACGCATATGCTTCGAAACCAAGCTACTATTGCCCAATCGGCATCTTCAGCAGATGCCCGTAGTAGCACGCAGCAGTTGGGCAGGGCCAGGAGTAGCTCGATCTGGTCAGCTGAGCTGAGCTGATCATGATGCTGTGCAGTGCAATTAACACTTTTGTGTCCCTGTTTGTCCGTGCAATCGAGCAGGGTGGTTCGCCTAACAGTACCAGATCAGGAAACCGCGCTTGTCGTGGCCTCAAGATTCGTCAATGCGCGCGGCCAATGTCTGCAGGAGCCGAGCCAGGACACACCCTGCAGGGGTCGGTCGAGTACCCGATGGAGCACCTGCTCCTTCTCGGCTGACGCCTGAAGACGGCGACCCCCTATCCATGCGATGCTGCAGCTGCTTGCAAGTTTTGGGGACGGGTGCTCGATGGTACGTTGGCTCTACATTCTACCGTGAACTCAGAAAAGATTGTAAAAAAGAGCATAAGCATTTGAATCGCGCGGCATCCATCCGCTTCGAGCACGAGAAGATCGAGCAGCAAAACAGGGGGAGAGAGATAGATGGGGAGTAAATAAAGAAGATTGAAAAGAAAAGAATGGCGAGCGAAATCAATAAATACACAAATAATGAGGCGAAAAAGATGGACAGCAACCTAGGAAGCGAGTGAAAAGGAAAGGGGAAAAAAAAGGGGCAGAGGAACCTGCAGGGGATCTGCCCATTCACGCCGAGGAGCTAACGCTAGCTTAGCTCGCATGGCATGGAGGTCGTCGTCGCGGCGCATCGTCCCCACCACTACTCCTACCACCACCACATGCTTTTCATTCATGAGGCACGCAACTTTCTCAGGGATCGATCGGATCGGATCGAAGAAGCAGCGATGCATTTTGTGCCTGCTGATTTGCCGGTGCCATATCCATTGTGTGCGGTAATGTTTTCTAAGTCGTATAATCGTGCCTAGTCGCCATGACACCGATATAAGCGTGATTCATCATGGCTAATCGTAACTAATCGGACGATAAGTGTGACTAATTGAAATTTTATCTAGGATGACTAATAATGATTAATTGTGATTAGTCGGACAACTTGAAAACATTGGCCGAGACGATACGAGACGAGACGAGACGAAGAAGACGAGGAAGAACCATGGAAGGGGGCAACGGATAGAGGTAACTGAACTGAACGACCGTGTGTTTCGCTTGCTTCTACTCTTTGTTCAAAAAAAAAAGGGATGAGGAAAAAAATCGCTTCTACTTCTACGGCATGGCTGCCTGCAAGTTACTACCAGACACGGTACACCGTACACGTACATACCACGCATACCAGCAGCCCGGCCTTGCGTCTCACTCGACACTCGTCCTGCCTTCTACGGACAACGCAAGAAATACAGGCCCGCGCGCGCCGGCCGGCCGGCCACACGTCCCCGTTGCGTATATCAGTATATATGTGTACCACCGCCACAAATACCGTAGATCTGTACAGCGCAATCACTGTGCAACACAGCAACAGTGCAGTGCAATTAAAGTAAGACCTTAATTACAATTTACAAGTAATTAACCAAGTGACGCGTACTACGTACGTGTGGCATGCTGGATTAGTCCTTGTAGCTGCAAACCAAAGTCAAGGTAAGCTCTATGTGTGCAACTTGATCCGAAATTTTTAAAGAGCACACCAAGATGTCCATATCTGCCCCATATATATGTTAAATTAAATCTAGCGCGTTTGTCGATTTCAATCTCTTTTATATACTTAATATTAGTACACGCATGTCATTATTGCGTATGTATATCACAGCCAGGAACAGTGATGAATGGTTGAGCCCCATCCATCGACTGCAACAGAGCAGTACGTGCAGTGCATTCAACTGAAGTAAGAACTTGGAAGCAACACACTAACACGTGTCACACTGTACATTAACGCTGTTCATTCATCCTGTAAGGTTGTAACTCCTGAAAAAAGCCAAGTCACCTTTGGTACCTATCGGTCGCTGTACACTGTATAGCTGTAACTGCCACTACTAGCATGTGTACAGAAAATAACATCACTTGCTAGCAGCTACCAGGTGATGATCTGCAGAAATATACAGGAGAGGGACAAAAACCCGCAGTTTGCATGGATTGCAAAATATTGGGCAACACAAATGACAGCATAAGTCTGTATGGATTGGCGTCTAACCGTTGTTTGCTTTAACAGTTGAACAACCGCCGCAGCCTGACAGTGACAAGTGACGGTGCGTATCTAGCTAGGTGACTGCAAAATGCTTACATTGTTCATATCTGAATGTCGACGACTATTGCAAACAAAATCAGCATCAATTTCAGGCGGTTATCATCAAATCAAAGTACCAAACACCGATTGGATATGCTAATAACTTGTACGGAGTAGGCTTGTAGCCAGGGCAGCACCGCATCTCAGCTCGTTTGTTTACACAGGATTTTATTTATTCGTCACCGTCTAGTCACACTCACACTAGCTACCTATAACACGATGAAGCCCTTCTTTAGTTCCAAAACGAAATCTTTTCACCCATCACATCGAAGAAGAATTTTAAATGCATAGAGCATTAAATGTAACGGAAAAGGTGAAAAGATATATGGATAGGCTGTAAAGCGCGAGACGAATCTAATGAGCCTACTTAATCCACGATTTGCAATAGTAATGCTACAGTAACCATCCGCTAATTATAGATTAATTACCCTCTAATTACCATCGTTAGATTGGTCTCGAGATTTCCAACCTATCCATATAACTTTCCACCTTTTTCGTTTACATTTACTAATCCTAAATTGGTAAAATCGAAACCCGAAATCTTTTCATCAAAAAATTTTCACGAACTAAACACGGACGAAATGGATAAGTAACTTCCTGACACAAACCTCAAAACCGTCACCGGAAGGGCTCACTTAAAAGCTCAAAGAATGAAATGACACATAAAGTTGAAATAGTGAAATGACACATAAGACCAAAAAGAATTAAAAAAACAAAATACAGGGACCCAGACGCAAACCCGTCCACGTATTTATCTCCCTCCTCTGTCCCCGCCTTCCCCACACGGCCACACCTCAACCAAACTCGATTGCCAGCGGCCATCACTCGCGCTCCTCCCGCACCCATGCCGACCGGCCAAGCTCGGACACCGCAACCGCCGCTGCCACCACCGGCGACGGATCCCTCCTCCCCGGCGTCCACTTCATCGACTCATCACCGCCGCCACCGCACCTTCTCCTCGTCGTCGTCATCCTCCTCCTCCTCCTCCTCCTCACTATCCACAGTCTCCTCCGCCGCCTCGTCGCCGTCGCCGTCGCCGTCCCCGCGCGGCCGCGGCGGCCGCAGCACCACCTCCGTTCCCTTCTCCTGGGAACACCACCCAGGCATCCCCAAGACGCGCCTCCCCGCCGCCGCCTCGCCGCCCGCGCCGGCGCCGCTCCCGCTCCCGCCTCCGCTCCGGGCGCCGCCGTCCCGGGCCACGCGGCACCACCACCAGACCACCCGCCGCCGCCGCGCCGGAAGCATCAGCAGCAGAGGCAGCAAAGCGCCGGCCACCGACGCGGACCCGTTCGCCGCCGCGCTCGCCGCGTGCACCAGGGAGCGCGTCTCGGCGGGCGCCGACAGCGATCGCCGTCTCATGGACAGCCTATTCCCGCCCTCATCCCCGTCCCCGGCGGCGGCGGCGTCGTGCGCGCCGAGCGGCCGGCGGTGGCCGTCGATCGCGAACGCCGGCGGGGTGGTCGGGCTGCTGGACATGTACGGGTGCAAGAGCGCCATGGGCGTCGCGGAGAGCGCGTTCGTGGTGCGCCGGCCGGTGGCGGTGGTCCGACCCGGGCATGGGCGAGCGGGCCTGGGCCGGGCTGGGCGGCGATGAGGAGGAAGGCTGGGCCATGGTGGTGGGTCGCATCGTGATGGACTACGACGGACGGGATGTGGGCTCAGCAGTTAGGTACATAAATAATAATCGATCCACCATGTGCAAAAATGTTGGGATCGAAAATGAGGTTGAACCTTTTTTTCTCTTTTATTTATTTTTATTTACAAGTATTTTGAGTGGAGCTTTTTAACTAGTGGATGTGATTGGTAGTACCAATATATGAATGTTTGGCGTAACCATCCACTAAACGATTTCGTGATGTAGATTTGTTTATATATATTGTTGGGTAATGGTACATATTGTAACCACAAGTCTTTAATGCCGTATGTTGCCATCTACTCATAATGTACTAGTTTAATTGAAAACTCATATAGTTTTTTATTGGTATAGACTATTAGGAAATGGTAAGTTAATTTTAAAACACATATAGTTATGTTATTAATTTGTATACGATTAGGGGATGATATTTAATTATTTATCCCAACTCAGTTTAGATTCAAATCACCCGTGCCTGCAGATAGAAAAAGACACCCAAATTAACACACTCATAGTATGTAGCTGTGTGAGCACAAATTTAGCGGTAGAATCGCGTAGTCATAGTATATTGTATTGTACATGCCTGCTCAATATATTCCAGTTTAGCCATGGGTCTATGATTTGTACACACAAGCACCAAACTACATAAAAGGAGCCACGGCAAAGAAGAAGCAACATACAAAGCTAGCCTAGTGTGTACGAATCCACTAGCTTTTCAAATACGGCCAATTTGCACCATCCAATTGACGCTTTTTCAAAAATGTGTACGACGATTCGAATTTAAAATTTTCGTACCGATCGCGCACTGCAACAGCCAGGGTTTGTTAATTGGTGGGGACGTACGTAGGTGCCTGTCGAGTAGTAGTTGTGGGCTGCTGCTGCATTTTCTAAGGCGCTACGCTACGCTGGCCAAGAGTGGGCGCAGACAAGCCTATAATTTTAGCAATAAACCCCATCTGAGATCGCCACGCACACGAGAGGTAGATCTCTTGGATCGAGCTCACATGGCTAAAATGGCAGGAACTCAGATGCCAGTGTCAGTAACATTCGTCGCCGGACTGACTGGTTCTTGTTGCTGTCCTGTGCATTGACTAGATTGGAGCTTTAATTTTTACCGATCTGCGTAGTCTGAAGTTGCTGTTGTTGGTCGGATTGGGAGTTTATTACTTTTGATTGATGATCTGCAGAGCCAGAGGCCAGATCTGTAACCTGACAGAAAAAGGACACATCTGAACTCTGATCACCGTTCATTTGTACTGTCATGATGCCACCTGATGGAGCTTCAACAGTTTCACTGATGAGGCCGGCCCTGTTTGATGCATGTGTGTGGGGGACGACTGAGGGTTAGTCAGTTACTTTGGTGTGTTAAGTAAGTGAGCATATGCGGCAGGTGAGATTAGAGGCTGCAGATGCATGGGGCCATCGGGAATCAAAGTGCCAACAGTGCAGGTAGGTGAGAGTGGATATTCAGATCTGAGAGCAGCAGTCAGCGGATTGATGAGAGGATCGATCGAGCATAACATTCACGCATGGGTTGTCTGGCTATTCCATGGAACCGTACACTTGTACAGTGACCTTCTGATTTGCTTCAAAATCAGAGCTTTGGTGCTCGACGCGACGTACAGGTGGATCAGTGGATGTGGATGGATCCCCCTGCTCCACTGTCCCTGTCGATCTACTGTTGCAGCCGGTTCAGTAGCTCATCAATCTCGCATACGGCGTGTTCTTTTCCCCTTGAAAGTTTTCCTAAAAATCTAAAAAAACCGTGCCAGTTTTTTTTCTCTCTGTCCACGCAACATTTTTAACTGTTCATTCCTTTTTTCTGAATCTGAACACACCCATAGACAGTTTTAGATGGTGTGACACAATAATGCAAAGCACCATTTCATTTGGGGGGCTCCCCATCAGGCTTACCCTCATCGATCTGGCTATTTCATGGAATCGTACACTTGTGCAGTGACCTTCTGATTCGCTTCATAAAATCAGAGCTTTGGTGCTCGACGCGACGTACAGGTAGATCAGTGGATGTGGATGTGGATGGATCCCCTGCTCCACTGTCACTGTCGATCGACTGTTGCAGCCGGTTCAGTAGCTCATCAATCGCGCCATCAGGCTTACCCTGTTCTATCGATCACGTACATGATACATCTAGTCAACGTGCTGGCTGAATAATGCTGGAAGATATCAACAGCATCGCGCATGAGAGATCTGATGAGAGAGTTTGCATTATTTTGCTGATCCTAATTTGGTGGCAAAAATCATCAATAAACTGTGTTGCTGTAGTGTGCAGAGTGTCGGCAGCTAATCGAGGAGTTGGGCTTGTTGTTTACTCGGAACTGCCCAGGATGCTGGAAGTATACCTAGCTTGCAGGCGTGGTTGGTACAACATAGCAAGAGAGAGCAAAATGGGCAGCTCTGGCAAAGCAAACAGAGCATGCAGTTATGTTGCGTTTGCGTAGCATATTGAGTAAATAATTGCTGAGGATTGTAACTTTGTTTTAGAATTTTAATACTCGCCTATCTCTTATATATCTGGAACAAAGAGAATCAGCTGCACTATATTATTTCAAAAAAAAAGGAGAATCCCCGCACCTTTGTCAACACAGAGTGCTACAAAGCACACCTTTTTGTTGTGAGGAACAAATATTTAGAGAAAAAGATGAAGTTATGGTAGCATGCATGATTATGCCTTCATGATTGAGAACTGAATTAACAAAGAGCAGGATATGTATACCCTGTTCTCTCCAAATAAGAGCAAGTATTATAAGTCCTATTCAGCAGGCTGTAAGGTTTTTCACGTCATCAAAATCCTATGCGGAGGAAAGGGAAGGGAGGAGAGAGAACCGAGCGGGCGCTTCGCTCTACGCCGGCTGAAGCGCAATAACCGAGACGAAAACTCCCGCTTCCAGCCGGATACGAGCGGAACAGCCGCCGCTTCATTCCTCTTCCAGATCCCCTGCGCCTTGCCTCTCGCCGATGCTTTTTGAGCCAAATCGACCCGCCTCCTGTCAAATCGAGTTCTCCTACACCCAAATCGGGTTCTCCCGTGTCAAATCGGTGAATAAATCCCGCAAATCCACTCCCTATCAACCAAAATCCGTTCCCAAGCCACAGCAAGATGGTTTGCCGATTCAATACGACGTGTGCGCGGCAGCTCAGCCCGTCCCGCTGCGGCCGCGGCCCCTCAGTTCGTCCTCCATGAGGCTGATGCACAGGGACCACAACGCGTCACCGTCGCTCAAGATCGTAGATTTTGGTCTATCCATATACTGCAACCTCGATAAGTAAGCCACCACCAATCTGATCATTCGGTGTTGTCTTACAGGCTTGAATACATGTACTAGGATGCGGATGCCGATCAATTTGAGATGGCTATTCTACTGTCAGGTGAGTTATTCAGCATATCGCAGGAGAGAAATGCATATGTGCTCAAGCACAGGAGAGATTAGGCGTTGTTTCATCTCTAGTACATTATCTGATCGTGTGCTCAAACTCAACTCAAACTGAAACTAGTAATGTCTGTAATGCAGGTGAGTAGTTCAGGGATGATGTGAGATCGAGTATTTGATGCTGTTTCACTAGGCCATATTGCTTTTGCTTCTCATCCCTGGCCTACAATACCAAATTGCGCAAGACATTTGATTAAGAAAATGCTAAGACAAATGCACTACCAATTTTTTCCTTCATCTGGTGAAGTTATTTATTCCGTGTTTGAAGACTGAACCTTCACTCTTGCGTTGTCTGCATATATTGTCGCAATCTAAACATACCTGCATGTTACATTACTAGAAGCGCTTGGTTGAATAATTCAAGTGATCACTATTTTTCCTATTCATTTTTATAACCCATATGTTGAACTATATCGTTTAAAGTTGATCTGTATGGGCTAATGGCTGATGTTATATGTTTGATGAATGGCCACAAAGATGTATATGACAGGAGATGGTATGCACATCTAAGCATTACATTCTTCTATCTTTAATACAAACAAGCTCTTAGCCAACCTAATAGCTCACCTATAATATGAGTTGGCTATGTTGCTGGCTGGGAATGACATGGCAACTGCTTGCAGCCAGCAGCAGGCTAAATTATAAGCCATGCTCTAAACTAGCTGTGTCCCTCTCTCTCTCTTTCTGTGATGTGAAATGTGATCATCTGAACCCAGCCATGCCATCTTTGCAATGCAAACGCAAAAGCGTGCGACACATGCGCGTGCTACTCTGAGCAGTTCATCTGCCGACGAGCAGGACCAGATTAGCAGGGACGGAACAACAAGAATTTGCTTACCGTGCACTCCACCCCCGTGCACCGACCGTTCACCACCTACAGTGGGTTCGAATGGCGGTACACGTAGAATCCGTTGGGAATGTACTGTAGCGACTCCCACTTTCCGTTGGGATTGCATTGTGTGTGTTGTTGCCCACATCATTAGCAACCACGCAATGCAATCGAACACACACAAACAGTGTAGTTTAGGAGACAGATGAGGAGGCTGCATGCTACGCACCGAAATCACTCACAAGGACATTGGTCCCACCACTACTTCAGGTCCGGAAATCTCACCAGGCTTTACGACCGATTGGTCACATCCAGTGAAGACAGACAGAAAAAGCGACAGACTGTGTGAAGCTCTGAGAGGGTTTGGATGAATAAAAGGTTGACTATTGGAAGCTCTGTCAGATTAAGCATCCATGTGGTTGGCAGTGGCACTGGATCATATAGTAAGCCTAAGCAAAGCAGGTTAATGCTGCTCCGGCCGGTAGCAAATTAGATTCTGTGCCCAATCACCTACCTGTTGCGACATAGCTTAACAGTGTCGGTTATTAGCAACAAATCTAGGGATGGATTGCCAATCGACATCAGTTGTACTCCTTCAATTTTCAGCACTACTTCATAGACTAAGTACGAGTGTACAAGGAGTTTCAGATAAGACGATGATGATGCATGGCAACTTTATGTAAAGGAGCTAGCCAATAACAAGCATGGATATATGCAAGGACAGAGATGCAATACAGAGAGCGGTCTTTAGGGAAAGGAGTTATACTACATGAGTATGATATGATTAGGTTCCAATTAGGGTAGGCATGCAACTCTTTCTTTTTCTGATGGGGTTGAACCGAACTATTCTCTAGCATATCTCCAGTGAACGCGCGTGCATATACAAAAGCTGTCATCATTGCTACTGCAGCGCGGCTTCTTCTTGCTTGTTATACAAGAACTGTCATCATATCTGCCGACGCAGTACCAAATTTAGCAAGGGAAGGCAACAGCATCCGTGTGTTGCTTACAGTGCACTCCACTCCCTGCGCAGTGTGCACCCACCAAATTTTCCCTTGCGCTTTGTGATGCGTAATCAGGTTTTGTAAATGCAAGGGCCTCGATCGCATACACCCACGTGTTGTGTCCTAGCATGCTAAATTTAGTGAGTTTATGATTACTCCCTCCGTCTTGAAATACAAGACATTCCAAAATTCTTAGAGAGTCAAACTATTTTACGTTTGACTAAAATTTTAAAGAGAATCATAAAGAGATTTATGATATCAAATAGATATATTATGAAAATATATTTAATGGAGAATCTAATGATACATATTTGATATCATAAATGTTATTACTTTGTTGTATATGTTTGGTCAAACTTGAAAAAACTTTGACTCTTCAAAAATGTTGGAATGTCTTGTATTTCAGACCGAGGGAGTATGAGACTTTAGCTAGTGAGGCCATTTCTCTGGCTTGCGGGTCGTCACATATACAACTACGATTTTGATAGCAAACGTAGTCAAATTTAAATTATTTTTTAGAACTTTTATTAATAAACTAAGCCATCACATCTAGATGTGATATTTTACACATGATTTTTAAAGTATAAGCCGAGTGGCCAAACTTCGTAAAAAATCAAACGATTTATAATTTCGAATAGATGTGATATGCATGGAACCACAGGGTAACCAAACTACCAAAATGGAGCGTGTTAACGTGCGATAGGGAAACGCATGACCCCCCGCCTCCTTTCCTTTCCCTCGTCCCCTTTCCTTTTTTCCCGCTCTACGCCTCCGCCCTGACCTGCCGCCCCGGCTCCGACGGCTTCGGCCGCCTTGGCCACGGCTCACCACTGCTAGAACCTAACTCGTCCAACCTTGCCGCCACCGCCAACACAACAACCCCCCCCCCCCCCCCCCCCCGCCTTTGGCTCCGATGGTCTCCGGTCGCTTTCGCCACGCTAACCGCTGACGATCAAGCTCCCCCCTGCACCGTTGCCTCCCTCGGCTCCGGCACTTGCCTGGCGCCTCCGTCACCGCTTTCTTCTCTGCCGCATCACGCAAATCCAGCGTGAGATGACTGCCCTTAGATCTCTTCCTCGCCACCAACCCCGCCCTGGTGCTATCCCCTGCTGACCATCGGGTGCCTCGCTGCCATCTTGAACGCCCCCCACCATTGGTCCGGTGACTTTCCCATGGCCTCCTCTAGGGCCGGCAAACATGGAACCCAGCCCCAAACCTCGAAACCGAAGGCTGGTGGCGAAGGCGACAATGACGCGGGGCGGTGGAGGGGTGGACCAAGGGTCTATAAAGTAGATGAGCCCAACGACCCATAAAGTAAACATGGCCGAAAAGGGTCGCATGTTTCAGCTTGAGCGCGAGCCAGCGCTCGATAGACCTTTCCTACCAAAATGGCACCAAATGTTTTCTTTTAAAAAATAGAACTGTTAGGTTCGGATGGCCCAGCACTAACTACGGCCTGTTTGACGCGCGCGAGAACATGGACTCAAAATTCATTTGTGGGCCGCTACTAGGAAAGCTTACCAGTCCTCATGGGCTCCCGGCCCGATGGAGGTCCAGTCCAGTAAAAGGCACAGGGGCTCAAAAGCAGAGGCGTGGCCATCAACCATGTCGTAGGCTCAGTTTGCTCTGGAACCTGTGGAAACTTCCCATCACGCAGCTGGTAAGCAGGGTTAAAATCTCGACTGCTACCGGTCCGGATACCGCGGTAACCGGTTAAACCGGTCCCGACCGGTAGCGGTAACCGGCCAAATTTAAAATTTTCAAATTTGAATTTTAAAAATTTTAAAAAAATCTTAAAAATACTTTAAGGTGAGTAGATTGTAATGGTGTCAAATTTTTTCAAATATTAGTTCATTTAGTATATTTTGTTTGCATTAGAAGTTCAAACAGCTTACTAAATCAACACGTTAAACATCTAATTCGCTTAAACCGCTACTTAAACTTTTTAAAAATGTTCTCTTTTTGACACCATTAGATTCTACGCACCTTAAACTATTTTTAGGAATTTTTTAGAAATTTTCTTTTATTTTTTATTTTTTAATTAAAATTCAAAATTTGTCGAACCGCTCAAACCGGCCGGCTAACCGTTCAAAACAGGTTGAACTGCGGATTTAATTTGATTTTTAAATTTGTTCGGTTTCCGGTCCGGCTAACCGCTACCGGTAGGCGGCGGTTTGGCCAGACCAGTCGGGAAAAAAAGCCTTGCTCGTAAGATCAACCTTACACTGGCTGCAACTTCAGTTCAGTTCCGAAACGCAAGGATCAATCGAATTTCATGTGTGTTTAGGCAAGGATCGAGCAGCTAATTTCTACTGGATTCCTCTATTGAAGTACCTTGGAAGAATCTGAAATGTGGCTACGATTTCGATTCCGGACAAGAGAATAACCTTTGTTGTTGAAAAAACAGAAAAATGCAAACAAAAATTATTCATGAATAAAAAATGTCCACTGCAGAAGAATAACATATCTAAGTTTGTGCTTAGAGTAATTATAAACTGCGTTTGGATATATGAGGGAGTACTAGGCTCTGAATACCATCTGTAACTTCCCGCTCCAAAATCTGCTTATGGCCCAACTCCCATGTAGAATGAGCCCGCATATGCATAGCAACTCTATTACATTTTCGTTCTCGCTTCATGTAAAATGATTAACTCAAAGGTGCTATGTTTGGAATACGAAGACTTATAAACTAACCCAAACCTACTTAGACTAAAGATGGGACTAATTTCACTTGACTAATTCCACCCAAACAAGACACATGGGCCACAACAGGCCGAAAACCATAACACTAATGGGCGGGGTATTACAGAATCATCATACATTGATGCATTATTGGTGTGCGTCGTGCACACTATAATTAATTAGGTCTTATTCGGTGCTCCATACTACCTTATACTGGTGTTCAAAAAGGACCAGTATAAAAGGATCTGACGGTCCAAATTAGTTGTATACTACTAGACCTTCACCTGTAGTATAAGGTAGTATAGGTCGAGTAGTATAGTAGTATAGGGGTATTATGGAAAAAAAATATTTTTAACATGTGATATAATGTGGTATAGATCGAGTAATATAGTGGTATAGAAGTATTATGGGAAAATTATTTTTATTTTTATACTCATTTGGTCCGATATATTTATTTATTTTTACACATATCTTCATTTAGGTTAGGAGCTCCAGTAAAAAAATTATATTACAGTCTAATTATAAAATTGTTCATCCCTCTGTACTCCATACTACCCTATGGTAGTATGGAGCACCGAAGAAGACCTCTAATTAATACTTATACAAGAATAACCATCCCCTGGTGCCTCGTTCATACACACAGTACAAGTACATAGATTATAATTATACACGCTAGCATAGTTTGGGTCGCACCACACGATGTAACACTTCAAGAATTACCTCCTCACCAATAAGTTCCAAGTGACAATCATATGCACGCACACCTTCTGATACATGTCATCAATAAAGAAGAAATAGGAATATTTCAATCCCTTATGTAGCAGCATAATGCAGAATACCATCCAAAGGCCAAAGATAAAACCTATAATCATGCTCAGGTAGATGGAGTTCACCATCCCATTGTCCTGCTGCTCAGGCTCATCAGCTGGAGAATGACTTGTTCCATTTCGAGGGCAACCCGTTGGGAGTGGAGGCCCACATAAACCAATGTTCCCAACATACATTGATGCTGGGTCATCAAGTGCTAGAGTTTGAAGTTGATTCCCTGTTGGTATTCTTCCACTTAGATTGTTGTAGGAGAGGTTTAAGCTGGCTAGAGAAGTAAAGTAAGAGCTCATATGCTTGAAGGGATCTCTCCGGATAGCTCATTATTTGATAAGTCGAAGGACTCCAATTCCTTGAGGCCACCAATATTATTGGGAATTCTCCCTCTTAAATGGTTCCAAGAGAGATTCAAGCTTTTCGAAGCAATCAGAGCGCTAATGCCTTGAGGAATTTCTCCGGTCAAATAGTTACATGACAAGTAAATATTTACCATGTACTGGATTCCTTTAGAAAATTCTAGCTGTTGCCTTTTGGTTATCACTGATATGGCCTCTGTATAGAAAACCATAGGACTATAATATTGATGTACAGCATTGCCCATTCCAAATGCCCCTTCTACTGCGCCAAGGAAATCACTATGTCCATTAGAGTGAGCCATTGTACTCAAGTTCACAATGGATTCAGGTATTTGACCAGAAATGCGGTTACATGCAAGGTCAATATATTGAAGCTTTTGAATTATTGCAAGTTGAATGGGAATATTGCCAGAAAAGTTATTGGACCGCAGTCGTAGAAATGCTAGGGATGGCAACTTGTCTCCTGACCATGCTGGCAAATTCCCAGAGAATTGGTTATATGCAAGATCAAGGAAAACTAAATCACGGGACATCTGAAGAGCTGACAAGCGAAAGGGCCTCTAGCTGAATTGGTTAGATGGCCTCAGTAGCACTCCTCAGGTCCTGGGTTCGACTCTCCGTGGGAGCGAATTTCAGGCTGAGGTTAAAAAAACCCCTCGTCTGTCGCCATAACCAAAGCACAGGTCAAGGCCCGGCCCAGGTCGTATCTGTGTTTGGCATGGGCTCTCCTGCCCGGGGGTAGCTGCAGAAGCCGTCAGCCCAGTGGTTGTCTCACAAGGGCTACGGGCCCTGTGTAAAGATGGGGCAGAGGTTCGGGAGTTTTCTCGGCCTGCGTGAGAAGGTCTTCTCTCTTAGCAAAAAAACCCAGGGGCTGTCTTACCCCCCGCAGGTCGAGTTTTTTTTCTGAAGAGCTGACGGGAAAACTCCTGAAAGATTATTGGTATTTAAGTTATGTGTAACCATATATTTGAAAGGATCATAATCTCCTTTACAACTGGGCAACTCTCCTGATAACATGTTTCCCGATAGGTCTAGTATATACAAGAATTGCACAAGGCACAACGAAGATGGTATGCTGCCAGAAATTGAATTGTTGTAAAGAAGAAAATTTTGTAAATTCATGGTTCTGAAGTCCGGTAGTGTTCCTGATAAATTATTTCTGGAGAGGTCAAAATACCATATGTTTCTTGGGAAACGTGGAACTGGACCTACAAATCTGTTGCTACTAAGCCCCTGTTTAGTTTCCACCCAAAATCTTTTCGCTCATCACATCAAAAGAGAATCTTAGATGCATGGAGTATTAAATGTAGACGAAAAAGGTGAAAAGTTATATGGATAGGCTGTAAATCGCGAGACGGATCTAATGAGCCTACTTAATCCATGATTTGCAATGGTGTTGCTACAGTAACCATCCGCTAATTATGGATTAATTACCCTCTAATTACCATCGTTAGATTCGTCTCGAGATTTCCAACTTATCCATGTAACTTTCCACCTTTTTCGTCTGCATTTACTACTCCTAAATTGGTAAAATCAATACCCGAAATCTTTTCACGAAAATTTTTCATCAACCAAACACGGCCTAAGGTCAATCATTTCAGCCGCTGACATTTCTAGACTTGCTGGTAGTGTGCCACTTAATAAATTTTTTGACATGTCCAAAATGGAAGCTGTTGAAACTACGTCCCACAACCAATCGGGTACATTGTCATATATGGTTGCATTTGAAATGTCAAGAACTTCGATACCCCCCTTTGCCATCTAATCCATGATGGGAATGCAGGTCCAAGCCGGCATGACCTCAAACAAGCCACCTTTAATTTGAATGGAGGAATCCAATTCAGAGTGTGTCACCATGGAAAGAGAGTTATCAGACATTCGTAGCACTTGTAAATTTGTCAATGCTTCGAAGTGCTCTTCAAGTCTTCATTTATTTCACCAACCATGCGGTTAGAATCAAGATTTAATATAGTCAAATTGCTAAGCTCTCCTATCCACCGTGGTAAAGGGCCTGTGATATCGTTACCATACAAATTTAAGTAACTCAGATTCTTTAGAGGCTGTAACCAATTTGGAAGGTTTCCGCCCAATTTGTTATAGGAAAAATCCAACAGGTACAGCTTGTTCCACGAACATTTTGGAAGCCTGTCCATCAAATCACCTATGTCTCCAGTAATATTATTCGCTGAAAGATCCAGAATCTTCAAGTTACATAGGTTCTCCCAATTCGGTGGTATCATACCCTTAATACTGTTTCCATTTATATAAACTTGCTCAAGTGAGGTCATATTTCCCATCTCATAGGAAACTGGACCTTGGAAGCCAGATGCAGAGAGGCAAGATATAAGTCAATGTCTTTATGTGCCAAAACCAATTGGGAGAAATTGCGGTGTGAAAGTAGTTGTCGCTGATGTCCAGCACCTTAAGCTTTGTTAAATTTGAATGACCGAGATTGACAGTTGTGTTTCTTAGGTCGCAGTCTGCTAGATGAAGAACTTCTAGTGAAGGGAGGCTGCTAAGTCCACGGATCCAGTCTACCGTGGCGCTAAGATTCATCCCGCTCATGTCAAGGTACGTCAGTAAGGAAAGATGTGACACCCATCTAAGGCTATCGGAGTATGTGAAGCCCCAGTCAGAACTAAGATCAAGATAGACGAGCTTCGATAGGTTACCAAAATGTGGAGGCACTCTTCCCCCAAAGGACGAAAAGGAAAGGTTGTGTTGACGCAAAATTAGGTCAACACACCGAATTGCGCTAGTTCGCGCGTGAAACGATCACCTCGCAGCAACCTTGTAAGGGCGGTCCAACCGGTCCTGGTTGAGAAGTGCGAAAAGCCTAAGAACGCCTGCTCAGGAGGGACCCCGACAGAGCTAGCGCACGTAGGGTTGTTCTGAGATCGGCAGGCCAGTCAGAACGCCTTCAACCGCCATAGAGACGAAAGAAGAACAACATGAGGTTGTAAAAGCTAGGGTTTGAGAGATAAAAGTAGAAGATAAATGTTCGATTGGTTGTGTTAGGACTCAATCGGCCACGACCCTTTATATTTATAGGGTGGGGAGGTCTTGCCCCGGAAAGAAAATCTTAGGGGAACTCGTAATCTACATGGATTCCTAAACCTACTCGGACTTGGCGTACAGGACCAGTCTAACCGTCCCTGGATAGCGGTTAGACCGCTCCTGCCTTGTCGGGGCCGGCTACAGGGCCATACCGGTCTAACCGCCCTTGAATAAAGGTTAGAACGGTATGCTCTGCCAGACTCGACAAGTGTGACTGTCTACATATTTCCCCCTGTTTTCTAGCAAAGCTTGCGTATTAGAAAACATATATTTAGCATAAACAAGACTAAGGGTGATGAAATCCATAAATTCACCGGCCATTTGGACTAAAGGCGATACTCAACCGTACCGGCTTCTTTGACTCAAGCTTCTTTCCATACACTTGGGTAATATGTCTTCAAATATCTTTCATTAAGCGCTCTTGGCAACATGTACCCCTGCATCGTCTCAACCATATAAGAATTCCCCGAGCATACCTTTGCAACTTTGTATGGACCTTCCCAACTTGGGGACCATTTGACAAACTTATTGCTCTTCGTCCCTATAGGTAGAACTGTCTTCCAAACCATGTCGCCAACTTGAAAGGACTTACCCTTTATTTTCTTGTTATAAGCTCTAGCAACCCGAATCTTATCCTTCTCTATTTCCCTCAAAGCCTCCAATCGCTTGTCGGTCACTTCATCAATGTTGTCCATCATTAAATTATGATAATCAACAGCATTAATATCATTTTGTCTTGCAAATCTATAAGCCCCAAGATTCACTTCAACTGGCAAAACAGCTTCTTGACCATAGACAAGCTCAAAAGGAGTAACTTTAGTAGCACCATGTCTAGAGATACAATGAGCCCATAAAGCTTCAGATAATACTTCATGCCATTTTTTAGGATTATCATCTATTTTCTTCTTGATGAGCTTAATTAGTATTTTGTTGCTAGACTCGGCTTCACCATTAGCTTGAGCATAATATGGAGATGAATTGAGCAACTTAATACCATAAGATTCAACAAATTCACGCACCTCCTTAGAAATAAACTATGTTCCTTGATCCGTAGTCAAAGTTTGAGGAATCCCAAATCTATGTATAATATGCTCCGTAATAAACTCAATTACCTCCCGATGTGTCATATTCTTGAGAGGAATAGCTTCAGACCATTTAGTAAAATAATCAGTGGCCACCAACACAAAGCAATGTCCCTTTGACGATGAAGGATGAATTTTCCCAACAAAGTCCAACGCCCATCCTCGAAATGGCCATGGCTTAGTAATAGGATGCATCAACGCAGCTGTAACCATCTTAATATCACCAAATCTCTGACATTCTTCACACCCTTTGTAGTATCTATAACAGTCGGCTATCATGGTAGGCCAATAAAAACAAACCCGCCTAAGAAGCTACTTCATCTTAGAAGCCGACTGATGAGTACCACAAATACCTTCATGCACCTCTGCCATAGCTAATCTAGCTTGATTAGAATCCAGGCACTTCAACAATAAATCTTCAGCCGTTCAACGATATAGTTCACCATCAACTAAAATAAATTTAAATGCCCATCGTCGGACTTTTGTGTCAACAACACACCCAGGATCCTGCAAATAATCAATAATAGGCCTTCTCCAATCATCTACCTCTTTTTCGCTGCATTAGGATTAATTTTAACCAAAACAGAATTATCAGCAGAAATAGCGATCGAACCGCTCTCAGGGGCGGTTAGACCAGTCTGGGCGGTTGGACCGGCCTCTGATGGCGGTCTAACCGGTCCATCCGCAATGTAACACCCGATCCCAGAATACGCCGGTTTTCATTCATGAAAATTTCTTCTCTGAACATTATAACCAGACGCTTGCTGAGCCAGAGCATTAGCACTAGGATTCTTTTCACGTGGTACATGATGTATAGTAAATTCATCAAAAGAAGATATAATATCCAAGCATTTATCGAGATACATGTTCAAATGACCACTTAAACATTGACATACCTTGGATACTCGCTGCACTACCAGCAAAGAATCACCATAAGCCTCAACATGTCTTACTCCCATCTCAAACAAAATTTTCAATCCGAACAATAAAGCCTCATATTCGGTTTGATTATCTGTACAATCATATTCTAGTCGGCTAAGAGCTTCAAAAATAGCACCGTTTGAAGATATAAAAATAACACCAATACCGCAACCACTTTTGCAAACTGACCCGTCAAAGTGCAACTTTCAAGGAGTAAAAGTAAGATAGCATACGTCTAGATCAATATCATTATCGATGCTATGTTCAACAATAAAGTCGGCTATAATTTGTCCTTTCATGGATTTCAAAGGCTCACAAGTCAAATTATATTCAACAAGAGCATAATCTCATTTGCCGACTCTACCACTTAGAATTGGTCTATGTAACATATATTTAACTACGTCGGTTTAACAAGCTACTATGCGAGTACTTGATAATAAATAATGCCTCAACTTAGAACAAGCATAATATAATGATAAACATAATTTTTCAATAAAAGTATACCTCGTCTCGGTGTGCAATAATCTTCTACTCACATAAGAGATAATATGTTCCTTGCCTTCGGTCTCTTGAGTCAAAATAGCACCAATAACATAGTCTTCAGCAGCCACATATAATTTAAATGAAACTCCCTTCTCGGGCGCCCGAAGCACCGGCGGTGAAGACAAATAAAATTTAATCTTTTCAAATGCTTCTTTCTGTTTTGCCCCCCAAGTGAACTCATCATCATTCTTTAACCGAAGTATGGGAGTAAAAGCATTTACCTTCCCGGACAAATTACAAATAAATCTTCTCAAATAGTTAACTTTGCCCAAGAACTTTTGCAATTCCATTTTACATGTAGGCGCTTTTACTTTCTTAATTGACTCTATTCTTTTAGGATCTATCTCTATGCCTTTCTCATGAACAATGAAGCCTAAAAACTCCCAGCCGACACACCAAAAGCACATTTGAGTGGATTTATCTTTAAACCATACCGACACATTCTTTCAAAAGCAAGTTTTAAATCGGCTAAATGTGAGTGTAAACCAGCCGACTTGACGACAATATCATCAATATCATCAATATAGACTTCAAGTATAATACTAAGCAAGTCATGAAAAATCAAATTCATAGCTCTTTGATAAGTCACGCCAGCATTCTTTAAACCAAAAGTCATAACTACCCATTAAAACAAGCCCACAAAGCCAGGACATATGAAAGCAGTTTTAGATACATCTTCCTTAGCCATAAAGATTTGATTATAACCGGCATTACCATCAAGAAAACTAAGAACTTTATGACTAGAAGCATTATTAATACTAGTCGTCAACCCGTGCATTCGCACGGGCTAGATGAAAAAGCTATTAATTCTATAATGTTAATAGTTAAATTATTTGTAAAGTTTGTCTACTTTGAGGAAGCTATAACTCAAATAACATACTACATACTCCTTGTCTCTATAGAGGATGTAGAAGCATATCAAGTTTAATTTAACATGTATGTAATGTAATCCTTATGCCTGATTTGATTAGGAGCGATAAAATGCACCATAGTTTTGATGAATATACGTACGAAACAATCTATTATAGAAGTGAATATTTTAGTTATCAGGAATTTATTGTTTATTAGAATGTTATTATTTACATACAATTTCGAGTAATCTATACCCTAAAAATACCACAACTGTTTTGAATATTCTGTAGTCATATGTTTTTGAATCATCGAGATTTTCCTTTAATTTGACCATGAAATTGCAGCCCTTGGTCCATAACATCTAGTATTTATTGACAAATAAGAAATATCGAGTAAAAATAACCCAAAGAGAATGTACCATGTGACTAAAAACGAAAAGGTAAAAATAATAAATATTGAGTGATTAGTAACAGAGAAAGAAGATTCATACCCCATAGAGAATGTAGATCTGCGCCGATAGGATGCAATCTTGGAGAGAATCAGCTGTTAACGAACTCCATCTCTTGGTCCTGTACACGACATGCAGTTTCTTGGCTACTACAAAGAAATTACTGACGTCCTTCATGTAAATTCGTATGAATATTGCATGATGTGATGATCACGGGTGATCTGCATTGTTGTCATAATCGTGATCCTAGGTGGCTTCTGTGTTAGCAAGCAGCGATTGACTAATTTGCTTCTTTTAGTTAGTTGTCATCGCCTTTTCATGATCAGAAATCCCACCGGCCATGGATAAAATTTTCTGACTGGCCGCAATTGATTTTTGGACAATACCATAATGGCGCAGAATTTCAGATCATGTACTGCCGATCAGGAAGCTGGAACACCCTATCAGAATCATCGTGGAGAAGAATGGTCATGAGCAAACTGGGTGAGCATCGCCTTGAAACTCCTCCATCTGGGGCTCAGAATCGAAGATAGAGCTGTCGCCTCTCGCGCAGTAGTGCTATTCGTCCCTAGGCAGGGAAAGAATACGATGGGAAAAAAAGAAAGGAAGCATATGGAAAGAGAGTATTGTTGGAGTCCGTATGGAAAAGGTAGGAGCTGCTATACGTGAGGTTTATTTGGAGCTTTGATTTTACAATGGATGGTCGGATCTTTCTGGTTAACATGGTGGCTCCATAGGGAGATTTAATTAGTTTCTATTTTACCATAAGGAAATACCTTAGGAACGGTCAGGAAATTTAATTAGTTTCTATTTTACCATAAGGAAACTTGAACTCATGCACGCAACTTCCAGGCAATCATAACGTGTATGGCTAAACAGAAATTGAATAAGTTTTATTTTTCCATGAAAGGAAAATTGAACTAACCGACGTCCATGGGTTTGGATTCGCCTAGCACATGGACTGCTTTTATTAAGAGCCGTTGACTCTACACCTTTCAAATTGTACGTAGAATGCACATATTAGATCTAAACCATTCATAATTGATTTAATGGCCCAAAATTTTTCTTTTTCTCTGATTAACGTGGGAATTTCTAAAGAGTCTGTGATTAGTATAGAATATAGAAGTGTGTCGGCTATAGGCATAGGATATTCATCTTTTGGAGAAGCTCTATTAAGATCTCTAAAATCAATGCAAACTCTGAGTTTACCTGAACCTTTCTTTTCCACTGGCACAATGTTAGAAATCCAATCAGCATATCGACAAGGCCTAATAAATTCTGCTTCCAACAACCGATTGATTTCGGCTTTTATACGATCATACATAAGAGGATTAAAACGTCTAGTAGGTTGTTTATAAGCCCTAAAACCAGGTTTTATAGGAAGTCGGTGCTCAACTAACTCACGACTCAAACCAGGCATCTCAGTGTAATTCCATGCAAAACAATCGACATACTCTCTTAACAAATTTATTAATTCAGATTTAAACTCAGGATCTAAATTCTTATTCATATACGTCGGTCTTCGTACATTGCCATCACCAATGTCTACCTACTCTAAAGGATCAACCGACGTAAAACCTTGTCCCAATTTACTCAAATCATCAAAATCTTCAATGGCCTCGCACATATCGTTCGTCTGTGCCCGATAGTGCTCAAGTCTTTGCTGCAACCACTCTAAATTTGTATTCATTAAATTACAAGATGTGGTTTAGCCGATTTTCCAACGGCTTTAAAACAACAGGGATGAAGCCATCTTTAGTACAACTAATAAACTCATAATTAGAAAGATCTAAGCCAGATAAACACTTCACATGATCATGAGCATCTATAGTTGAAGAATCGGCTATAGCAACACAAGCCGACGCATCACCATGAATAATCTCTATCTCGTCGCCTACCCATTGAATTGACATTTGATGCAAGGTAGAAGGAACACATTGATTTGCATGTATCCAATCACGACCCAAAATCAATCTGAAATTACCTTGCATTTAGGCGACGAAGAAAGCGGTAGCCAATGTCTTGCTCCCAACGGTGAGCTCCATAGAGATGACGCCTTTAGCTCCCATAGGTTCACCTCCTGCCACACCGCTGACAGTCATGTTCGTCTTGATCAACTCATCATCGGAACCTCCCAATTTCTTAAACAAAGAATAGGGCATTAGATTGACAATCGCCTCTCCATCAACAAGCATCCGAGATATCGGCTTCCCATTGTTGTGGCCCTTCATGTACAATGCCTTCAGATGGTTCTCATTGTCCTTGGGTTTCTGAAATATAGCTTCTTTGGAACCAAAATCAAGATGAGCCAATTCTTCCTCAGGAATAACATAGTAATCCGATGATAAATGAACCACATTAATATCAAGATTCATATGATCAGGAGAAAACCGTAATCAACAGGTTGCTTGTCGTCTTTTTCTTCAGAAACTGACATCAACTTTTTAGTAGAAAGGTCAGAAGCAATAGGAACAGAATTATCGGCGTCGACCCATTCGGGAGATAGCGGTCCAACCGTCCCTGGAACCGATCCAACCTCCCCTATCGGTTCCTTTGGTAAAACCGGTCTAACCGCCTCCAATAGCGGTTCAACTGCCCTTGCTGGCTGAGGCCCGACCTTCGCCTTCCGTTCTTTCTTCTGCGGGATCATGGGCCTGTATTTGTTGAAGTGCTCATCCCGCTGTTTTTCCTCCTCCTGTTCCTTTTGTTGCTCTTTCAATTGCCTCTGACGAAGTCTCTGCAACTTTCTTCTTTGTGTATGAGTCAAACCTGGAGGACACCACTGAGGCAAGAAATTTTTGTTGATAGAATCAACATTATTAGAACCCAAATTAGTAGAAACATTAACATTATTTTCAATAACTATAGGCCTCTTGACGCCGTCTTTAGCATCCACTTTCATGCAACCAATTTGGATCACATCATGGCCTGTAGTCCTCTCTGGATCAGCAACCTTTGGCGCAACATCTTCTTGCTTCTTGGGACGATAAACTTGTTTAACAAAAGATGCTGGCCTCTTCTGCTCATAGCGGTCCGACCGCCCCTGGTACCCGGTCACACTGCCCATGTGCTGATCCCGACCCGACTGCCTGAAACTCAGCCGGTCATGTGTAGGACGTGAGATTCTGTCATGCACAGGCTTTCTAGGCTCCTCCCAAGCTGGTTGAAAGCCTTGCTGATTCATGAGGTAAAAAGGCATCCACGTAACCCCATTGTGATCCATTGTCGGTTGTGGCAAACCAGACATTGGAAATCCCCATGGCATATTGGGTGCTTGCTTTGATGTACCTGGAGCATGAATCGCACTTCTTAATCTGGTAGCATGTCTTGGTGGTGAATTCGGCATGTTTTGCATTGACGACCTACTCCTCTTTTTTAATGGTCGACCACCCGTGCCGGCCTTTTGACTGGAGTATTTGGCGAAAAGCTGATCAAAAGTTGGTCCCTTCTTCTCAACTTTCCCCTGATTCTTCTCCAGATTAAGCTTCCATGTGCCCACCTCTGGCTGCTTAGGTTTTAACATACGTGGGCATCCTCTGGTAGGGCCGATCGAACCGCCCCCAGAACCCGGTCCAACCGCCCCTGTCTGGGCAGCATCAACTTCAGCAGGGGCGGTCGAACCGCCCTCTGAACCCGGCCTAACAGCCCCTCCCTGCACAGGATCAAACGGTCTTTGCTTGATCGAAGATGTTTGCCCCCCGGGTCCTGAAGTCTTGATAGTGATTTTGAATGAATCTCTGCCATCAGGAGTTTTCTCATGGACGACTTCCCTGATCAATTCTTTATTCTTCAAGTTCTGAAGCTTTTCTTCACCTATGACCACATTCTTCCCTTTTGTTGAGTTGGCTTGATGTGGCCGGACTAACACTTTGGGGTGCTGCAGATCCATGGTGTTCATAGGGAATGGCAACTTATCAACTTGCATCTCATGTAAAGCCAGTCGTCCTTCATTAATGGCCGACTGAATCTGCCGACGAAAAACATTACAATCGTTTGTAGCATGCGTAAAAGAATTATGAAACTTACAATATGCACGCTTTCTCATCTCTTCCATCGGTGGCATGGTATGTGAAATCTTGAGGTTTCCTATCTTAAGCAATTCATCAAATATGCGATCACATTTGGAAACATCAAAAGTAAATTTAACCTCTTCTTGCCGACCTTTATGAGCCAGCTTAAGTGATGAACACGAATAAGTTTTAGACTTAGAAGGTCAAACAAATTCAGTAACATAAACATCATTATCATCATCGGTCAAATTATCGGAATCATAATCAATAGTATGCATATTAGACCGATGCGACTTAAAATTTTCTTTCTCCTTATTTAATTTCATTTCAATTGCCATTGCCCTAATCAAAACCATAGTAAGGGAATAAAACTCTTGACCATCTATCCTATCCTTAATAGATGACTTTAATCCCTTAGCTGCAAGATCGGCAATATCAACTTCAGACAAAGATAAATTGAAACAGCGGTTTTTAATCTCTTTAAAGCGTTTAAAGTAGTCGGCTACCGACTCTTCTTTCCCTTGCTTAACCGATGTTAAATCTGTCAATTTACATTCATAGCCCCCACTAAAGAAGTGATCATGAAATTTCTTCTCTAATTGATCCCAAGAATCAATAGAACCAGGAGCTAACGAAGAAAACCAGGCAAAAGCAGTTCCAGTCAAAGATAAAGAAAATAAACGAACCCTCAAAGATTTATAGAAACCTGCTTCACCTAATTGAGCAACGTATTGGCTTATGTGTTCCCAAGTCGTACGCCTATCTTCCCTACTAAATTTAACAAAATCAGGTACATGCCAACCCTGGGGATAGGGAACATTATCAAACTTGGCTTTATAAGGTTTTTGATACAACCTAGTAGTACCCATATCAATTCCGAGCTTGTTTTTCATAATACCGGCCAACTCCTCTTTAATTCTAGCAAATTCACTATCAAAAGTTGGCCGAGATTGCATTGTGTCTAAAGTATTCACATTATTTACATGAGACGAACCAAGATTCTACATACAATGTAAATCATCAAACACATCATTAGGCACACCGTAAGAAGAAGTTTTAGCTTTTGGCAAAGGTGGTGATGTGTGTGCAATTGTACTAAATGCAGGATTCGCATTGCTAACAGGAGTTTTATTAGGAATAATAGCAAGCGGCGTTAGTTGTTCAGGAGTAAGTGCTAGTTGCCCGACCTGACTGGCAGGGGCGGTCGAACCGGCCGCAAAGGGCGGTTGGACCGGTCCTCCTGATGTCAGCTTAAAAGCACTTTTTGGCGGAGTCATTTGCCCTGAATAAAAGTTAGCCGGCATGCCATACATAGTTTCTATAGTAGCACCTGGCGCACTTGACAAACTAGTCTCATGTAAATCCGATTGAGGGATAGTGGTGTTATCATCTAAAGGATCATTAGCACTTTTACCCTTCTCCATAGCAGTAAAGCGATTTTGAATAACATCAAACATCTCTTGTTGACTTTTGAGCATGTTTTCAATTCTCAAATTAATAGCAGCTACATCAGAGGGGGTTTCACTTACAGTGTCAAGTACCTCAACCTTGTTGTTACTTATCTTAATGGAAGGCATCTTGAATTCTCCTTCTCTTGAGATCTTGTCATGACGATCCTTCTTGATGCCCACAAGGAACGGTTGCTTGATGTATTCTTGAAGTGCAGCATAGTTCCTCTGCTCCTCTTCGCTGAGCTATTCAATAGATGTCATTACGATGTTGTCTTGATCAATCTCAGTCCAAGCCCCTGGCATACAAAGAGTAGATTGGCCGGTTTTAATAACCAAACCCTCTGATTTCCCAGCGGAGTCGCCAAAAATATGTTAACGCAGAATTAGGTTAACACACCGAATTGCGCTAGTTCACGCGTGAAACAATCACCTCGCAGCAACCTTGCCAAGGGAGGTCCGACCGGCCTGCTAGGGCGGTCCAACCGGTCCTGGTTGAGAAGTGCGAAAAGCCTAAGAACGCCTGCTCGGGAGGGACCCCGACAGAGCTAGCGCACGTAGGGTTGTTCTGAGATTGGCAGGCCACTCAGAACGCCTTCAACCGACGTAGAGATGAAGGAAGAACAGCACGAGGTTGGAAAAGCTAGGGTTTGAGAGATAAAAGTAGAAGATAAATGTTCGATTGGTTGTGTTGGGACTCAATCGGCCATGACCCTTTATATTTATAGGGTGGGGAGGTCTTGCCCTGGAAAGAAAATCTCAGGGGAACTCGTAATCTACATGGATTCCTAAACCTACTCGGACTTGGCGTACAGGACCGGTCAAATCGCCCCTGGATAGCGGTTAGACCGCTCCTGCCTTGTCGGGCCGGCTACAGGGCCATACCAGTCTAACCGCCCTTGAATAAAGGTTAGACCGGTATGTCCAGCGAGACTCGACAAGTGCCAATTTTGACTGTCAACCGGTTGAGATACTGAAGACTTGTAAGAGGGCCAATAAACTTTGGGATGCTTGTGAAGTTGTTACAGCTCAAGTCTAAATAACTCAGATGATGTAATCGAGCTAAAGGGGAGCGGATCTCACCTCCCAGAAAGTTCTCAGAAACACAATCGCCGTGGAGATCAAGCTTGACAACCTAGCCGGTTCTGTTGCTGCAGTGGACACCCTTCCACCAGGCAGCAATCTTCACCTTGCCGTGATGAGAGTTGGCCAGTCAGGTCGGATAAGCCGGCTTTAAATGAGAGCAGTGCACCCCTCTCACTTTCGATGCATCCCGCATTCGATCTCTTAGCTTGAAGGGAGGAACTGGATGGCATTTGCAGGATCAGAAGCAACCATATTATGGGCGTTCCTTGAAGTAGCAGGGACCTGACCGCAGCCATTTTCAGACTTTCTGTTTCTTCTTCTTCCTCCACTTCCTCTTCTTCTTATTCTTCGCAAATACAGAAGGTATCACTACGGGAAATCGCCTGTTTGCCGTGTGCCACATCATGGGCACACAGCAAACAGGCATGTTTGCCGTGTGCCTGGCCGCGTGGCGCACGGCAAACACGTGGTACACGGCAGCCCGCCGCAGGCACACGGCAAACAGGCCTGTTTGCCGTGTGCCTGGCCACGTGGCACATGGCAAACATGAGGCGCACGGCAAAGAGACTTGTTTGCTGTGTGCCTAACGTCAGGCACACGGCAAACAGGCCGCCCCAAACGGCTGTGGCCCCGGCGGTTAGTTTTGCCGTGAGCCACGTGGCCCCTCATGGCAAACAGGCTAAAAAAATTTGAATTTTGCCTCCAAACTTTTTATGCTAACTTCTTTATCGATGTATTATTCTATGTTAGTTTTGTGCATGTTTTCCGGTCTGTTTGCTATATTTAATTATTTTATTTCATTGTTTTTAATTTTGCCGGTAAGGCAAATTTGAACTGTAAGTGTTTCGAATAATGTAATGTAATGTTTGCAAAAATGTTATTCAGATTTTTAGACTAATATGATGCCATATATATTACATGGAATCAAATTTTGAATATATTGCTCGCTTACCGTGTGCTCGAATTTGGGCTCGGTTCGTTTAAAAATTCTATAAAATGCAATAGAAGTCAAAAAATTATAAATTTTGGTGTGATGTCATGTTTTCATACGTAGAGGCTATTGTAAAAAACTGAAAAGCTTTCGAGCAAGTTGACACATTGCCTCTTTACAAACCGAAGCTTCTCGGGAGAAGATCCTAAGAGTTGTGAAAGAGATACTATGATTTGAAGCAACGTGACAATTGAAATTAAATTTTACAACAAAACTCATTTTGTATAGTCTACATACACCTTAGACAGGTTCATGCCCAAATTTGGTTATTTTTTGAATCCGTTTGATATTTTTTAATTTTTTTGGGCACAAAAATGTTTGTCGTGTGCTTTGTCCAGAGGTACACGGCATAGGCTGTTTGCCGTGTGCCCCTGCGTCAGCGCACGGCAAAGCTGTTTGCAGTGTGCCCTGGATCTGGGCACACGGCAAACAGGTAGGATGTTTGCCGTGTGCCCCAGATCTTGGCACACGGCAAACGGCGGCACTTAGGTCCCGACGCGCTCCCTGGCCGCCGACACACACACGCGCACACACTCACACACACACGCTCGCGCCGCCGCCGCTGCCTTCGCCAGCGCCGCTGCTCCGCCGTCACCACCGGCCGCTGGCTCCCCCGCGCCGCAGCTTCTTCCTCGGCCCCCGCGCAGCTCGCCTCCCCCGCACGCGCTGCTCGCCTCCCCCGCCTCCTCCGATGCCGCCGGCCGCCGCCTCCTCCGCCCCGCGTCCCCGGCCTCCGACGCCGCTGGCCGCCGCCTCCTCCGCGGCACCTCCCCGGCCTCCGACACCGCCGGCCGTGCGCCGCTCCCCAGCGCCGCCGCCTCCCCCCGGCCGTGCCCCCGGGCCCCCGCCGCCGAGAGAGGCCGCGCCTCCGGTCCCCCGTCGCCGGGGGGAGGCCGCGGTGGCCGCCGCCGGGGGGAGGCCGTGCAGCCCGCCGCTGGAAGAGGCCGCGCCGGCCGGCCACCTCCACCTCGACCTCACGACCGGGCGGTGAGTATGCAATTTGTTTTTAGTTTTTTATTTAGTTGCTTAGTTATAATTAGTTGTTTAATTTAATTTGTTACTTTAGTTAGCACATACTTAGTTGTTTAATTAGTTTTTGTTGCTAGAAATGCAATGTGGTTATATTGTTATTTCAGTAGCTTAGTTATAATTAGTTGTTTAATTTAATTTGTTACTTTAGTTAGCATATACTTAGTTGTTTAATTAGTTTTTATTGCTAGAAATGCAATGTGGTTATATTGTTACTTTAGTTAGGATATACTTAGCTTATTAATTTCTAAGTATTTGGTTTGCTATTCGCACTATTATCTTTCTGGAATCGTCGCTTGTCCTTGCCACTCTTCCACCGCCAACACGGAAGCCACTGTCCACACGAGCCTATCTCCGCCTCGTCGCCGTTGAGCCTCAAGGTGAGCCTTGTGGCTTCGATGGTTAAAGCCTTGTGTCCGGCCATCGAGCCGTGGGCTTAAACATCTGTGTAGCCCAACCTTCGAGTCGTGGTTTTTGTTGCAGGTTTTGGAAACCCTCACCGTATAGGGGAGGTGCTGGCAAAATTTTGAATTTGCTATAAGCATTTATTGAATTTTGCAGGAAACCGCTCCCACCTATTCGACGAGGAGTTGGAGCTATAGCCAGAGTCGGAGCCGGAGCGGTAGCACTAGCGGCAGCCGTAGCTAGAGCCGAAGCCGGACCGCGAGTCTACACCACGTCGGCCACGCCTACACCGCCGACCCACCGTAAGCACCACAATCACGCTCGTGATACAGGCATGTTCGTAGATCATGTAACCCAGTTAGGCGTCTCCCGTTCGAAAGAGATATGGTTGGAAATATGCAGAACTTTGCATATCTACGACCGTATCTGTTTCGAATTGTCCACGTTATTTGGACAGACTGAGGATGCGTAGCTACAGTAGGTTTCCATGGTCTACTCCGATCTGGGACAGGATTTCGACAGCACCTCCCCGGTGTTCTCCGGATACACAGTCTCCCTCTGGGACGTGTATTTGGAGAACAACGGGAAGGTGCTGCCGAAATTCTGTCCCAGATCGGATTAGACTATGGAAACTTACCCTAGCTACGCATCCTCTGCTGGGATTAGGACCTATCTTCACCTATTAGAGAGTATAGACATCGTGTAGGACCTACACTATGTACATGTAAAAGAATTTTGTTTTCATTTGCCGATGTCATAGAGGATGAATGACCGTACCTGGATGCTCACGGGTTGGAAGCCTGGGGATGATGTGACTGTGGATTGGGTTCGGAGGACCGAGGCTTTTATAGATGAAGTAGTTGCAAAGGTTAAAGGAAGAAACAAGACCACTTGGTGTCCTTGCGATAAATGTGGGAACACGCATCGAAAAACAAAGGAAGAAATGACAAGAGATGTTTTCAAACACGGATTTACGAGAGACCAAACACGGTGGACCTACTATGTTGAAGGCAATAATCGTAGAAGAGACGAGGCCGTGAGACAACGCATTGAGGAACTTGATTCTGATGCTGGGGTGGCAGACATGTTAGATGACTTTGAGGAAGCACAGTTTGATGAAGGAGAAAGGGAGGATGAGCCAGAGCCAAGCGCGAAGGCGTATTACGACATGTTAGCTGTAGCTGGTCAACCCCTTCACGAGCATACCAAGGTTTCCCAATTAGATGCCATTGGACGCCTAATGGCCGTGAAGTCCCAATTTGCACCTTCGATGTTATATCGACGGTATTTGGCAGCTTGCTTCCGGAAGGTCACATTCTGCCAAAGAACATGTATGAGTCACAAAAGGTCCTTCGTGCGCTTAAGATGTCTTACGATGCTTGTCCTAACAACTGCATCTTATTTAGAAAACAACACGTGGCAGCAAAGTACTGTCCAAACTGTAAATCCTCAAGGTTTTTGGAGGTAGACGCTGGTGATGGTCAGAAGAGGCAGCTCGCGATCCCCGCGAAAGTCCTAGGGTACCTTCCATTCATACCGAGGGTCCAACGATTGTTCATGATGAGCGAGAAATCCGCAAAACAGATGACATGGCACAAAAATGGAACTCGATACAAACCAGACAAGCTTGTACATCCATCCGATGCTGAATCATGGACCCATTTTGATGGGATCCACCATGTTAAAGCTGCTGAAGCTCGTAATGTACGTGTTGCATTGGTGACAGATAGCTTCAATCCTTACAGAATGTCGGCATCCCCATACACTTGTTGGCCTGTGTTCGTTATCCCTCTCAATCACCCCCCCCCCCCCGGCGTTATCTTTGAACGACAGAACATTTTCCTGTCGTTGATAATTCCTAAACACCCGGGGAATAATATGAGTGTGTTTATGGAGCCTCTGATTGACGATTTGCTCCGTGCTTAGGAGGAAGGGGTTTGGACATACGACCAAGCTACAAAGACAAACTTCAGAATGTATGTGTGGTACCACTACTCTCTGTTTGACATACCGGCGTATGGGATATTCTGTGGCTGGTGTGTGCATGGGAAGTTCCCTTGCCCAATATGCAAGGCGCGTCTGAGGTTCATTTGGTTGAAGAAGGGCGGGAAATATTGTTCGTTCGACAAACATCGACAATTCCTCCCTCTTGACCATCCATTCAGACGAGATAAGAAGAACTTTACGAAAGGCGTCGAAGTTAAAGACCCTATACCGCACATGATGACACCTGATGAGATTCGTGCCGAGTTAGAAGCCCTCGTGATGAATGAAGATGGTGGGTTTGTGGGATATGTCGAGCAGCATGCCAGGGCGGATAGGTGTGGCTTGTGGAGGCTCCCCTGTATGCAAGACCTCCTTCTACCACATAACATTGATATGATGCACACTGAAAAGAATTTCGTTGAGGCGACCTTGGGTTCAATCATGGCCTGGCCTGATAAATCAAAGGACAACGTTAAGGCTAGACTTGATCAAGCAGAGTTATGCAATAGACCAGAGTTGAACATTCCGACTCTCCAAGAGGGAAAGAGGTGAAAGAAGCCAAAGGCCGATTTCTGCCTAACGCCGAACCAAAGGAGGGAAGTACTACGCTGGATCCAGGACTTAATGTTCCCTGATGGGTACGCAGCGAATCTGAGGCGGGGAGGGGGGGGGGGGGTGTGAACTTGACTACTATGCGAATCAACGGGATCAAGAGTCATGACTATCACATATGGATCGAGCGGCTTCTTCCAATGATGGTTCGAGGCTGCATTCCTAATCATGTCTGGCAAGTGCTTGCAGAGTTGAGCTTTTTCTTCCACCAGCTTTGTGCTAAGGAATTATCTGTAATTGTAACAGTGATCAAGGAAATGGAAAAAATGGCGCCTGTGCTGCTCTGTAAGTTGGAGAAGATCTTTCCACCCGGCTTCTTCAATCCGTTGGAGCATATGATTTTGCACCTCCCGTACAAAGCACGAATGGGGGGGGCCTATGCAAGCACATTGGTGCTATTCTATTGAGAGATGCCAAAAGGTGCTTCGAACTAAATGTAAAAACAAATGCAAAATTGAAGCTTCTATTGCTGAGGCATACATTCTAGAGGAGGTCTCCAACTTCACATCAAAATACTATGCTGACAACCTTCCTAGCGTGCATAATCCACCCCCTCGTTACAATGTTGGCGAGCATGAATCAAATCTCAGTCTTTTCCGAGGGCAACTCGGAAGTGCAAGTAGTTCGGCCATCAAGACCTTGAACCATGAAGAGTGGAGCAAAATCATGCTATATGTGTTGACCAACCTTGAAGAAGTCGTGCCGTACATAGAGTAAGTTTTCAACAAGCGTTTAGTATTTCAATACTTTGTATTTTGCATCCAACCCCATTGTTCCTCTTTGTTATACAGGGAATTTCGTGGGGAATTCTGGCATGGATCTTGGGCCCCTACCCTACAGGAAATGGACACCCTTCTTAGGCAGGGTGCGGGAAATGAAAGACCTAATTTTATTTCTTGGTTCTCACAAAAGGTAATGTCCAATTTGGCACGGATCTTGGGCCCCTACCCTACAGGAAATGGACACCCTTCTTAGGCAGGGTGCGGGAAATGAAAGACCTAATTTTATTTCTTGGTTCTCACAAAAGGTAATGTCCAATTTGGCACGGATCTTGGGCCCCTACCCTACAGGAAATGGACACCCTTCTTAGGCAGGGTGCGGGAAATGAAAGACCTAATTTTATTTCTTGGTTCTCACAAAAGGTAATGTCCAATTTAGCTCATTCATAGTTCGTAGTATGACATTACAAGTTGCTCCCCTATAATTTGACGAAATTGTATCCTGCTTTGAACTTGTAGGCTCAAAAAATACTTCTATGAGTGCTGAGTTGCAACAGGTTTCCAAAGGCTTTGCCTATAGGGTCAAGTCATTTGGCGCTTATGATTTGAATGTGTATCGTTTTCACACAACAAGCCACGAGCAGAGTCGCCCCAATCGAAGAACCACAAATACTGGAGTTTTTACTCCAGGAGACGATGAACTCGAGTACTATGGAATAGTCGAACAAATATACGAACTGGACTTTCATGGCTTGAAACCCCTGAAACCTGTCATATTCAAATGACATTGGTATGATTCTCAAGCTGTGAGACGGACCCCGAAACTTGGGCTAGTCGAAATTTGACGGTCCTCCTTGTGCAAAGGAGATGATGTTTATATTGTGGCCCAACAGGCCACACAAGTCTATTATCTCTCATACCCATGCCAAACCGACCAACGTCTCCTGGGTTGGGATGTTGTGTACAAAGTATCGCCACGTGGCAAACTACCTGTCCCAAACAATAAAGATTACAACATAGACCCAAACACATATGCCGTAGAGTTTTATCAAGAAGATGGGCTAGAAGGGACATTTGAGATAGACTTCAGCGAAGCGATCGGAATGGAAGTAATAATGAAAGAATTGAAGCAGGAGTATGCTGGAGATGTGATTCATAATGTGAAAGACTTAGAATTACTTGAGAAACTACGATTAGGCAACGACAATGATTCTGACAACGAACCTCCTTTGGAGCACGGTGTTGAAGATATGGACACGCGTGATAGCGATGATGAGACATGTGATCCAGCTAATGTGGATCATGATGACTATTTCTGATTCGTGTAAGATATGTGTACTAATTTATTTTAAATCTATATTTTCTGAATTTATTTTTTAATACATGTGAATTTATTTCTATTACTTGTACTTACTTACTCTTTGTTATTGCAGGTGATTGATCAAATATGGTGGGGGGGGGGGGCAGAGCTGTGATGAGGTCGCTCAACTCTCTCTTTGGGAAGGGTAGCAGTTCGGCGGAGTCCTCTAAGGGGGCCAACAGGGGAAAAGGGAAGGGTTCAGGGAGTTCGTTGGCGGCTGCAGGTACTTACACTTGGTCTTTTTAATTACAGTGGTCTTTCTAATACCTGTACTTACACACAACTCCTTTTAATTACAGTGGAGAGGCCGCGGAGGAGTACTTGCAGGAGGGCACCCTCGCCTGTATCCTCCGTGCACAGCTCTAGTGCGGAGGACGACCGAGAGAAGGAGGCGGAGCAGGGGCAGCAGGACGAGGAGGCGGAGCAGGAGGAGGGGGAGGAGGAGGCGGAGCAGGAGGGGGAGGGGGAGGAGGAGGAGGCGGAGCAGGAGGGGGAGGAGGGGGCGGAGGGAGGCGACTCACCTAAAGTTTGGTTGCGAGGCCCCTCTTCCCTCCCGAGATAACCCATACCTATGGCTCAACGGCCGGTTGTTGCACCCGACCCTCCCAGGTAATTAACTTGACATGTTCTTACTAATGTTTGTTCTCATGTTTTTATGGATAATTGAAACTAATAAATTTGCTTTTTCCCCCTTTGGTAGGGGCTTTGAGATTCTGAAGCTATGTGCTCACTCTCGCATTCCCAATGGCATTCTGGACAAGCTTTGCAAGATGCGCTACCCTGGCATCATAGAGAAAGGGGGCCGAGAGCAGCCGGCGTGGTCGTGGGAGGACTACGCGACCACGTAGGACTTGGAATTAGATGAGAATGGGCAGGTGTATGGGAGCAAGGTGCGGCGGGTGGTGGCCGAACTGTTTGTAAGTATTCTTCGTATTACATTTATCAATACATCACATTCATCAATCATTTTTGAAATTCCTAATACATCATGTGATTTGTGCAGGAATTCTACAGGCCGCTGGACGGAACGATGAACCAGGCGATCCTGGTGGCTGACACGGCCTGCCGCAAGCTGGTGGCCGATATGTGGTACGAGACGAAACTATGTGCCATCATACAGTGGTGGGCTAACTTTGTGCCTAAACGCGAGAGGCGGAGCGTGCCGAAAGTGGAGGCGAGAACAATGATGCTAACAAAGGAACAATTTCTACAGGTAAATGTTCAACTTTTAATTCCTTTGATTAATTACACACAATTTTATTTTATATGTCGTACTTGATGGTGTGCAGGTGCCTCCGTGGTGGCTAGCTAACAATGATCGGTGCTGGGCTATGGTGGTGGACAAGTGGTTCATGGAGGGTTCTACGGAGAAGCATCAGGCTGGTCTGGTGCGGCGAGGGATGATGCTAGGATCATCACACCACCAAGGCAATCGCAACCTCAAAGCGTACAGGAAAAAATAGGTACGTGTATTCATTTATTTATTCCAACGCTAAATTCTGCAGAATTTATAATAAATTTGCTTTTTTCCGCGGTCGGAGGTACATGGCCAAGACATCAGCATCCTCGGGGCCTCTGCTTGGTCAAAAATGGGGAAGGCGACCTCTGATGTCACGTACAACCCGGATGACCACCCCACCCCCTCGGCATACAACTCCTCTGTCCACAGCCACCTGAGTGACTACACCGAGATGGCAAAGGCGGTGAGGGGGCCGGATTTCGATCCACACACGGAGCCCCTTGATGCAGAGGTCATCATGAGGGTGGTAGGAGGCAAGAAGCATGGGCTGACAGCGCAATCGACACGGCCAGTACTCCCGCTCTCTCGCAGCTTCGTGCTCGGCAAACCGACTCCACACCCCCTATACGCCAGCGGCCAAGCACTGTACAGATACAAATGGAGCAATTCAATGTTATTTTAGTTGCACTCGTCATTCATTGAGTTTTACGCACGTTAGCTTTGTATTCTAACCCATGCATCATATTTTCTAGGCCTAGATGGAGGCATCGTTCCAGGCGCAGGTCCAGGAGCAGTTGCGGGCCGAGCGAGAGCGGATAGAGCAGGAGAATGCAAGGAGATGGGAGGCCTATGCTCAGTACATGCAGTCCTTAGGCTTTCCGCTGTCACCGTTCGGTCCACCACCTGTAGCTCTTGCCGGTATTCCGACTCCTGTGAGTGACTTCATAGCCGTGTAATTTCATTTGTTATAGTGACTTAGCAATTTCCAAACATAGGATAGAAAGTACAAAGACTTAGTGTACAAACTACAATGACTTAGTAAAATCACTTAGCTTAACACATTCAATATCTTCAACTTTGGACAGAATCAATCGGCGGCATCCAATGAAGGGCCAATCAATCCAGATCTGTCGCCTCCGTGAGCTCAGTGGCCGTCTCTGCAGGGGATGCAGGCTCGCTCGTGGCAGGGGTCGTCGACTCAGCCGTGGCAGGGGGCGCCGCCTCAGTGGGCGCCGCCTCAGTCGTTTCCATTGCAGCTTCCGCCGTCGTCGTCGCAGATGCCGCCCTAGGCTTGGGGTACGTAGCAGATGCATCCGCCTCCGCCGCCGGCGGACGAGTGAGTGGTATGTATCCTGGTTCCTATGTATCGACTTTGTATGGACTTGGTTCTGGACTATGGACTCGTATGGACTCTGTATGAACTTGTTTCATGGACTTTGGACTCGTATGGAATGTAGATGAACTTGTTTATGGACTTTGTATGAATTTTTGTAGCCGTGTATGGCTTATGGTGTTTGTGACTTGGTGAAGCAATATATGAATTTCTGTGATGCATATAAACTGCTTGCGATGTTAATTGTGATGCATATGAACTGCCTGTGATTGTTTTGCTGTTTGGGGGGACTTTTAAAAGCAAAATCAGCAAAATTTGGGTGGGGGGAAGGGTGTTTGCCGTGTGCAAAGTCCTGGCACACGGCAAACCCTGGATGTTTGCCGTGTGCCTGAACTTTGCACACGGCAAACAGCCACAGTTTGCCATGTGCAAAGTCCACGTGGCGCGCGATAAACTATGGCCGTGTGCATCTCACGTGCCATAGTTTGTCGTGTGCATCTCACGTGGCACACGGCAAACAGCCATAGTTTGTCCTGTGCTTCCCACGTGGCACATGGCAAACAGCCGTTCCCAGCTGGCTGCCGTCAGTTACCTTTTCTTTGCCGTGCGGGACCCATGGCACACGGCAAACCATCGTGGCACACAACAAAGATGTTTGTCGTGTGCCCGTGATAAACTTTGCGTCGTCGTTGTGTTTGCCGTGTGTCATTTTATACACGGCAAAACCTTTGCCGTGTGCTTTTGTGGCTTTGCCGTGTGCGGGAGGCACACGGCAAACGCCAGGCCTCCCGTAGTGTATGTGGTACGAGACTACGAGTGCAGCATCAGAATAACATTAGGTTCATGTCATTCGATGCCAGCCATTATTTCAGCAGTCAAAGTCCTGGTCGTATTGTCTTAATGATATCTCCCATGCTTTATCACCCAGCTTGTCATATGCTACCATTAGATAACATTAAGTTCTATTCACTGAATGATATCATCCATAAATCTCATTTTGACTCCTTCCGTTTGTCATGAGATATTGTTACCGTTAGCATAAAACAATCGCAAGGTCTTCAGGCCGCACTAAGTAGCATATAAACATGCCAAGAGCATACTCCCAACACAAACTTAATAGGTTGTTGAAAAACTATACCCATACCGATTAAATTTTACATTCAATTGCAAGGTTCCACCTTGGTTCCTTGTGTGAAAATCCATTATTATGTGTGAAACAAGTCTTCAAATGGCACCGAACTAGTTTGTCAGAAATTCCCTCATACATATTTCAGACATAGAAGGTCTTCCACTATGGGTTACATGCACATGTAAGCCCAAAAGCAAGGGAAAGAGCCAAGCCAAGTTATGGATGGAAAAAAAAAAAGCAAGAATTAGTCCTCAGTTCCTCACTCGAGAGGCCAGAGGCATGTATCTGTACTCTGTAGCATTCGGCATGGTACGTTTTAAAGGACTGAGCTTACTGAGTCACAATTGTCAATCTCACTTAGGTCACATATTTCTTACTGAGCTTACTAACACGGCTAGAAATGATAAAAAAGAGATCCATCAAGTTTGTCGGATATTATATTTCTCCCCCGTACGAACAAGTCGGATTTATGACATTCCGATATGATATTCAAGCGCATACAAGCAGTAGTGTCCTAGCAAATGTGCTGAGTGTAGTGCACGCGCGTGGTGAATCAGTTTACTACGCTGTGCTGTCAATGGAAGAAGAAAAGCTTTGTACTGGTTGGTATGAAGCCATGACTTGGTAATTAAAATGACCTCGAAAAAAATTAAAAAAGCGACGAGGAATGAAAACACCTCCCTGTTGCGTTTGAGTGGCCCAACACCAAACACGGTCCACGGCCGGTTGGGCTCGCGCGCGAACACGGACGGACGCAGCATTCCTCTGTGGGCCTGTGCTCGGAAACAGCAGCAGCAGCAGCCCGGTAAAACCCCTGCCTGTGTGCAAAGACTACAACACTTCGGTCCGATGGTAAAAACCTGTGCAAAGACGGCCCAGTCAAGATGAAGCTCTGATTCTTAGAAGACACTACAAATCAACAAGCTCCTCTAGAAAAATTCAACAGGAAGCTCTGTGAAGCTGCTCTGCACGCATGTCGGTTTCACTTGCCCTGATTTCGTTCAGTTCTGTCCCGAACGCGAGGATCAACCCAATTTCTCGTGATTTTTGTGGCCAATCCAAGTAAGTCGAGCAGCTAATTCTATTCGATGCTTCTGTCCAAGTACCTTTGCAAGGTACTTGAAATGTGGTTAGGACGCAGTAGTACCGCATTCATTCGGGGGTATGGCGTATCAAGAATTCGATTTTGGTTCGGTGGATACGGGCATTGCGAGAAAGTTTTGAGGCATCAGAATTAGAACATGCTAGAACAGTGTCTTTTGCGCGCGGATACTCGACCTGCGGGGGGTAAGACAGCCCTCGGGCATTTTGCTAAGAGAGAAGACCTTCTCACGCAGGTCGAGAAAACCCCCGAACCTCTGCCCCACCCTTACACAGGGGCCCGTACCCTTGTGAGACAACCACTGGGCTGACGGCTTCTGCAACTACCCCCAGGTAGGAGAGCCCAAGCCAACCACAGATACGACCTGGGCCGGGCCTTGACCTATGCTTTGGTTATGGCGACAGACGAGGGGATTTTTTTAACCTCAGCCTGAAATTCGCTCCCACGGGGAGTCGAACCCAGGACCTAAGGAGTGCTACTGAGGCCATCTAACCAAGTCAGCTAGAGGCCCTTTCGCTGCGCGCGGATACTGAACTTGAGTTTCTTGGCAAGGAATTCACGCCGCCAATCTTGTAAATTTGTAATTGCCGTCACTTGAATTTCGAAATTTTTCATCAAACCCATCATGAATTCGTCATCGTCAGACCAAGTAGCCCAATTCAGCTGTCACAACTTACACCCGGGTCCGAGTGATTTGAATATTTGATCAATATAGTACACTTGCTTTCAAGAAGGCATCTCGATCGATGGCTTAGAGAGACCACCAAATTTTAGGGGAAAAAAGAGAAGAAAAAAAACAAACAAGAGATCGAAGAGGAAGAAGACGACCTCGTCGATCACCGGCGACGCCATCAACAACCGCGTCATCTGGTCCAGTCATCTACCTCACCGCTAGCCCGCTGGCGCCACGCATCTATCTTTGCCACATGCGTCGTCGCCGAGCCCAGCCGACTCCTTCGGTCATCCTCCCGGGCTTGCCGGCCGGCCGGCCTACAGGAATAGTTAATGAACACCCACCACCTAGCTAACTAGCTACACATACTGACGCGTCGCAGCGCGAAGGTAAGCCCGCATACCCTAGGTTCGGCTGAACCTCCACACGCTCCTCCTGGGACCACCCTTCATGTGTCAACCCCTGGTGGCTCCTCTATGTCGGTTCGGGCCGCTTGGCGGGAAGCCGAGAATCGTCCTCTCCACCCCTATATAAGGAGGACACCCCTTTCAACACACACAACACAAGTGAAGAAGAACATAAGTAGAGGGACTCCACCTTAGGCCTACTTTGTAGCATTAGGATAGGGAACATGGGAGAAGTGTGGAGAAGAGCCGAATTTGTCGGCCTCTCTTCTACCCTGCACCTTGTCGGATATGAATCATTTGAGTAAGTATCCGAACTCGTCTACGGTGGTGAGTTCATAGTGTGGTTATGCTCTTGTTATCATTCATTTACGGGTTCATTGATCACTCTCGCAGTGGTTGCTCTAGTAGAGGACCCATGATAAAGACATTTAGTCTTGGCTAACGCTAAAGTAGTAATCGACAAGCACAGACATGGTGTCTAGGCTCTAGATTGCCTTTGTTTGTTTTGTGTCCCACGGTCGGAGGGGGTAGGCGGCAGGTGATGACAGCACTATCCGTCCCTTGTAGTCCCCGACATTTGGGTTCAGGCTAGAGCTAATTGTCAGATGCACTTGGAAGAACAGGTATATATCGGTGCCCGAAGTAAACGAGCAGTAGCTTTTTTTTGAGAATTACACAATACAACGCAGACGCTCACAACAGGCACGCACACTCAACCCTATAAACACACATACGCAAATTTTACCCCTATGAGCACATTCGAAGGACTGAGCACCCGACGGATCTGGAGATTCCTGAAGTCACCATTGGCGCCTCGTTGTCGATGGGAACGCCGCTTACCACTTCACGCATAACGCCGGTAAATCCTGAGAAAATTCTAAAAAAATGTGCGAGCACCAGAATTTGAACCCTAGTTGGACTGCAAGCCTAGGGCATCAGGAGTGTTGACGACCGACGTAGACCTTAAGCTGGGCCCCACAAACCCTAAGCCCATCGCATGCTGTGTTTAAGACAGGGTTTTTTTTACCATTGGGAACCGGTCCGGTTTGACCGGTTACCGGTCAAACCGGTCCGGTCCGGTAGCTAAATAGGGCCGGTTACTGCTCAAAACCGACCCTACCAAACCGCTCGTACTGGTTAACCGGCCAGTTTGACCGGTTTACCGGACCGGTTTTTATTTCAAAAAAACCGGTACTGTAGCGATAAAAAAACCCTGGTTTAAGACCTGTGCCAGCGTTTATGATGGGCCTCAGTTTCTTCTAAATTAAAAAAAGGCAAAGAAATCTTCCTCCCCTCTTAGACAAACCACACTGCCTAAGATCATTCTATCCCCTGTTCTTTAGGGTAGACTAGTTGGAAGACCTTTACACCTCTGTTCCATCCGAATGAAGTAACGGTATCTTCGCGCGCTTATGGATTACTCTGTAAATGTTTAGAAATGCCAACAAAACTGAGATGGTTAGTTTATCCTCGTGGCTTGTGACAAAAGCAACACTTCTCTCTACGTTGTCAATTGCACTTATTAACTAGATTATCCTTTTTAAAATAACTGCTTATATATACAAATATACGAATATAGTTTGTGGTTACGGTCACCATTCAAATATTTGACAAAGACCAAATGAATTGTGCTATAGCCGCCAAAAGTGCATTAGCTACCCAGTGCCATTCAAGCTAGCGATTACAACGTACAGTTGTACAGAGCGATTTCCGATTCCGATTCTTTCTGTAGCGTGGTCTTTCTATAACCTTTTCGACCTCCGATTCCGATTCTGATTCCGATTCCATGTATGCTGGTTTCTTTAGGATCGGCAGCCTTTTCTTGCCATGCAACATCTCAAGAACATCTGCCATGGTGGGACGATCTCCCCGATCACTAAGGCACAACAGTCCCACCTCCACACACCTTATAATCTCCCTTAGCTGAGACCCTTTATACAGCTTCGGATCAAATACCCCATCCATTTGTCCAGCTTCCCAAACGTCCCATGCCTGTCACCGTAAGATAATATGCATTATATACACATATGGCAAGCTTAGTTGTATACCAGAAGCTCACCAGGAAATAAACAATAAGCACATACGCGTATCGATGATGATGTTGCGGTACAGATGCATGCCACCATGTAAATACTTACCCATGAATATAAAAGCCGCTCATCAGAAGGCTGTTCATTTTTGCACATAACCCTGATGGTATTAATGACGGTGGCACCAAAAGCATACACGTCGTTCATCATCGATATGATGCCTTCTGCAAAACATTCTGGAGGTATATATCCCCTGAACCAATGTCAAAATGAAACGGAAGACATCAGCAAAGAAAAATTATGGAAGGCAATGAACATTGTACTGTACCCACGCCAACGGAGATATTAATTAGTGTGAAATGGCATCTTACATTGTGCCTAGTATGTCTTGATGGGTGGTCTCATCATCTTGCAACACCACAGATATATTAAAATCAGTAATCTTAGGATTCATATCAGAATCCAAGAGGATGTTACTTGGTTTCACATCCATGTGGACAACGTGTTGTTCATGTAGGTAATGTACACCCTGGGCTACCCCCTCAATTATCCTGAAGATGGAGGGCCAAGCAAGTTGGGATTCTGCAAAATGACAAATGATATCACGACCTGTCAAAATTAATTTAACTACGATTAACTATGATGAGAATTTCTTGAATAACATGCCGCGAGTAATCTTGTCCAAGCTTCCGTTCGGCATGTATTCTTCAACCCATTGATATCCGTTTCCAGATTCTTGAACTCCGCGGCCATATCCCAGAACTTTAACTATGTTTTTGTGCTCAAGCTTTGAAGCTAGAAGTTGTTGATCGTAAATGCGTGCCCAGGTAGAGCCAGATGAGCTGGGAAATTTCTTGATCGCCACCACCTTTCCGTCATTCAATACACCCTAAATGGTATAGATATCATCAGTGTACAAGATATACAAGATTGTTTGGGAACGATATATGCAAATATACTATATGGATAAGCTTGTCGAACCTCCATGCATTATATATAATACTAACAAGCAAAAAACTTATCTCATCATGACTTAAAAAACTTTTTTTACTAAAGTCATTTGAGTTCCTATTTTTCTGTTATGGGGTCCCAAAAATATGACTTACAAACCGGTTTCCTGTCGATTATCTGAATACCATAGTGTTAAAAGAACTCAGCACTTTCGCTTTTAGTGTCTATAAATTACCACATTAATCCACAAAACAAAAGAACCTATACCAGGAGGATATATAATGCATGGAGGTTCGACAAAAAATAAATGTTAAGCTTGAAATAAATAGTTATGAAAAATAGCCATTTAATTTTTACATGAATTTGGAAGAAAAAAATACTAAAATGAAGGATCCATGTAATCTATTATCATGATATTGACTATCACGCGCATGAGACACGGCTACATATTTAATTTGAACAGCTATGGTATGTTTGAGTGCTGACAATTGTGAACTTATTTTGTGGCCAAATAGTTTTACCACGACAAACAATTATATAGTCATAGTAATAAAAAAATAAAATTAGCATCATTGCAAAACAAAAAGAGGATGAGCAAATCGAGCATATTGAGTACCTTGTAGACCCTACAGGAGCCACCCATTCCAATGATGTTTTTGTCATCCATAGCGGTCTTTATCTCTGATAAGCCAAACTTTTTTAAGCCTGCCATTTAAATAACGGATACCACGTAGTTTTAATGTGATGCAAGCATGAAAAAGTGGTTATAATAACAAGTAAAAATTAGTGATGATAAGTACTAATTATTAATTAACTAGCCAGCCTGCCAAACAACTATTGCGTGGAAAGGAATTATATATGTCAACGAAGAAAATATTAGACGATACTAAAATCTATCCTTTTCTTGGATCGCAATGCCAATTGCATTAAAAGGATGGCAAACAACTATTGCATGGAAATGATTGCAGGTTTTTGGTTTAAAGCTTAAGAGTGGGTGGACTCTTGTGTGTTGGTGTCCAAGCCATTCTAGTACTGTGCGAGTTCCAACTTAACAAAGAAGCCAGACATAGAATTTGTAATTTTAAAGACACGTTACTGCACGCAATTGGGTACAAATAAAAAAATTGTATATAAGAGGAAATAGAACGAATAATTCCTTCTAAGTTAAATATAACCCAAAATACAAGTAAAACATCGACAAAAACAGTAAGTAAAGCCTTTTTTGTCTTAAATTATTTCACCCTCTCTATTTCAATTATATCAGCCCCTTAGGCTATGCAGCTTTGTGGCAAAAAAATAAATAAATACTCCTTCCGTTTTCAAATATATGTCGTTTAGGACAAGCAAATTAGTTCATTTTTAAACTAAATGACTTGTCCTAAATGACATATATTTAAGAACGGAGGGAGTAAAACACAGAAGCAAGTGACTTCACATGTGCAAAGTTGCAACACAGAAGCACGAAGGCACCCAGAGGCTACTTAGGCCTCCATTGCCACTCGCCCTAGTTTCAGTGGCTTTTCGCCTTGGTGAAACTGTTTCAAGAGCCTCCTTGATTTTCAAGTAACTAGCTAGTTGCGAACTTGTGACGAAGATCAGAATTTAGTCTGTTAAGATACTATTAATTGGGATGCTTGCGTAGATAAAAGAGGCGGCTCCTATTCAACCAAAAGAAACTGCATAAGCGTAGGCTTGTAGCCGCTGCTAAGATCAAACAAAACTTAGCCGCAGAAGATGTGCCTTACTGAATAGAATAGCAAAATGCTGCTCACTTCCTGGTCGTACTCTGTTCTTCTCACCATTCAATTCTGATCTGCCATTGCCATAATGAAAATGATTGATTGCAAAAGGTTAATTCATTTACTTTCACAAATCAGTAGTGAGTATCCAAACAAGATATATGAAAGCTAGGGTCACGTTTGGAATTGCTCTAGTTATTAAGATCAAGAACACATCTCTTGTCTATATAAATTTCTTTTACAAACTTTGATGCAACTGTTTCGTGGAGGAACATATTAGTACCCAGCGCGCTACATAATGATTCAGTTGGTTTATAAGGCATTCCGTCCATGTCATAGACTCATAGAGGATGCACACATATTCATACCTAGCATCATGGGTTGACTGAATGTCATGTGATATCTCCGTCATCCCTGTATCCTGAAATGATGAAAAAAAAATCACTTAGGATATCTTATTAGTGGGGCTAAAAGATAACATACTTTTTTGACCTCAGATTGGCTGGCCTTTGCAAAGAAATCAGTTATACGAGAAGAACTCAGTATCAAAATAATCAAAATCAGCATAACTTCTGGGTTTGTTCTAAAATTTAGGAGTGGGGTTATACCTGTACCTGCCGGGGCAGAGGATGACCGCTAGCTTGAATAGTTAGCAACACAATGGTAGTGTGCGCGTTGATGGCAAAGGACGCCAGCATTACTTTATTCAAGATGTCATCTTTTACTCGGCGCAGCTGCTTCGCCAGGTCCCCGGCCGCGATGAGGCGTCGGATGGTAGTCCTCTGCTGGCAGGCCGCGACTAGCTTGAGAGCTTGCTCGAGCGTCTCCTCCAGATCCTCCAGCGCGCCGCTCATTGCCGAGCTACCATTCACCATCCCCGTCTGCTGCAGCTGCGACAGAATGGCACTGAATCTGAGCACCCTCTTTCTGATGTCGCGGCACTCGTCCTCGTTGTGCCGAACCGTGTCCACCGCGTCCTTAATCTTGAGTCCGATTTTGACGATCCTCTCCACGGTGGCCACCGGATCGGCCATCGATCCGATTCGATCCCCTCCTGCTGCACAAGACTAATCTACACAAGAACGCAGAACAACACGAACACACCAACTGAACTTAGGAGCAAATTAAGATCGATCGAGAAACCTTTCTGATTAAACCGTGTAATATGTACCAATGGAAACAATCAACTGTATATGCTCACCTATCAGATTCCTCCTAGCCTTTGCATTCTGAAGTGCTGGAGATCTAGCAGCGGTGGCCAGCCTTGGCTTCTATTCACAGGGAAAAAATCAACCACTACTAGTGGATAGGACAGTGGGCTAGTGGCCCAGTGCAACGGACAGAAGACACGCTTTGCTGCTGGGTTCAGTGAAAATATAAAAAAGATAGACGACTTGATTCAAGTCTTCTCCATGGAGGACGAGGACACGGCTTTTGAGGACGTCTCCATGCGTAGCAATAGCGACGTCGGCAAACGTGGATGAGAGAGAGAGGAGCTAGCAGCGTTACGAGACTGTCTTTACTGTGTAGGGTCCGCGTTGTGCCTCTCTCATTTTCCACCGTGCCTACAAATCGACTGGCGATGAGCTCGGCGCTGGCTAGTCCTCGCTCTCCTCTGTCTCCCCTCTTTTCTATTCCCCCTTCCGGTCAACTCCCCGTCAACTCTGCTTCACTCTATTTTTGCTCGTTTGATTAGCGATCTGAGCTGAGCTGGCTCGATAGACTAATAGAGTCGAGCTAGCTCAGAGTGCAGCCCTAATATGTACCCACAGTGTCACAGTGATGAGGGCATGACGCCCGTGCAAAAGACCATGATAGGCATACGGCATGGAGCAGGAGGCGTCCGACAAGAGTGTCCGAGTAAAGAATGAGACACAAGGCTAATTCAGTTCAAGTCGTCAAGGTGGATGCAAACCAACTCAAGTTCGAGTCCACATCGCACTGTAGGAGCAGCCCACATAAAAAATGACTCCCAATGCAAGTTGCATACGGTGTCCACTCAACTGAACTCATAGTAGGTGGTGCAAAAGATACGGGAAAAAGAAAATACAAATACCAAAAAAATACGCCAGAATAGGACAAGATTACGGGAAGCCCCATACAAGATGGAGGTTCTGATAGACTCTACTGATCGGCTAGAGTAGATCAAGTGGAAAATAACATGAACTTGATGATTTACCTTGTGTGGTGCTCCTCTTCCGGCCATAGCGCCGATGTTGGTGTCGTGGATGATCATGCAGGAGCGGCGGTGAGGCAGGTGACCGCTGGTGGAGCTTCCCGCGCGGCAGCCCTTCCTCTCAGATCGGGTTAGGGTTAGAGGAGTGTGTGGGGAGTAGCGGCTGCGACCAACCTCGTGTCTAGTGCCATAGCCCCCACCTCCTCTATATAGGGCTGCGCGACGGGGGCCCACCAGCCTTCTATTGGGCTGGGCGTCCCCGATCAGGACGCAAGTCAAAGGCCCAGTTGGCCTGGAGATCAACCTAACAATCTCCCCCTTGATCTCACCATAAGTTTTCTTATACTTCAGCTCTTCGCTTAGCATCCACTTCATTACAAACAAGCACATTGAGCATGGGTCATCATGATTGCCATTTCAATCGGATTAACCAACCACAATACACTTATCCATTTTGAAGGATCATAACTTTGGACCTTTTATAGTCCGGAAGTCATAGGCAATACCATGAAACCCATGTCGACTCTGTGTCCTCTGCTCATACTGGGTGGTAAGCCTTTAATAGACGGATCCGAAAGTACTTGATTGTTACTTTTCAACATGATTCCGGACTTTCTCCTTTACAACGTAGGCCTTTCTGTCAATGTGTTTGGCACCACACTTGACTCGTTGTCATAGGAGTGTATACTTGGATGGTTGTTGCTGTTGTCAACCATTATCAATTCCGGGCATAGGTTTTCTCAACCATTTTGCCTGTCCCTCAGCCTCATATCATGCTATACTATATCTTTACATCACATTGATGATAATTGTTCAACTCTTTGGAGATTTTCCACACAAAAACCCCAAATGTGAAAGTTAGCGACAATTGTGGATTTCGCTACACATTTCACAAGTTCTACCCTGCACTCACAATCTTTTGAGAGCACTGGTTATTTCTTTTCTTAATATAGCATGAGACTGATACAATTAACTCCAGCCCAGTAATCTATATATGGACTGGTCATTGCCAAAAAAACCCGGATATTTGAACTACGTCAAGGTAATGTTATTCTTTTGCATCTTTTGCATTAAGCTTCAAACAGCTGAAGCATATGGTACCATATTCTTTTAATCTTCTGCTTGTTGGTTCTTGGAACACTATAGTTTCCATAACGATCACTTGTTCAATTATTGAAAACACTAAAGTTTTCAAAACCATTACCCTTGACTTTAAGGACAGGCGTAGGCTTTCTCGCATGCACATTTTATTTCATCAGAAACATTTCTTAGCGTGCATATGCGATATTCCTAATACCCCTTTTTCTTTCATCTTGATGAATTTCACCGAGATTGAATCTTTGAGGACAAAGACTTCCTTGTTTTCATTAACAGACTGACATCACTGCTAGTAAGTGAAATGTCATCTACATGAACTTGAATTAGGAAAAAGATCTTCCCATTCCATACCTTTATACAAATACAATTATCCTTTCTTTTTCTCTAACCCAAAAATAACTGAGTCTTAACTTCAAACATTATTGTCTAGAGACTTACTCTAGCCTATAAATAACTTCTTCAAGCAGCATTCCTTATGTTCTTTTGCCTCCACGGCAAAACCTTTGGGTTATGACACAAATCACATCTAAGGATGTTGCCTTTACTTTCATCTGATGTAACTCAGATAATGATGTGCCATTACTTTGTGCAAAATCTTTCGATTTATGCGGACTTCACTTCTCTACATGTTCCCTTTGGAGTCACAATTCGACTGTCAGACCCATCACGGCCTGATGTTTTGGCTCCATTAGGAAATAACTACTGAGTCCCAAAACACGTTGGAACTTATCGAGTTCAACTCATTTTCCATGGCCATGAGCCACTTCGATAAGTGAACGTCCTTCATGGTACAAACTCTATCATGTGGGGCTGGTAACGTTCTTTCTCATGAACAATACTGGGTTATATCGGTTCCTGAAGGACAGGTTCCATATTTTCGCTTATTGTTGCCACGAGTATAGCCGCTAAGACGGCTCCTGAATCATCGAAGTGAGTACTTGCGCCCTCTCCTTCTCAAGATTAATTTATCAAGTCACCATACTCCCCTTCATCATTTCATCCTTTATCTCAAGTTTGCCAATGAAACGGCAGATTTTTGGATCTGCTTTCCTATATATGGGTTAAATACTATAGCCTCAGTTGAGCTCCCCCCCACACACGCAAGTGGTTCAGCGAGGGTACTTACTTTGTACTCTATTGAGAATATGAATAGGGTTTTTAGCACCTCCACCCACAATCCCAATGGTTATTTTCTTATGTTTCATTCTACTGAGACTTGCCTAGTATAGAATATTGGGTAACTGCGCTATCTTTCTTGAAACTTTATAAAATTCAGGAATTTAGCTATTTCTTTACTTTAGGGGTATTGTCATTATGACCGTAGTACTCCCCCTGACGATCACGTTCATCATTTATAGATCACTTTGCATTACATTAAGTATTGGGGAACTTTCATCTATTCACTTTTTCTTAATTGATCTCATATTTCTCCCTCTTGAAATGTGGTTAGAATCTTTCTACCACAATTTTGAATCCTTTCAAAACTAATGTGAGTGAGGAAACTTTAATTATCTTCTTCGTCTGCATGATTACGTCATGCAAAACAGAATTATTACTTAGCTCGTACGGGAGTGTCTTTTCCTCATAAGAACTCAACATAGTTCTTTTATCCTTAGTCCTCTTGCAAGTGACACTCGCATGTAATTCATGTCTTTAGGTTCTTAAAAATTCATTGCTTGCCTCCCATTATGGGATACGCAAAAAGCACATGAGTTATAGCAACTTTCTCCCGCATTGCAGGATAAGTCTTTTACCAACCTTCCTCCGTCACGAGGGATTGTCTAACACAAGCATTATTTAAACTTTACCCCGCCATGCGGGTAATTTTCTCAAACTTTTCCCGCTATGTGGACTCTGTCGTTAACTTTCTTCCCCTTACGGGTATTTCCCATGAGGGACATAAATGCAAGAATTGGCTCTTTTGTTTGCATATTCAATCATCAAATTCAGATATCAAATTTGAATGTACCTTGACACACATGCTTAGCCCGGCTTTGGTGAAAATTATACATGCATGTCAACGATTACATCTCATCATGACGACTGAAAATGAAATTCATTAGTCTTCATAGAGAGTACATGAAAAATACTCCTTAATAATCCATCTCTCTTTTTGGATTAATATCCAAGAATTCTTTTCTTTTGAAGGCTATAACACAATCCCTTATGCTATGGCCTTTTTTTCGAGTCACAAGTACCCAGATCATTTTTCATACTGCTTTTAAGAATGGGAGCATGAATACCTTTTGTCTGAGAAAATAATCAACAATAATGCTTGTTAGACTTTAAAACATTTACGTTCTATTTGTATCACCTTTGGGCAGAAAATAGAACAGAACAATATCTATTTACATTAATTCTACATCACCTTTGGGCAAAAATAGAAATAACGTAAAACTTTAAACATTTCTCTACTTTAAGAGTATTTCCTTTTTTTCTCTATCTCTACATTAGTTTCACATCACCTTTGGGCAGAAGTGAAAATAACATAGAAAAACTCAATTATCTTTAAAACTTTGCCCCTCAAATTAAATTATCCCTTTGGTATATGAATTTAATATGAGATTATCATCAATCGCAGCGGAAACTTTAAATATTGCTCTACTTTAAAAGCATTTCTTAATCTTTATCAATTCTCTGAAAAATTGATCACTTTAATACAAAATTTATCAGAGATACGAACTATAAACCAATGAACTTATAGAATTATAATATTGTTATCATCAACGTTGGTCAGAAAAATAACAATACCAAAATTTTAACCTAAATAAATTTCTTTCTACTCCTCTAAATTGAACTTAATTTAGAGGATGGAACTTTACTTTGCAGCGGAAACTTTAAAACTATTCAGAAGCAACATCTCATTTAAACTTTACTTCTCTCCAAAACAAAACTATCCCTTTGGTTCAAGTTTGAAAGGAGATAAAACTTTACAAAATTCAGCATGTAATTGCTTCCGAAAAAGATCATATTAAATGCGAAACGTCACTGTTTGCATCTTTACTTTTGCCCCAGTCGCGTATAAACAACCCACAGTCTGCTTACGCACTTGTGGTCCATTTTCTCTTGACGCGTCCACACCTCTGCGTAGCTCGGCCCACGAGCTGGTCAACCGACCCAGCTCGACTTGACTGCACGGTCCGGCACGGCCCGAAAGCCCAGCGCACATCCCGTTAATGCTCTTAAAATTTAATTCTTCCGGCCCAGCAGCCAAAACATCCCGCGGCCCATCTATGTGCTCACGCGCGCGCGCATGCGGCCCACCGCGGCTCAGCAGTGCGGCGGCTCGCTCGCCACTTGCGCGGCCTAGAATTCGCCCATAGCCACCGCGCGCGTCCTTCTTGGGCCTGCAACCCAGCATCCAACGGCTAGGCCGCGGAATCGGCCCAGCCGCGGCGCTGCTGCCCATCCCACCTGGGCCAAAGCTCGGCCCGTCGGCCGCCGACCTCTCCTCGCCGTCCATCTTAGTGGACCGGCATCCGACGGCCGTCCGGCCTTTCCGCCTGAACAAAAACGCCGGCCGGCCGCTTCCCCCCTCAAACCCTAATCATTTTCCTTCCTCTTCCTCTGGTCTAATCCGCCGGTGCCGCCGTCGACGCTCAGCACGACGGCCCGCCTTCCCTGCCGCCACGCCATGGCTGTGCCAAGACCGGCCGAGCTCGGGCCGTTTCTCTCTTTTCTTTTCCTTTCTTCCTTAACACCGCACTGAGAGGAGGAAGGTACAACGCCGCTGCAGGCCCCCTCGCCGGCGCGCGCGCTCCCCCGAGGGTGAGTGCGCCGCCGTCGAGCGGCCTTGTGTCGGTGCCCCGAGCGCACGCCTCGCACCGTCGAAAACGGCGACAAGCGGCAGCTCGGCTCGTGCTGCCTCGACGAGCGCGCGACTCGGCGGGTCGTCCCGCACGGTGTCAACGGACAGCCGGCGGTGGTGACGGCGGTGAGGTGAGGATCCTTCTCTCGGTCCATTCACTTCTCTTGATTCGAAGGGTAGGGTTAGGTTTTGAGATATTTCTGACTTCTTCCGATTTGATTTGGAATCTTTGTTTTCGATTCTTTCCGTACTCAGGTCTACACACTAGACCTAGCTCTGATACCATTGATAGACTCTACTGATCGGCTAGGAGTAGATCAAGTGGGAAATAACATGAACTTGATGATTTACCTTGTGTGGTGCTCCTGTTTCGGCCATAGCGCCGATGTTGGTGTCGTGGATGATCATGCAGGAGCGGCGGTGAGGCAGGTGACCGCTGGTGGAGCTTCCCGTGCGGCAGCCCTTCCTCTCAGATCGGGTTAGGGTTAGAGGAGTGTGTGGGGAGTAGCGGCTGCGACTAACCTCGTCTCTAGTGCCATAGCCCCCACCTCCTCTATATAGGGCTGCTCGACGGGGGCCCACCAGCCTTCTATTGGGCTGGGCGTCCCCGATCAGGACGCGAGTCAAAGGCCCAGTTGGCCTTTGTCTAGAGATCAACCTAACAAGTTCTGCATGCTGGGTCTCTGGGTGGTCGGGTGTAGCGTTGATTATTTCATGGACATGTAATACCTTTGTGGGCCGGTGTCCCTCCACGGCCTGCCAATGGTGAATGGATGGATCGTAGCCCACTTATACCGATATGCAAAGACGTTCGGACTCCAATCGAAGGCACAATGATGGAGAACTAAAAAGGAAAAAGTCTCTTTTACCTCCCTGGACATGAGGTCGAGTCCGCGTTTCCTCCCTCAACCGCAAAACCAGATATCTAGCCTCTTTCAAGTCTCAAAACATTGCGTTTTACCCCCCCCCCCCCTCGGCGGTTTTCACAGTAGTTTTAGCTGACGTGGTGGTGGGCCCCACATGTCAGCGCGAGCCCCATCTTTCTCTCTTCTTCCTCTCCCCTCTTCTTCCTCTCTCTCTCTCCACCTCCTCCGCCCTCCCCTTCCCCGCCGGCCGCTCGGCCCTGCTCTGGCCGCCGTCGGCCGCCGTCGGCCGCCGCCTCCACGCCCAAGCACTGCCGCGTCGCCGCCGCCTCGCGAGCTCCTCCGTCGGCTCCGTCGCCACGCTCGGCGGCGTGCATGGCGGGCGCGAGCTCCGTCGCCCTCAGCTCGGCTCGACGGCATGCATGGCGGGCACAGAAGGCCCACCGCCTCGATCTCCGCCGCCGGATGAAGGGGATGGCCGATTCCGGCCGCCGCCGCCGCCCTCCCTCGTCCGCCGCCGGCGTAGCTGTTGACGGCCATTATAACCTCGTAGTGACCGTCAACATTTCGGTAAAATGAGGATGATCATACCATACTCCATGCATAAAAGTATTTTTATTGACAAATTCCACAAGTTTTGGATGAGTTGTGCTTGCAGGATGAACTAGGAGAAACAAGGGCCAAACCTGGCACAGGGCCAGGCCGGCCGGCCTAGCCCAGGCCGACCGGCCTCCCTGGCTAGGTCTGGCCACGTCATTGATCCACAAGCCATGCCAAGTGCTCAGGATGATCAAGCACCGTGCAAACAACGTCGGTTTGATCCAAGGACCCGGAAGGCCTAGATGTGAAAGCACATGGATTGAAGGGCCCACATCCTAGGATTCTTGGACAAGCTTCAACTAGACGCAACTGTTACCGACCTTGGGAGAGCATCAGCACCGTTCATGCAGAGGACCGTTCATGCAGAGGACGGTGCCAAGTGGCACTAGAGGACGGTTCTAGCCGTCGAAGCGAGCTCTGTTCCCGGTATCTAAGCTAGGGTCTAGGCTAAGGCTAGAGTGCCTTTTGCTCTGAGTTAGAAAGAGTCTAGGTCCGGTCTCTCCCAACGTCCTTCCTTTTCTTTAGAAATAGGTGCTCCGTGTGTCGCTGGTCTTTCAGACCTTCTATCCGGTCATTAACTTGACCATTATCCACCCAAACCTAGAGTTTGTGCACCTGGGTTTGTGGCTTGATATTTCTGGCAAGATATATCATTTCATTCTTCAATACACTTTAACCATCTGCTTCCCTGCGGAAATATAAATACGATACCCTGGGGTAACTCCCGAGGTGAAGTGCTACAACGAGATATATTCTGTGCGCTTGCAGAATTAATTTTGCATACAACGACATATATCTACGCGCTCTTGAGCATTGCTAAAACGTGACGCTAAGGAGTGCCAACAAGCATTTCTGGCGCCGTTGCCGGGGAAGCAATTGGCTAAAGTTATTGTTGAATCATTTGATTAACTTTACAGATTTACCAAACCACTAACCTTAGTGACCTCACCACTGCAACATTCGTCTATTTTTGATGTGTTTTGCAGGGTAGTGCATGACTGGTTTCAACCTACCATCAAACTTTGATCCAAATCCAGATCGCATTGGAAGAGTAGTGCGAAAGAGAATCGTACCTCCTCAGATTTCACTCAGCTCAAGCAATATACTCGAGTCGTCATCCGACTCCGAGTCCGAATCAGATTCGTCGTTTTCTTCAGCCCCAGAGTCTCCAGAGATTATGGCTCAAGCTAAGAAGACGCTCCGTGAGTTCTCAGCCCCGCCAAGCAGCAGCTTCCCGGGACTGTCGAACGCACAGGAAGGTGCATTTGAGCTGAGGACTGGTCTGGTAAACATGGTTCAGGCCAGCCCTTTCTGCGGAAAGGCGATTGAGGATGCGAACGCTCACCTTCGGAATTTTCTGGAGGTGTGCAGTACTATCAACCCCAATGGCACACCGATCAACAACATCCGCCTTCAACTCTTCCCATTCTCCTTGCTTGGGAAAGCAAAGGAGTGGTTTTACGCTAACAAGGCATCATTCGAAGGACGCTGGCAGACTTGCGCAGATGCATTTCTAGCCAAGTACTTTCCGGTGGGCAAGACCAATGCCCTCCGAGGAAAAATCACAAGCTTTCAGCAGCTAGACGGAGAAACAATTCCCGAAGCTTGGGAGCGACTGCAAGAGTATATTGCAGCCTGCCCCCACCATGGTGTGGAAGATTGGCTGATTACCCAGAACTTCTTCCACAGCCTGAGCCGACGATCGCAAGAGATGTTGGATGCAGCCGCGGGAGGAGCTTTCCTCTCGTTGGATGTAGACGCAGCGAAGGCGCTAATCGAGAAAATATCCACTCACCAGAGCTGGATAGGAGAAAGACAAGCTCCCCGCAAGGGAGTACATCAAATTGACTCCGTTGATATGCTGGCCGCTAAGATGGACCTTCTCTTGAAGAAGATGGAATCTCCTAGCAAGGAGATGAATCAGATCATGGAGGAGAGAATCACGTGTGAAACGTGTGGAGAAGCAGGACACTCGGGCGACACTTGCCCGACGACACAAGAAGAAGCCTACTTCATTGAAAATAACAACAATTCAGGCTTCCGTCCTCAACAAGGTTGGAATTCCAAGCCCAATTTCCCCTTCGGCCAACAGCAAGGTAATGGCTCTAACAACGGTTTTCAACCGTCGCTAAAGGACATCTGGTATGGCCAAAAACAAATTAACGATAGCATTAGCAAGAAATTTCTTGCTAATGATAAAGTTATGGAGTCGATGGCCTCCCAGATAGAAGCTTTCAATTTTGTCGTTAAGAACCAGCTGAGCTTCAATAAAATGATTGAAATTCAAGTGGCTCAGCTGGCTGCATCCTGTCCTAACCCAAATGCGGGAAAGTTACCCGGGCAACCGGAGGTTCCTTTCAAGGAAAATGTTAGTGCGGTGACCACGCGGACTGGCAAGTCCACGCGGGATCCACACAATCCACAGGATGCAGGTACCCGGCAGAAGGAAGCTAGCCGAGCCGAGGCGGCCGCCGAAGAGGAAGACGACGAGGAAACCACCCCTGTCTCGAAGGAGGGGAACGAGGCACCACAAGCCTCAAGCTACAGCCGAGATCCCACTTTCCTCCCGTTCCCAGAACGTAGGAGAAGACCCGTGGCCGACGAACAATTCGACAAGTTCGTCGAGGTAGTCAAGAAGGTATACATCAATATACCATTACTTGATGCTTTGCAGGTCCCGACATATGCCAAGTACATCAAGGATATACTTAGCAACAAGCGGACTTTACCCACAAGGGAGACGGTACAGCTGACCGAGGAATGTAGCTCTGTTATACTCGGGCCCCACCTCAAGAAGAAAGATCCTGGCTGCCCCACAATATCATGCTCAATTGGAGGCCATGACTTCGACAACGCCCTATGTGACTTGGGGGCGAGCGTCAGCGTAATGCCCAAGGTAGTCTTTGACCATCTTAAACATTTATCGCTTGTCTCTACACCCATGTGTTTGCAGCTAGCGGATCAATCGATCCGCTACCCCCATGGAGTCGCAGAAAATGTTCCGGTCAAGATCAGGGATTTCTTCATCCCTGTGGATTTCATCGTCCTAGATATGGAAGCCGGAGCAACGAACTCTCTCATCCTTGAGAGACCGTTCTTAAGTACTGCGAATGCAAACATTGACGTGGGACGTGGGACCATTCAACTGAGGATTAACGGAGGGACCGAGAGTTTCTCTTTCCGTCCTAAGGAGATCCCCCATCAAGTCAATATGGTCGAAGAAGTCATGCCCCGGAAGTCCAAGATGCCGAGCGTAGAAACGCTCATGAAGATGGTGGAAGCCTTCGCCGCCAAGGAAAAGAAGAGGCATGATCGCTATCATGCACGGCGAAGGATATCGAGAACCAAAGCGCTGGAGGAGCAAGCAAAGCGCGATAAGGAGGTTGAATCCAAGTCCCGTCCAGTCCGAAAGGAATGACGGGTAAAAGCAGTCCCGAACAAGGATTCGGAGAGTTCCGCTCAGGACGAAAAACTCGAGCCCTCGCCATAAGGTATATGGTACGTATCTTTGCATTGCATATAGAATAGGTTTTTCATTTCAATTCTTTTCATTCAGCACAGCATGTTTAATTTTCAAAGCTTGCATTCATATTTCATTTGTGCATTAGGCAGCATATAAAATATATATATATATATTTTTCGGCCAAACTTCAGGCCGGCCGGCCCCACTTGTCAATTTCAGTGGCCAGATCACAGCAAGCAAGGAACAAGAACATGTGGAGGACACAACACGAGAGGATGGAGAAATTTGGACACAACACCAGGCCGAACGGCCCCAGCCAGGCCGGCCGGCCTCTCGCCACCGTTGCTGTCCCATCCTCGCCTACCAGAGCACCAAGCACAGGGCAGTGACCACCGACGCACGGGATGGGGACGACCGGCGCCATGTGCAGGCCGATCGGCCTGCCTCAGGCCGGCCGGCCTCCCCCTGCTGCGCCTCTATAAATACCGGTGCCCAGCTCAGAAGGAAGACGCCCCAAGCACAGGTATGCGTGCATCCTGAGCGTTTCCCTTCTCCCTCGCTTGAATTTCGAAATTCTCTAAGTAAGGTTAGAGTTTAAACCACAAGGAAAGTCTGCTAAAATCCATTCTTGTGAGAACAAACCCCTGCCGGTTGAACGAGAACGTTTGTGGTGGTTCTTACCCCACAAGAACGACTAACCGAGTTGTGGTGATTAATCTCCCACAAGCACGCCTAACCTCTGACTGTCTAACCCCTGATTTCCTTCGGGTATTGTGAGACTAACCTTTTGTAGGAATCATGTGGACTAAGGCACGTCAGACAGCATGTGGAGTCGTGACCAAGCTCACCTCTTCGAGCTCTCGCCGCTCTCAGGGATCATCTACTTCCCGGGACACTATGTCTGTCGACTCAACTCGACACGACACAGAGTCCCAGGGGGAGGAGGTGCCGAGGAACAGGCTCCGCATCCGGATCATGACCCGGATCGAGCACATCGTTGCTCGGACCGAAGAAGAGAGAACGGTGTTGGACCAGCTCCAGAGCCGCTACTTCACACACGCCAAGTACTTCGACCCCATGCTGCTGATCAAGACCGGTCTCAGAGGAGACATGGAACGGGCGTTCAACAATGCCGGATGGCAAAACTTCTACCCCGTCACGGAAACAGGTTCGCACTTTCTTACTATAGAGTTTTTGATGAGTTTGAAAATTGAAGTTCGTCCCAATGAGACAAACATTTGCTTTCGATTTTTCAATGAGGATTTTATCTTGACCCGAAGCAACTCAGTGAGGCTCTTGGTTTCAACAAGAGATGCATCATTGACGCCAACCTGTTGGTGACTAACCACCGGTACAACCGTGCCGCATGGTGGGATAGCATCACAGGCGAGCCATCCTCGGGTAAAAATAGCATCACTGCCATCCAAAACCCCACTCTTCGTTTCCTGGCGAAGTGGATCGCTATGGTGGTCCACCCGCGTTCTGATTTGCGTCTTTGCCTCTTGCCTGATTTAGAGTGCCTTTATGCCATGGTCAAAAAAATTCGTTTTTCTCCGGTCATGAGCATGCATGATAACTGGCAGAGGTTAGTCAGTGGCCGAGCCACAATTGACATAACCTCGCTAGTCACCCGCATTGCCACCCATGTTGGTGCTTTGCAGGGCGCTCAAGTCACATTCCTTCCCACCACATAAGAATATCAGTCTTGCATTGGTTGAGACCATTTCATCCAGGGTCACTTGATGCGCGAGGGCCCTGGCCATACTCTTTTCATGTGTTATCCTGGTTTCATCGACGAAGTCGAGCTTCTATGCCTAGCTTTGTCACTGAGATCAGCGAGAAGTCTAACCATGCAGCTCAGAAGGAGGAAACCCGCTCGCCACAGTGTTGCAGGCCTTACAACACGTGGCAGGCGAGCCAGGCATGATGATGAAGCCGGAACTTCTACCGCGCCTCAGCCCGAGTACCGCTACCAGCAGCAGCCCGAGTACGACTACCAGCAGCCGACAGAGAACCCCACAGCCAACATGAACTTTGAGGAGGCATTCGACTACCACCAAGGAACGGCCGGATACGGCCCGCAGGTCGGACCATCTGCCTCCGCCAGGTATGACTACGAGAACCCGGTCTCCCGGGGGATCGCTGATCTTAATACCAGGATGGAGACGATGACGCTGCAACAACAGCAACTCAGAGATGCAGTTGCACACAACACCGATCTCACGCAGCAGAACTGGGGGATGACCACATCCCTCCAGACCGACATCCACGGCTTCTTCGACTACATGCACTACGACCCCAACCAGTACTACCAGTGAGCTTCATCGAAGCTTGGGGGAGTCTCAGGTATGATCGAAAGCCGTCGCCGTTGCCTTGCCGTTTGCCTTGCCGTTGCCTTGCCATTGCCGTTTGCCTTACCGTTGCCTTGCCTTGCCTTTGCCTTGCCTTGCCTTGCCGTGCTATGATAAAATGCTAAAAAAATAAAAAAATAAAAAAATAAAAAATAAAAAAATAAAAAAATAATAAATAAAATAAAAGCTCCAAAAGATGTCTTTATGTATGGAACTATGGTTGAGAACCTCTGGAATGATGAATAGTTGCTCTGTTTATGCCCTCTATGTGCCTCGTGCTTAATCCTTTACTCTTGAGTATTTGAGTTCGTTGGCATTTAAGGATCCGCCATGATAAAACTGTGGGAGTAAGAGCACTTGTTCATTCTTTAAGTTATTGTGAGTTTTGATATGGTTTGTTTCGAGGTATAACTGCATGCTTAGTAAGGAACCTCTCGGAAGTTTTTATAAAATGTTACATGGTGAATCTTCCTCGATGGTTTAAATGTCCTATCCAGAGCCTAAACAGTTATATATTTGTTGAAACTACCATATGCTATCTTGAGTTGCTTTGAGTCTTGTCGAATGGTGAAGTCCGCTTGCAGAAGGTACTTGTCATTTACCGGTCTTCCCATCCACCTCAGCCTCAAAATGTCCGACTAGTCAAAGTCCCACTCCGGGGTTGACGTCCACCGTCGATGACATACACTCACTTCATCATAAAGCTCACCCCAAAAGGTCCTCAATTACTCCATACAAAGCTGAATCCCTCTCTGTTACCAAAGTAAGAGAAGAGATGTATTCGAAAAAAAATATGGAGACAAATGCTCCATCAGGAAAAAAAGAAAGAGAAGAAACATCTCAAAAATATGAGAGAGAGAAATAATAAGGAGTCCCAAAGACCTTTGAGCATCACACCTTCTCCCTCTCCATTTGAAACCCCATGAATTCCAAAGACCGGAATTTGACGAGTGTCATCGCTCGCGGACCACTCTTCGACTCGACAACAGAAATAAGCAAGGTATGCCACTCTTACCCTACCTACAACTCCACTTCAGCCTTAGTGTAGGGAAACATTGGTCAATCCCGACCAAGAGTGAGGTTTAAACACCTTGAGTGACTCGAGAGTACCATCGGGGAATGAGTAAACCATCTTTTGAAAAATTCATATCTCCGAGGTGGAACCTGAAATGTTGCAGGAAATACTTTAGAGATGACCGTTCAAGCTCTCAATAGCCCAAAATGTGAATCGATGCAGCCCCACGTGGAACCATGGTATGAGTTCTCTTTTACGCCAACTTATTCAAATGATTCATTGAGTTTTGGCTTAAGCACAGGGTACTTTAAGAGTATACACATTGAAGCAACTCCTGACCTACCGAACCTAGAGTTTTAGCCTTGCTCGAGGACGAGCAAGAGTCTAAGCTTGGGGGCGTGTTGACGGCCATTATAACCTCGTAGTGACCGTCAACATTTCGGTAAAATGAGGATGATCATACCATACTCCATGCATAAAAGTATTTTTATTGACAAATTCCACAAGTTTTGGATGAGTTGTGCTTGCAGGATGAACCAGGAGAAACAAGGGCCAAACCTGGCACAGGGCCAGGCCGGCCGGCCTAGCCCAGGCCGACCGGCCTCCCCTGGCCAGGTCTGGCCACGTCATTGATCCACAAGCCATGCCAAGTGCCCAGGATGATCAAGCACCGTGCAAACAACGTCGGTTTGATCCAAGGACCCGGAAGGCCTAGAGGTGAAAGCACATGGATTGAAGGGCCCACATCCTAGGATTCTCGGACAAGCTTCAACTAAACGCAACTGTTACCGACCTTGGGAGAGCATCAGGACCGTTCATGCAGAGGACGGTGCCAAGTGGCACCAGGGCCAGGCCGGCCGGCCTAGCCCAGGCCGACCGGCCTCCCTCTGTGGCCGCCACGTCTCCTTCTTCGCGTGAAGCTTAAGCAGATCCTTGGCGTGCTAATGACGCTGACATCCACCCCCTGGAGGCTATAAAAGGAAGCTCATTCACCTTGGGAAGACACACACTACATATCTCAAGTCTTTACTTGAAGGGAGCTCTAGTATCTTTTTCATTTCTTAAATTAGGATTAGAGTTGGGAGTAGAGTCGAGTCGAGCTTAGCTCGGATCTTCGGAGTTCTGGTAAAGCTCTTGTATCCTTTCTTTCTTTTGAAGAGTTTATTTATATAATTGCTTTCTTACTTCAGAGCTTAAGTTATCTTTAACATTTCTCTCTTGCTCTTCTTTCAGAGTAAAGATCTTGCTCTCTTTAGAACAAAGTCCTATCCCCTTTAGTTTTAGTGTAGAGTTTAGTTTAGCTCTACCGGGCTTTATCTCGCGGGTTTGCTCGCCTTGACCGGGCCGTAAGACGCCTTAGGGAAGACGGGGATTTCTCTTGACAGGCCTCAAGAGAAATCTTAATCATCGAGTGCAGACGTGGTGTCTGGCTTGTTGATTAACTAGGAAGTGTGTTGCACCCCACGGAACTGCAGTGGTAGGCGGCAGGTGGTGACAGCCCTGTCCGTCCTTCGTAGTCCACCACGTTCGGGTGTATTCATAACAGTAGTGCTGAGCCCGGAGAACCCCCTCTCTCACCCCGTTCTGAGGTTCTCCCGTTCTAGCCGTCGAAGCGAGCTCTGTTCCCGGTATCTAAGCTAGGGTCTAGGCTAAGGCTAGAGTGCCTTTTGCTCTAAGTTAGAAAGAGTCTAGGTCCGGTCTCTCCCAACGTCTTTCCTTTTCTTTAGAAATAGGTGCTCCGTGTGTCGCTGGTCTTTCAGACCTTCTATCCGGTCATTAACTTGACCATTATCCACCCAAACCTAGAGTTTGTGCCCCTGGGTTTGTGGCTTGATATTTCTGGCAAGATATATCATTTCATTCTTCAATACACTTTAACCATCTGCTTCCCTGCGGAAATATAAATACGATACCCTGGGGTAACTCCCGAGGTGAAGTGCTACAACGAGATATATTCTGTGCGCTTGCAGAATTAATTTTGCATACAACGACATATATCTACGCGCTCTTGAGCGTTGCTAAAACGTGACGCTAAGGAGTGCCAACAGTAGCTCTCTCTCGGGCCCCGAGTCGAACCGCGTGGGGACGGGGAGGAGGAGCTTACGGGGGAGGGGGGTGGAGGAGCCCAAGACCGCCGCGCGCCCGGCTCCTCTGCCTCCGCGCCTTCCTCTGCCCCGGCCAGGAGGAGCCGTCGCTCACCTCCGGGCTTTGCCTCGCCGCCTCCGCCTCCGCGCTCGAGGAGGGAGGAGCCGTCGCAGCTCCACCCGGCGTCCGAAGCAGGCCGAGTGGCCGCGCGGGGGTGGGGAGGCCGGCGGCCGGTGGAGGAGCAGAGGAGAGGAGGTGGAGAGAGAGGAAGAGGAGGGGAGAGGATGAAGAGAGAGGGGTGGGGCACGCGCTGACATGTGGGGCCCACCGCTACGTCAGCCAAAACCACTGTGAAAACCGTCGAGGGAGGTAAAACGAACTGTTTTGAGACTTGAAGGATGCTAGATATCTGGTTTTACGGTTGAGGGAGGAAACACGGACTCGATCTCATGTCCAATGAGGTAAAAGAGACTTTTCCCGACTAAAAAACAGGACAAAATCGGACCGAGCCTTGCGCCTCCCGGAGCCTGCGCTGGTCAACCGATAGAGCCCGCCATGGAGCCTGCCCGTGCACCATCATGGCGAGCTATCGAGGTGCTCGTGGCTGCGCCGACTGCTCCACGTCGCAGCAATAATGCAGCACTTTCGATTTCGATTTGGGTGGCGCATGAGAAGCGAAATTTTTTTGGCTGCAGCTCATGAGATTACCTGTTCCTGAAAATCTGATTTGCAGGAGTAAGTTATTCGATCGTCTGCCCTTGGAAATTGCCCCTATTTTCAGGAACGGCCCATCTCTTTAACCGTTTTTGAAAATGTATTTTTAACAGTGGACGCGGGCTATACAGTGTGTCCTTCTTGTGAGTAACTGGGAGCGGCCGCTGACTTTTTAGTCCGGCCGTCCCTAGAAAGAAAAGCTTTACCCCTACAAAGCATTTCTGGCATAATGGAATGCAAGAGCCAATCGAATTTCACGTGATTTTCTTGGCAAATCCAACACTACAACAAAAATGACCTTTGGTCCCTTGTCATTTAGTATTGGTTGTCTAAAACCCGGTACTAAAATGGTCACCGACCCATTTAGTACCGGTTTGTAACATTTGAAGCCTCGGAGACCCATTTAGTCTCGGTTTGTAACACAAACGGTACTAAAACGCGCCATTTAATACCGGTTTGTCTTACAAACCGGGACTAAATGGGTCTCCACGGGTTACTTTAAAATGAATGCATCTCTCACTCAATCACAAGTGATGCATAGGTGGGATGGTAAGGAAGCTACACGCGAGGCCGGAGGTCGTGGGATCGAATTCTCGTGGCCGCGTTCGCGCATTTACGCGTGAAAAATTCGTGTGACTTTTGACTTTAAAATATTTTTCCCTTTTTTTGGACATAAAGTCGTTTAGTACCAGCCGGTACTAAACTGCGCCGTTTAGTACCGGTTGTGAAACAGGTACTAAATGACGAGACACATTAGTCTCCGATACTAAACTTGGCTTCCCAACCGGTACTGAAAGTCGTTTCTATAGTAGTGCAAGTAGATCCATTACTCAGTACTGTACATTGCAAGAATCTGAAATGTGTCTAGGACCGTATTAGGATAGTTAGGCCTTATTTGGCATGGCTCCGGAGCTAAACTTAACCAACTCCACCCACTTTTCTAGCCAAACACCCCAGCTTCACCAACTCCTAGGGCAGCACAACTTCACAGAGTTTGAGGAGCTGTAGTTCATTTGGTGGAGTACCTCTTTTGGAACTCTAGGAACTCCAAATATGAGCATAGTCGTGGAGTTCGGGGGTAATTACCCACGAATGCCACTAGTTACACAAAAAAATGATTCGCTTCTGATTTCCTCGACACCACCTCTCCAAGCGCTTCCCCGCCGGCGCCCCATGCCCTCCCCATCGGCAGCGCCTGCTCATCCTGTGCTTCCCTTTGGCCTCCCCGCCGCCAGCACCGTGCTCAGCTCCGCCGCCCCTAGACTCCCCGCCGGCGCCGTTGTGCCTAGCCCACCGCCCCTGCCTAGCTCGTCAACGCTGACTGCCCAGCCGCCGCCGCTCCCTGCCCTCCCCGCCAACGCCCCCTGCCCTCCACGCCGGCGTCGCCTGCCCAGCCGCCGCCCGCTGCGCCAATCGGCCGCCCTACCGGCCCGCGTCGCCCCCGGCATCTCCTCTTCCCGTTCGGGCCTCGTGGGGAACGACCACCCTACCCGCGCCGGCCCCCGACATCTCTGCTACTCGCACAGGCCCCTCGCGTCCGTGAATCGAACTCCGGCGCCCCGAATCGACTTGTGGCCGCGTCAATTGAGGTCCACTGACCACCAATCAACCTCCGACGAAGCGCATCAAGGTCCACTGACCGGGCAGCAAGATGAGTGGCTACTGGACCTCCGCACTGGGGATAGGCGTCTGCTGAGCGGCGAGCCTACGGGCTGGAGCGAGGAGCAGCCGGACCTCTGGGCCGCCGCCGCCCCCTGCCCTGCCTGCCGGCGCCGCCGTGCCCTGCCCGCTACCTCCCCCTGGCCTATCGCAAGGATGAAGAAGATAAAAAACAGAGATGTTAGGGTGGATGACATGTGGGACCCATGAGTGGGGGCAAAAATAGCAATCTACCCTTAAAATCCTTATTTCTGGAGTTTGGAGCATCCTGTTAGCCAAACACCCCTCCAATCAGCTCTCGCTCCATGTAGAGCTTGCTCCAGCTGGAGTTTGGGAGTGGAGTTGATCTATGTGGAGCAAGAGCTATGCCAAACAGGACCTTAATCGTTGCATGGTCCTGCCAACCTGCCTGACGCAGGCATCGGCGCTCAGGCCCAGGCCATCGAAAACGACTGCCGGGCTTCGGCAGGTCGGGTTGCCTGCACTAATCGCATGTTGAAACATTTTTTTATTGCTAATGGCTACTCCCTCCGTCTCAGAAAGAATGCATTTCTCGTTTCCCAAAAAACTTCAGAATCTTAAGTTTGACCAATTAAAAATAAAAAAAATATAAATATTTATGATATGAAATATATATCATTAGATTCGTTTTGAAATGTAGTTTTTTAACAAATTTATTTAGAGTCATAAATATAAGTACAATTTGCTAGAAACTTGGTCAAACGTGCACTACTTTAACTGGCACGCATTCCAAACGAGCGTTCTTTTTGGGACGGAGGTAGTACTTAATTAAGTCCATGGATGCAATATAATTTGTTAAGCCCAAACTCCGGTAGTCACACTTATTTTTTTCTTTTCCATAGACATAATATTTTACTAGTATATAAAAATCCTTGTGTAAAAAAACTGTACACAAAAGATTCTTTTTCTTACATTTTCTAAAAAAGTATTATTAGTCAAGAAAAAGAATAATGTGATTTACTGTCCAGTAGTTATACCCATGAAAATACATTAGCAATCTATTTATTTCTCTTGTTATATTCTCAGGCATAGGCTTACAACCAAACGGACTAACACCCAACTTGTCTGGCCAGGCAGATCTCAACAAATTTACAGGAAACTCTCAGGCATCATTTTTTACCAGGCAAGTTATCTAGGTCTCCAACCAAACAAGCCCGCCATGCCATGGGCTGTCGCAACAGCCACTCTAGCCTGCAGTCACCCAAGAACTGAAGCCACACGACGAAGGCGGCGGCAACATGATGTTTTTAGATAAAGGAAATGTTTTCGGTCTCTACCACTGCACACAACCATGTTATTCCTTTATACTAAGAAATTATAGCTTTACATGGACGTATTTTATGCTTTGGTAATTCGGATTGTTAAGTTTTAAAAAAGTTGTGTAAAATATTTATTTGTGAGAATAATTTGAACTGAATATAATGGTTGCATACTGTTTTTTAGAATCAGAATTTTTGTGTCCCATTTTTTTATAGTACGTGTCTGTAGCACGTGTCAACCTACTGGTTCATGGTTCATGTAAAGGAAAACCAAGAAGAAAATATATGTTGAAGTAATAAGCTCTTGGGTATGATATGATTAGGTTTTAATCGGGGCAGGCTCACCTCTATTGGGTTTAGGTGGCCCAGAACCTACCACGGTCCACGTCCTCCTTTCGGGCGCGTGTGCATCATGTGTGGACGCAGAATTTCTCATGTTTGGGCCGACAGTGCTCCGGAACAGTAGCTTGCCGGCCCAGTAAATCGATGTACAAAGATGAACGGAAAAAGTCTCTTTTACCTCCCTGGACATGAGGCCGAGTCTGCGTTTCCTCCTTCAACCGCAAAACCAGATATCTAGCCTCCTTCAACTCTCAAAACCGTTCGTTTTACCCCCCTCGGCGGTTTTGGCAGCGGTTTTTGCTTACGTGGCGGTGGGCCCCACATGTCAGCGCGGGGCCCACCCCTCTCTCTTCTTCCTCTCTCCTCTTCTCCCTCTCTCCCCACCACATTGCGGCTCTTCCCCCGACGGCCCGACCTCCACCACTGGCACATCTTCCGGCCGCTGCTCCTCCCCTCCACGCCGGCCATCGCCGCTCCTCCTCTCCCCTCCGCGCCGGTCGCCGCCGCCCTTCCATTCCACGCCGGCCGTCGTTGCCCCTCCACTCCATGCTGGTCGTCGCCACCGCCGCAGCTCCTCCCCTCCGCGCTGGTCGCCGTCGCCGCCGCTCCTCCCCTCCACCGCGGCCGCCACAGCTCCTCCCCTCCGCGCAGCCCGACGGCGCTCCTCCCCTCCGCGCCGGTCGTCGCCGCCGCCGCCCCTCCCCTGCGCGTCGGGAGCAGCGCTGCCGCGTGCCCCGCGTCGCTGTCCGCCGCGCCTGCCGCGCTCGCGCGCTGCGCCCCTACGCCGCCGGCCGCGCAGGGCCGTCCCACGCGTGGCCGCGCCGCCTTCCCCTCCGCGCGCGTCGCCGGTCCCCTCCGCCGCGCATCGCCGGTCCGCCGCCCGTCCTCTCCGCGTGCGCCTCCGCGGCGCGCCGCAACCCATCCCCTCCGCGCGCGCCGCCGCATCGCACGGCGCCGCCCCTCACCTCCGCGCGCTCCTCGCCGCGCCTCCGCTGCCGCCCCTCCGTGCGCCCGCAGCCTCCTGCGCCGCCGCTTGGCCGGCCTGCAGATGGGAGTGGCGGCGGGCGGGCGCAGCTTGCCCCTCCGGGCCCTGCCTCGCTGCCTCCGCCTCCGCGCTCGAGGACGGTGGAGCCGCCGCAGCTCCACCCGACGTCCAGAGCAGGGCTGAGCAGCCGGTAGGGAAGGGGAGGCCGGCGACCGGCGGAGGAGCAGAGGAAAGGAGGTGGAGAGAGAGGAAGAAGAGGGGAGAGGAAGAAGAGATAGGGGTGGGGCCCACGCTGACAGGTGGGGCCCACCGCCACGTAAGCAAAAACCGCTGCCAAAACCACCGAGGGGGGTAAAACGAACGGTTTTGAGAGTTGAAGGAGGCTAGATGTCTGGTTTTACGGTTGAAGGAGGAAACGCGGACTCGGCCTCATGTCCAGGGAGGTAAAAGAGACTTTTTCCGAGATGAACCTGGTCCAGTAGAAGGACAGCCTAATAACAGAAGCAGCAAGGCATGTCGCGAGCTCAATTTACTCTACCCAGCATGCATGTCGTAAGCTCAGTATAGTTCACTCCATCTTGTAAAAAAAAAAAAATAGTTCAGTGGCTCCAATTTCAATTCTATATTTCCGCTCCGAACGCTAGGATCAACCAATTTCACGTGTTTTTCGTGGCAAATCCGAGTTTGACGGGAACTACGGCGGACCCCTTGGGATCAGCCCAGCCTGAACATATATTACCCGAACAAAGACAGAATGTAGCATCAAATCCGACTATCCGAGTAAATCGAGCAGCTAATTCCATTCGATTCCTCTGTCGAAGTACCTATGCAAGAATCTGAAATGTGGCTAGGAGTAGTACCACATTCATTTGGGGGCATGCCGCATGCCGTATCAAGAATTCGATTTGTTTTGGTGAATACGAGCATCGCGAGAAAGTTTTGAGGCATTGGGAATTAGAACATGCTAGAATAATGTCTTTCGCGCGCGGATACTGAACTTGAGTTCTTGACGAGGCTAGAACATGCTAGAACAGTGCCTTCCGCGTGTGCGAAAAAAGTCTCGAGGCATCGGAATTCAGTTGATTTGTTACACGCCGTACTCAGGCTGCTAATCTTGTCAATTTGTAATTTCCGTGGACTCACTTGAATTTCGAAATTTTTAATCAAACCCATCATCAAGTCAGTCATCGTCGTCAGACCAAGAAGCCCAATTCAGCTTTCACAAAATTACACCCGGGTGATTGGATCAATATATAGTACACTTGCTTTCAGGAAGGCATCTTGATCGATGGCTCACAGTCAGAGACCACCAAATTTTAGGCAACAGAATTAAAAAAAACACACACACACAAAGAAGAGATCCCAAGAGGAAGACGACGACCTCGTCGATCGCCGGCTGACGCCATCAACAACCGCGTCATCTGGTCCAATCATCTCCCTCGCCGCCGCCGCCGCCACGGATCTCCCTTCGCCGCGCGCGCCGCCGCCGAGCCCGGCCGGCTCCTTCGGCCATCCTCCCGGGCTCGCCGGCCGGCCGGCCTTCCGAAATAGTTAATTGACACCTCCGCCGCCACCTAGCTACCTAGCTACATCGCCGCCGATGTCGATCACTTCCTGACGCGGCGGAGCGCGAGGTAGGCCAGCAACCTGTACCCGAAGAACATGGCGACAAGCGCGGCGACGCACGCCGCCGGGCCAGCCTCGCCGTGGACCTCCTCCGGCGGGAGCATCCGCCGGAGATGCCCGCCATACTGCACGGCAATAAGGAGACGGTAGCCGTAATACGTGAACGAGGTGTACTTCGCCCACACCATGAACCCCGGCACGTTATGGACGTAGAACCCGCCGGTGAGGAGGTACGCGAGCATGATGACCGTCACCAGCGTCGACGCGCGCTTGGCGTCCATCATGGCGGCGCCGACGGCGAGCCCGAGCCCACCGGCGACGAGCACGTAGGAGAGTATCACCGCCAGCGTGAGCGCGAACGCCGTGGGGGAAGGGTTGAGGCCGGCCATGAGGTAGACGACGACGGTGAAGGCGGTGGGGAGGGCGAGCTCCATGGGGAGGTCGCCGGCCATGCGTGACATGAAGTAGGAGGAGAGGGAGTACATCCCCGAGGCGCGCTCCCGTGCGAGCACCGGGCGCTCTTGCGGGAAGGCGAAGACGGCGTTGAAGGAGGCGAAGACGCCCCAGAAGATGGAGACGAAGAAGAGGAGGCCGAGCCGGTCTTGGACGGCCGCCGGGGAGGAGCGCCACCACATGGCCCCGGCGATCAGGGCGGGGGCGATGATTTGGAAGAGGCGTAGGGAGGTGAATGTCTCGTGACGGCGCTCCTTGAGGCTGCGACGGAGGAGGATCGTGAACTGGTTCGTCCAGCTCGTGCACCCGCTGCAGCTCTCTGGCTGTGGCGGCTCGGTGATGGCGTGTGGAGCGTGGTCGGAGGCGGCGGTGATGGAGGCTTTCACCTTTGGGGCGAGCACCTTGTTGTAGGACGAGATTAGTGACTGCTTCACGTTGCCGCCTTCGGCTGTGAAGTTGTAGTCTGCTTGAGCAAAACCTGCAGAAAGAATTAAAAGTAGTTATTAGATAACAAGATCATATATATATTTTTTGATAATATTAGTATGCGGGAAAAAGGAATGAAAAGGTAGTAACCTGCAGAAACAATATCATATTTTTTTTGGATAATACTAATATGCAGGAAAAAAAAGGAGGAGAAGGTAGGCACAATAGTGCTTCAGAGAATTTGAGATAATGAGGTATTTTTTTTCCTTGGGATACTGAGATAATGTGGTGATGTTACAACACATCCCCTTTTCCTTTTCTTTGATCTACAATAATTATACACGTATAGTAGCGCATCCTATACCATTCAACTGAAAAGAAATCTGGGTATTTGTTTTTTCACAGCTCCATGAATTGGCACAAAACGTGACTTGAAATCCTACAGGCATTTTACCAAAAGGCAGCCTTTTATGTATATCCAGATTATTATTGATGACCATTCGATTCTTGATCGGACGGGTCATCACGACCGCCACCGGAATGTTATTGGGACCACTAACTATACATTGATGAAGCAGCAGCGACGGATCCAAAGGCGGATTTGCCATCGACCCATCCATCGTGCTAGCTGTGGTGACACTGATCGAAAGGGCCTCCGGATAGACGGATGGTGCACAAGCTTTGTGTGTTTGATGTGCTGGTGCACTGAGCTGAAAGAAAATTAAAAAGAGGTGCCATGCAGCCGAAAAGGAGAAAGTGGCCCCTCCAAAGAGGGCAATTCCGCACCGAGAAAGGATTCCTCCTGTCTAAAGCCGGCATGAGAGCAGGGGCATATGTTTCCAAGTCTAGTGAGACAGGCACTTGGAACCATATCCATGAGCTGCATATATCATGCCCCTGATCATCTAGGACTAGTAGTATAAACCATCTGCTCATGCGTGAGCCTGGTGCATCGATCCACTACGCATGTTAAAAGAGGCAAAGGAACCAGATCCAACTAAAAGCTGCCGCACGTGTCGGAGATCCATCCGTCACCACCCCGGCCTGTGGTGTCCCAAATTAGGCCAGTACGTTCAGGGAGTGTGTGGGTTGTCCGGTTCACTGCATAAAGAAAGAGGGAAGACGACCACCGGTAGTTAACCCCGGTGGTGCCTGCCATCAAATATACAAGCTTGATCTCTACATGGTGCCTAGTAATATCTCTTCGCGTGTTTATCCACGCGGAGGGAGCCACTATATATATGAGGTGCGAGTTACCGACAACAAGACTTGATTTCGAATGCATGAATTTTTTTCGTAGTAGTAAATTGGGATGTCCGTAAATAACATGCTACTGCGCTGACCACGGCCGTGAATATATAACAAGGATTGCCGGCACGCACCCGCGGGGTAGCGGGCGAGTCGCCGGCAGGGATATAATAGATGTGGTAGCTTTTCGGTGGGGGTGTGATGATGTCCAACCCCTCGAGTGGTAGCGCCCTAATTCCCACTCACGGTGACAGGTGTCCCTTAGGCTTGTGGTTTTTCAACCATAAAGTGCTTTGCACAAATAAAGGGAGAGGACACTAGCTAGGGACGGCAGGCACTCACCCTCTCTCTCCACCCTATTTCTCAATGCCTTTTTCTCTCTCCCTCATCTCTCTGTATGTTGGGTGCACTCCACACTCACTCACCAGGTGTTTAGCCTGCTGTCCGATCCATCATCCACAAGCTAATGATGAGTCCAATCCTCTCGATCGATTGCAATCAAAAGGGGAGCAAGAACGCACAAGCACCCATATATACTCCTAGCCCTTGTGATGACTTCAACTCCACACAACACCACACCACACCCAAATTGATCATACTTTGCTTGCTCCAGTGGCTTGGTCAATCTAGTAATTAACCCTCTCTCTCATGTTAGGCTTAGGCACCCCCCACCTTTAATAAAGTAGCTAGCTAGTAATAAGTTTCTTCCTAAATGTGTTTAATTTCTAGACCAGTTAAGGAAAAAAAAACAAATACGTGTGCCTACTTTACTTTCCCCTGTTGTAGATAGAGGATCATGCTCATGCATGAAGGCTAGTCCTCGCACTAGCTAGCATCTCCTTTTGTAAATGATAAAAACTGAATATCAAAAAAAAAAAAATAGAGACGACCATAAGCAAGCACTAGTAATTAATCAACAACTACTCACCATTCGCGAGGTCGAGCATGAAGTCGGCCGGGTTAACATGGAACCCAGGCTTGAACCCAACACCTTCAAAGTACTCCATAGCCTGATCCCCCTTCCCAAAATACAGGCACCTCCCTTCGCTCAGCAACAGCACGGAGTCAAACATCCTGTACACCCTCGACGACGGCTGGTGCACGGACACCACCACCGTCCTCCCTTTCCTGGCCAGCCCCGACAGCGTGGCGACGAGCCTCGCCGCCGCCGTCGAGTCGAGCCCCGACGTCGGCTCGTCCAGCACCAGCAGGCTCGGGTTCACCAGCAGCTCGTGCCCGATGCTCACCCTCTTCCGCTCACCTCCCGACACGCCGCGGACGAAGGCGTTGCCGACGATGGTGTCGGCGCAGGCGGTGAGCCCGAGCTCGGCGATCACGGCGTCGGCGGCGGAGGCCTTTGTGGAGAGAGGGGCGGCGCGTGGGAGCCGCAGCATCGCGCAGTAGAGGAGGGTCTCGCGGACGGTTAGGTGCGGGTGGAGGATGTCGTCTTGGGCGACGAAGCCGGTGCGGCGGCGGATGGAGCGGGTGGTGGTTGGGGAGAGGTGATGGGCGGCGCCGCCGGTGGTGGCGGTGGTGGTGGCGAGGACGGTGCCGGAGTGGCGGGCGGGGAGGCGGCCGCCGAGGATGGAGAGGAGGGTGGACTTGCCGCTGCCGGATGGGCCGAGGATCGCGAGGAGCTCGCCGGGCCGGGCCTCGCCGGTGATGTTGCTGAGGATTGTGCGCTCTTCGGTGGGGGAGGAGGCGGTGGTGGGGGAGTGGGAGGAGATCCGGCCCGGCGGCGACGACGGTGGCGAGCGGTCTGTTTGCTTGACGCGGTAGGTGACGTCGACGAACTGGAGGTGGAGCGGCGTGCAGGCGGTGGTGAGGAAGCAGTCCATCTTGTTCGCCGCCGGCGTGACGGCGGCGGCGGCGGCGGCGGTGGTTCTGTGTGCTTCCTGGGCGTTGGGAGGCATTGGTGGCTCCGAAGAACTCTCAGATCAAACACTACAGTGAAGAAACGTCTTGAGACCTCGATCCAAGAACAGAGCAAGAACTAACACGCAGCACCTAATTAATAAACTGCCGGATCGAGCGGCGAGCAACTAGTGCTAATCCGCCGGAGATGGAGGTGGTGGCGGTGGCATGCGCGGCGGCGGCAGATCGAGGATGAAGGCAGCTTGCTTGCTAGTGTGGTGAGGAGGGAATGGAATGGAATGGAAGGGGAAGGGCGAGGCGTGGCGGGGTATATAAGGAGAGCGCCGGCGGTGAGGTCCACGTCACGGCGGGGGGGCGGAGAGGGCACGTGGCGAGCGGCGCGGCAAAGGGAGAGTAGTGGAGCGGGAAGGGCCCCACCGCGTGGCCTTTGGACCGGGGTGGGTCCAACCGTGCATGTCCATACAGCGGACGGAGCCAAGGGAGAAGTGTACACGTCTGCTACTCTGCTCTTTGGTTGTTGTTGAACAAGGAAGGCCACGCGAAACGGAACCGTGGCGGGTGGCTGGGTAGTAGTAGTGGGGCGGCCGGCCGGCCGGCGGCGTGAGCAGCAGGAGCGGTACGACGGACGACGAAGCACCTGGCGCTGGCGGCTGCACATGCCGGCCGCCGGAGAATCGTGGTGTCCGGCCCGCATCACTGGTTGAAATTAATAAACTTTGGTGTGGACCTTAATTATTCAGACCTTGCATTGCAACAACTACAGCTAGTAGCTGGACGATCCTTAGACCGGGGCCGGGTTGATCATCCAGTACCTAGAGAATTATGCTGAATACTAATTTGACAAGTTGATCTCCACGTCTCTTAAACAGACAGGTTATTTGCACTCAGACTCAACACATAGCGGGTGTGGTAATGGTAACTTTGGCAGCCGTGCACGCATGTCCATGCCGGATTGCCAGCGTATATGAATTCCACAAGGGACACCTTCGGAACGGGACGAAAATGATCTCTCGATCGGCAATCCCATGACAACAACAGCCAACAGTGTATGTATGGAGTACATCCAACACTTGCTAGCTAGCTAGCTACATGCATGGTCGTCCTTGCGGTCAAAAAGGTGGGTGGATGTGCATGCCACATTAATTGTCGCCTACTACTACTACTACAGCTAGCTACACGCATAGTATATGCACACACCGTCGTTGTTCGTAGACCCATGCATGTAGTGGAAGAAGGTTGTTGCATCGCATGCATCGAGATCGGTGGCTACATGCGTCTGCAGACTCGCAGGACGTCATCATTTGGCCGCCGCTCTGATCTTGCATTCACTCTCCGTTCCAAATTCCATCGTATATATCCATCGATCTCGGCCGCGCGATCGAGCTGCTGGCCCTGATCGAACGATCCTGCTGAACCTGAACCGTACGTTGGCGCGGGGCCCGTACGCCCCTCGATTCAGCTAGCAGGACTCGTCGCTGACCTTTTTCCCGGCAGGTCCGTTATTGCAGCTGGGACGAACGCGTGTGCTGGCTACCAAGCTAGCGGTGGATATATATGCATGCATGCCTACGTCGCATGCAGCAGATCGAGACTAGCCACTGTAGTCATGTACTAGCTCATGCATGCATACACGGTACGAATATGCATATGCAACTTAAATGCCTCGTTCACAATACCCCGGCAGGAAACCTGCCGGACGACCCTGCGGTTAGTCGCGCTGCCTTTCGCTTGGACGGACCTGCATGCTATGCTTGACGTGGCCGGGCCATTGCGTGCATGGCGACAAAGTGTACAGCGCGTGCCTGCCACCTCGCGTCAGTTACCCACTTATTATGGCTCTCTGCTCTGTCCTACCTCCTACGACGTCTACGTGTACGTCTCATCCATCTCAATACACGCTCTCTGTACGTTCTCATCAGGAATACAAGAAAGGCAACATCACTTCTAGTGTCATTAATTACGTTTGCACTCTAGTTCTTGTTGTTGCTACGTACCGTGCATGCATGCTTTCCAGAAGGCAGCAACGCAATGTGATAGTGGTCAAGGGTTACCTGTACCGCATCTGGGAATTGGGGCTATGTAATGTTGGTGCCCGGAAGGAGAAGCAAGAGCGGCTTTGGTACCATTTCGGGAATAAACCAAGTACTAACCACCGCTTGCATTGCATTGCATTGCTTGTACGTTACAAAGGCCGGCCGTTTCCATGCGTTTGGATAAACATGCATGTCGTATACATATGTAGCAACTAGCTGCAACAACCCAACACATGGTTCTACCCGCAAAAAAAAAAAAAAAAAAAAAAGAAAAAAAAAAGAACCCAACACATGGTTCCTGTCGTGGCGGCAACGTGACGAGTAGTAAGGCCGGTGAGATCTTCCTCACTCACACCATTATATTGATGCTCATCATGTGCCCGATCATATATATCGATGATCGAGCATGTATATACTGCATCTCTATCTATCCATGGACTTTTAATTACCAGATGCAAATTTAATCTAGTAAGATAACAAAGTACGCACGTGCTCGGTGAGGCATCAATAATGTGTAGGGGTAGGGCTACCTAAACCTAATCTGGCTATTGAGAATTGGTGTGTGCACCTAATATAATTAACCAGAGACGACGTACAGTCATTCAGTCAGGGTACAATAACAATGTGGGGTGCATGCGGTAGACTCTACGAATATAATTCTTAACTAGCACCATGCCCGGCGTTGCTACGGGTCTTTACTTTGTCCTTGGTAAGAGAGAAAAGGGGATTGTTTTTCTCGCCTCCCTAACTATTTATTGCGAACTCATTGGTGATCATTTGTTCGTCCTTCATATGGCTTGTCTCATCAATGTCGACAAGTCTCCATTGTCACTCTCTCTCTTTCCCTCCGTGTGTCACATACACCATGCCAACGTCTCCATGCCACAACCCATGTTACGTCAAGATGATGATTTTGGCTGTAGAAAAGCTGACTGATTTTGCCTGATTCTATATTGTTCTGTGAGGGAGAATAAGCCAGAATAAACAAACAAAACATGGTGATTATATGTGCAATTTCATTGGATTTTTGTTAGGCACACAGATTTTTTGTCTAAGAAAGGTGAATGAAGGAGAGGACTAAAGGTTGTTGCTTTGTGTCTATTGTTTGGCACACGTTCAAGCAAGCATGGGCATAGCTATTAGGCGAGACTCTCACTTTAGATTTTGTTCGGGTATTATTAGTTGGACCGCCAGTACATAGGTTAATTAGATATAGACTTTGTTAACACCACAGTGAAACCCCATGTCGGTATGTTGCCAAGTTTGAAGTCTGTTTTTTTTTTGTCAGGATTCGAATCCTACATCTAGTAGTTTCTGTTGAGTATATTTTTCCACCACGCCTAGTTTTTTATGGGGCTCCTATATACATTGTGGAAGATTTTTAGCAACTCATCTGTAAAACCCACCAATGCCCCGTTGGTAATGGACCATTCAACTTTTTAATAAAAAATATTGGAAACAAAAATGTTGATCAATATTTTATCTTTCCAGAAATGTTGAGCCTCAACTTAACATTTTTGAGAAATGTTAGACCTCAACGTTTTTTCGTAGACATTTTCGAAAAATGTTGTGTCTCAACTTTTTTCGTCAACATTTTTTTTCAGTCTCAACTTTTTTCCACCAACATTATTTTTTTCAAAAAAATGTTGTGTTTCAACTTTTTTTGCCAACAATTTTTTCAAAAATGTTGAGTCTCAACTTTTTTTGTCAACATTTTTTTTTCAAAAATGTTGAGCCTAACATTTTGAAAAAAATAAGTTGAGGGACCATCTTTTTCATCTCCGGCGCCGTCTAGTTCGGGGCAGCGGCCCGCGACCAGTAGCAGCACACAGAAGGGCGGCGCTCGGCAGTGGGCAGGGCCAGCGGCCCGCAGCCAACGGCGGCGCGGGGCTACGCATCAACCGGTCGGCGGAGGCAGCCCTCGTAGGCGCGCACGGTCGGCCAGGGTCACGGGCCCGGCGGCGGCGCACAGGTGGGTGGGGTGTGCAGTGGATCTAGGGTTTGCGGTTTTTGATCTAAAGTACATTAAAAGTTAGAGGAGAAAAAGTCTTCCGAAAGGTATATAGGATTTCTGGTTTTTATCCCATGCCTAGCCCGGCAGCCCAACACGCGACACCGCTAAGCGCTGACCCTAGAGGTCGAGCCGTTCCCAAGTTGTCCGGATCTTCATGGCTTTTTCATTAAAATCAACAGCTAAGCCTGGTTTTAACGTGGGGAAGTCAGTTTACAGATGTTTCTCTCCTGATTTTCACCGTATCGGATTAAGGTGGGCGACGTACCAAGAAATAAGGCAGAAGCCTTACTTGTTTTATATTAGGGTAAAGATGTGAACGACGACGTGGCCGGAATCATTTATTGTATATGCAAGAGCACGTACAATAATTGACCACACATGAAGAAATGCATTTGACTCGGTCAAATGGGTTATAACTTGCGCCCATTTAATTTGATCCGATCCGTTGATATTTGTGAATGCTAAATCTAGCGTATATGATCGCTCAATATAGAGATGATGGTGACTACGGGATGATGCCAGCAGCGATGCTGATCGATGCCAATTATTGGCTACGTAAACATATAATGGTGTCATAGTAGATATGACAAAGAAAGAACAAACTATAATGCTACCGCACTTATTTGGGAGCTAATAATCATCAAATTATATGCCATTAGGAGAGAAAATAACAAATATGTGTAATCCCTCTTCGTCCCAGAATATAGCTACCTTAAGGATTCAAAATTTGTCCCAATATAACTAGCTACACTTAGAGTTGCCAACCCACCCTTTACAAAGGAATGGACAAAATATCCCTCATCCTTTAAACCCCATCTCCTCACGCCTTTCTCCTTCCCAAAATCAGGTGCTTGATTTGTGCTAACTAATTTTGTCATGTTGGTAATATTTGGATTGTGCATTTGGAACTATATGTTGGTGCCCTCAAGGAGAAACAAGAGTATTATGGAGAAATGATTTGTGAGCACTAATAATTAAATAAATGACAGGAGTATTATAGAGAAAAATGATTTCGACAATATTCATCATATATTGGTGATTACATGCTTTGAGCTGATTCAAACATGCCGACCACATAATGGATAGGCGTCAGTCTTTAACTAAAACATGGCCAATTATGCCGCATATGTTCATTTCTGATCCATTGCTGCATTATTGAAACACTTCGACCCATGTAGATGACATGCGTATGGAAACGGTCCAATTAAGGTCACCAGTTATATATTCAACTGTCATGTCGCCATCACACATGGACATCCTAAACTCGATCGGCTGACTGGGAGTAGTGTGTGAAAGTAGCTCGCTAGATTCATTGTTGACTGAGGGTGTCAAATATATGTCCCAAGTTTGATCAACTTAATTTTTAGGACGTTCAAGAATAGGTTTCTGTGTATGACAATCTATGACCCTATTGATCAACTAAGAAATGACATCAGGTTGTTGGATGATAGCAGTCATCGGTCAAGTCTCCAGTTTATGCGTTTCAGACGTATCGTTAACTATATGACTCATTATTTGTTATAAACATATATAGCTAGAAACCAAACAAATAAACCCATCTCCGGCCCAAATGCCGTCATTGTCTCCAATGACCTTAGCCAAGCGCAGTCTACATTTCAACAGTATAGTATAGTTAGAGATACGGCTCAATTATTGTTAAGTACTATTGGAACTAATCAACTTCATCTCCGACCAAAGATGTCATTATTAATAATTTTCCCTCTTGTTTTCCTAGATGCCAATGCCATGCAAGTCACGGGCAATATTTGTGTACATACGAGGAAAAGGGTCGCTCTGACCAGTATGTTATTTCTCTCAAAATCTTTCCCGTTTGCACAAACCAATTTGTTAGGACAAAAAATTCTTATCAACGTGACATGCAAACGGCCATACCTTATCCACCACAAACTTCTTCTGTGTAGATAGTGATCACATTATTACTCTCGACCTTCACGGCATCGTACAAAGTGGTGCATGTACATGCGTTTGTTGATAATCAAAGTTAATTATCCAAAACAACAAGTATTTGTAAACAGTAGAGAGTAACACTTTGACCAATGAGTATTCGTAAACCATGATAGCTTAAACAAATATAATTAAATGTTATCAAGAAACTTATTTGCAAATGAGTTTCATCATAACATCTATCTTACATAAAACTGTGTATTTTTTTAAAAAAAATTATGGTTAAAGGTAAAAAAGTTTGACTAGCACCAATCCAAAAACAACCAGCCTGACAATGATATTAAAAAACTCAAATAGGAGAGAGCGTACCGATTAAGTTTGCATGTAGCTTTAATTTGTCAGCAGAGACACTAATCACCTATACGTTAATTAACGAAATTAAAGTTCTCATGCGTTTGGATAGACATATATGTCGCATTAGGAAGCCGTACCGAGCACATGATTCGAGCTGCAGGGCTGCGGCAAAAAAGTGAGGCCGGTGATCGCCAGTTCGTCACGATCTGGTCCATGCATGCATGATCCATGTGCCCGATCGACGACATATACCGTGTAGTACCTCGATCTGACTTCAACATGTTTTGTTCCCGCGGCTGGAATGCTGAATACGGTTCTTGCTGCAAGTGGGTTCAAACCTTTTGGCACAATATCTCAGATCAGGTGCAGATCTCCCTACAACTAGCTGGAAATATATGTATATGATCTATATATGTGGGTATCTGCACGGCAACGCCAGAGTAACAAGAGACAGCTAGGGGATCAGTGTAGTGCATGGCCGGTGGAATTTGCAGTTGATCAATGACACGAAAGGAAAGCGTATATGTCCATGCATGCACCTAGTTATAAGTCAATGAACAATAATGGACCTAGCTAGAGATCGAAGAACATATAGGTGCATATCGGCATATATAGACATGATGCATATGCAATGCATATCTGTGGCATGCACGTTTAGAATAATATGGAAATTCTTTATTTATTTATACGGCCACGTGTGATAAAATGGATTATGAAGTGCAACACTCCCTCGATTTGCAAATATATATGACGCGTTGGACAAGCTGATTTATACTACATTAACTAACATTGTTTTATGTGTGGTGAGCCATGTGGTAGCTCAAGAAGCATCAAATATATATGTGCTTCGGCACATAATATAGTTCCAACAAGTTGACGACCAACAAAGAAAATGCCGGTGACAACGGTGAACAGGAACAAACCACCCACACGAGAAGAAAATGAGCGCAACCAATTTTTTTCCTACCCTGACAACATTCTAACCAGCGCTAATCCAAACCGTACTTATAGTATAGGTTAACTAAACTGCTTCATATACGACAATCAACGCATCAATGTTGTTCTAAACTGACAGATTTAGGGAATCCAAACGAACCGGTGGGGCTTTAAAGCCGCTTTGAATATCTGCCTATTCTAAGCAGTGCGGAGAACGCCGACAAGTTTATTCAGTCATTCGAAGCGATTATTTCTCCGGTTGGAATAGCGCGCTCATTCGCATCGATTTAGGAGAAACGGTCCCGGCACCAGCGCAGATGAAGGTCCCTGTAGTAGTGAAACAAAGCTCAAGAATCTTCTTTTCTGTTTTTTTCCTCTTGCAGGTCGCTTTGTAACTCTTTTTCTTTTCCTTCTTAATGAAATAAACACACCTAGTGTGTGATCTCTAAAAATGATGAACAGGAACAAACCATTGGCTCGTGTTGCTATTTCTCAAACGACTGTAGTATAGCTAACTTCACCATGGAGTGATATATCACTTGTTGACTCTTACAAATTGAGTAGTAGTCTAGAGTGATAATTTCATTTTAAATATTACATACAAAAAGGAATGCCACCTGGATGCGCATGGTTAAATTAAATGTGTATTTTTTCTTCAATAAAATAAAAATGTACAAGTATTAATCAAATATTTATCCTACATAATAGGGACATGCATGTCTGGGATTGTACATTAGGAGTCCTGGAGCAGCTCTGGCATGTTAAGTTCTAAACTGACAGATTTAGGGAATCCAAATGAACCGGTGGGGCTTTAAAGCCGCTTTGAATATCTGCCTATCCTAAGCAGTACGGAGAACGCCGACAAGTTTATTCAGTCATTCGAAGTGGTTATTTCTCCGATTGGAATAGCACGCTCATTTGCATCGATTTAGGAGAAACGGTCCCGGCACCAGCGCAGATGAAGGTCCCTGTAGTAGTGAAACAAAGCTCAAGAATCTTCTTTTCTGTTTTTTTCCTCTTGCAGGTCGCTTTGTAACTCTTTTTCTTTTCCTTCTTAATGAAATAAACACACCTAGTGTGTGATCTCTAAAAATGATGAACAGGAACAAACCATTGGCTCGTGTTGTTATTTCTCAAACGACTGTAGTATAGCTAACTTCACCATGGAGTGATATATCACTTGTTGACTCTTACAAATTGAGTAGTAGTCTAGAGTGATAATTTCATTTTAAATATTACATACAAAAAGGAATGCCACCTGGATGCACATGGTTAAATTAAATGCGTCTTTTTTCTTCAATAAAATAAAAATGTACAAGTATTAATCAAATATTTATCCTACATAATAGGGACATGCATGACTGGGATTGTACATTAGGAGTCCTGGAGCAGCTCTGGCATGTTAAGTCTTAGTTCTCAATTTGAGCTGTTGTTTTCTAACACACACACACAACAATGTGACTACTAATATACGCGAATTGGCCTGTAGTCCAATGGTAGGACGGTCCAGTGGGACGGTACCCACCAGGGTTCAAATCCTGGTGCTCGCACCTTTTTCTGAGATTTTCAGGATTTACTGGCGTTATGCGTTAAGTGGTAAGCGGCGTTCCCGTCGACAACGAGGCGCCAATGGTGACTTCGGGAATCTCTAGATCTGCCGGGTGCTCAGTCCTTCAAAGGTGCTCATAGGGGTACGTGTGTTCATAGGGGTGAGGGTGCGTGCGTGTTGTGAACGTCTGCATTGTACTGTGTAATTCTAACAAAAACAATGTGGCTAATATACAATTTCAAGTAGCTAACAAGCCTTACAGATAACCCGGAGATCCTATTCAATTCAGCTTTAATTTTTGTAAGCTCTTCACGATAGTCTCCAGGCATTTACTTTTGTTTTACCATAGTATTGAAAAGTATATTGCATCCCAATAAAAAGTTCTTGCTGATTGACCAGATTTTTTGGGGGTAATTGCCGATCTGCAATCTTTTTCCACTTTTACGGGTGAACAAGAAAGGGGATATAGAAACAGGAGCCAAGGAAAATAAGGAAGTATATGTGGTAATAAGAGCAAATCAATTTTCTTGAGTTTGCTTTCAGCTGAACACAATGTACTCTTTAGATAAATACTACCTCCGTATCGAAATATTTGTCGCCATTGACTTTTTTCGCAACGTTTGACCATTCATCTTATTCAAAAAATTATACAAATATCATTTATTTTATTTATGACCTACTTTATTATCAAATGAATTTTGAGTTTAACTTATCTTTTCATATCTTTACAATTATTTTTGAATAAGACGAATGGTCAAAGTTTGCAAAAAAAGTCAACGTCGACAAGTATTTCGATATGGAGGGAGTAAATAATTGAGTGATCACATCATGATTAGTTAAAATTCCACATGATTAATGGAACACTACCATCCGTCGTTCCGTATTAGAACCTGGAGCAATCATGCATTCGAGCGAGCATAGCTGAAATAAAGTTGTACACGTTGATAACTAGGTCAATTGTCTCATTATGTTGATAACTAGGTCAGTTGTCTCATTAGTTTCCTCCACTCACCTTTGTTCTCAGCATAAAGAACAAAAGGGATTGATCGATCTGTGCCCAATGATAGGAATGTGTTTGATTTCCTTTCTGCAGAATCTTTGCCTTTCTACGGTGTGCATGCTAACTTATACTACTCCACCTATAACATCACCCTATGTCTTGCTTTAATCCGTGCATGCAGACCCAATATATTCCCGTATGAAAATGGTAGCATAAATTGAACTTTTATGGTGCTTGTGGTACTAGAGGTACCAAATAGCTAGTAGCATATATATCTCAACCTGATATGGTCCTAGCTAATTCAATGGTCACGCCTAAACCAGCGAGGCAATTAGGTTCCGAAACCAGACAGTCAGCGATTAATCTGGTATCATATCTCGAATGGGATCAGTCGAAGAACTGGCTAAAGCAGCTTCAATTTGTGAGGCGAGGAGCAAACTGATGAAGGTATCGGCGGGGCCTTGAACTAATAATGATTCTTCCTCTTGGTGAATTATAGTACCCATATCTGAAATTGATAAATTAATTACAATGACCTCTGGCCCAAATATTGAATTTTAAAAGAAACTGAGATATGGCTTGTATTTATACCGGCATCAAATCCAAACCACTCCCTAACCCACGCCGTAGTGTTAGAGGACAAATCTCAAATGTGGTATTATGCATCAGCATTGCTGGCTTGTAAAGTGTTCTAGTTGTTGGGATATTGAGTAGGCGCAACATGTTCTTCCAAAAAAGTGACGTTGGTTGGAATATCTAAGGATACGATTGTAGTAATATAGCCAACCACCATGTGTGCGTGAGTTGCTTCTCTTTCACTCCAATACGCATGATCGATCAACTCTATATTTCTATGTGTATGATCAGAGGAACGGTGTTTTGACAATCTAACTAATTAATGACCAATATCTCTGATGAAGTTTCACTCTGTAGTCTCAAAACATAAAAGTTTGATGTACTATAAAACCAGAGGCATCCTTGTCTTCATTTTTTTTCTTGGTTGCAAAACAAAACTAGAAGCATCAAAGGCATCAACATCACAAAATGTAAAGCACATAATAGAGTTAAGGCATCCAGTGCAAAAAGGTTAGGAAAAGGTGTCAAATAGTATACAATCAAGAACAAATGATACATGTAAGCATCATTAGCATCATGATTTTACTTAAATACAAGCAAAAAAGGCTGAGCGTGATGCTTCGATCGATGGTCAAGCAAAGAACTTGATTCCAGGAGGGAGCTGAACTTAAGATGTGCCGATCAATATGGACTAGAGGCTCGTTCTATAAAACAGACAGATGTTCATAGCCATCCATATACATGACAACTTAGCTTTTTATCTATATGCGCTAGCTACTTGATGCCTCTCTTTGTTTGCAGCTTCTTTAAGATGGGACCATCACACTCATCAACTGTTGGTTTAGCCATCCATTATATGTTACACATTTCATATAGTATATACCAGCAATCTGGCCCAGGCAATAAGACCTATTCCATTTGGCACAACAAAGTTCAACTGATGTAATGAATTGATTACGGACCGCAGAGATCAGGATGTCTTTTTTTTTTTCCGATTCTTTAGAAAAAAAAGTAAAAGGGATTTGCACACTAACAGAGTACGTGACAAAATTTTACCTTTCAACTTGGTTCATCACTATGACAGCAGTCAATCACAAAAGAAAATTCAAAACCTTTCACCCAAAACAAAACCTAATTAAAATAATTAATTATTCCATGATAGTATTCTATAACATAGGCTTTTAGTATAAACTATGTTCCAGAGACGATGATGCCAAGGACAATATAGCTCCATTGGCTATGATTGCTTGGAATTTTAATTAAGATGGAAATCAGATAGCTGGTCGACACCTTTCGCACCTATTGCTAGCTTCTAACGAGCCATGATTCCATGACCATTCAGTCAGAAGACAGATGCCGAACATGCAGGAAGCTTAGATAAGAGGGGCAAAAAGAGGAGGACTAAGAGAGACAAACAATAGTAAATTGCACCATCATGCAAGCATGGGCCGATAGCAATCCTGATCGATCAATCCAGCTCCATGACAATGCTTTTTCCCAAAGCGTCAAAGGAATGAACGCAGAAGGTGCACGCACGTCCAGATGTGTGTGGCTGGTCGTCCATGCCCAGGGGCGGCAGGCGTCCAATCTCACTGCAGAAAGGATCAGGACAGCCGTACGTGTATGTCGCTGCACGTCGTTGTATCGGCAAATCTCGCTTTGGCCATCTTCTCGGCGGCGAAAATAGATCTGCATTGCTAAAGTGACTTTGCGTTGTTTTGTTCCACATCATCACGCAAAATGAATGCAAAAGATGCTACCCTGTTAAAATGACATTTCGATTTTGTTTCCTCATCACAAAACACGTGCGAAGGAAGATTATTCAATATCCCTAACAACACGTTTGCTCTCTCTTAGATTTTTGTTCGCCAAATGCTTGAGATGATGAATACCAATACTCCTACCTTATACATGTACATCGTTTTCAGTGGCAAAATCTTTTGTCAGAAATTGTTCCGGCCTATTCTCGAAAAAAAAAACATGTATGATGATAGGAATGTGATTGATATGAGACGTGCCACGTCTCGTATCAATCACATTCTTATCATACCGTATGCATGTTAGTTAGCTCGTGATGCACCTGCTTATTTTTCATGTTAAGGTAGAGGCGCCCTTTAACTATATTACGAATGAGTTGCAGGCTTGCAGCTATTCAGACTCACTCAGCCATCAGCTGCATTAGTGTGATCAATGTGCTCCCAGTGTTTGCACTCGTCACTTAGAAGACAAAGTCAACTTTAGTCATATTATTGCACGTGCTAGCCATGTTGGTTATTCCTCAAAACATTGTTGTCAACCAATTCATGTTCTTAGAACGTGTAGGTATATGTCCAAAGCAGAAGAAAAGAGGAGGGCCAAGACATCATGCACACAAGCAATGACACAAGTTGCCAAATGCAGAAAAGGAAATGCCAATAATCGTGAATCCACAGTTCAAAGTCAACTGCAGACTTGCGGAACTTTTAAGCTTTTGATACAGTTTGAAGTCTTGCTTTGCCTTTTGATCAAACAAGTACCTACTACATCAGCGTCTGCGTGCACACTCGGGTGCAAGGATACAGCCATACAGGCCATGTTGTCATGCATGCATGGAAATGTCAACAGGCCCACCGCTGGGGCCCGCTCTTCCACTCTCTCGGGGCCCACAGAACAGAGCAAAAGATGCCGCGTTTCTTGCTTTTGCTGCCTCTCGCGGTAGTGGGGCCGGTTCTCCACCCACGAACAACGTCGAGGCGCCACGTGTTAAGGGTCAATAATGTGATGCGAGGAGACGCGGTGTGGTAGCGACCAGAGAGCGTCGCGCACCTGAGTGAGCTGCCATATAGTTGGGACACGGGACCAGGAGAATTATGCAGCAAATGTTCAAACTATTCCATACAGTACTCTTCTACCCTTTTCTCTAGACACGAAATAAAATTGCTACTCCACTAAAAAGGTGCCACAGAAGGAAGCGTACGTAGCAGTGATCTAAAGCTAAAAAAAAGGATCTCATGGAAAATCATGCCAATAATTGCATGCCAACGCGCTGTTAAAGATATGATCAACACAATCCATATGTGTGATAATCAAATACTACAAACCAAGTTATTGAAACACGTTTTTTAGATGTAAATTTATATGGTCATATGGCAGACCGATTTTTCACAAGAACCATTTACATTACACTATTGATAAATTCTTACGTAAAAGGGTGCCACCGAAGAGAAGACAAAAAAAAAGGTTCTTTTAAGAAATCGTGCCAATTGCAGAGCTGCATTACAAACAGAGTGTCAATAACAACTCATTTTCAATATCTTACTTGAATTAAAATATTGCATATATGGTTTTAGGGTTGACCACATAAAGTAAACACCGTGGATAAAAAAAATACTAGGCATAGTTATTGGATAAGAATCCATTAATCCTATAGAAGTGCTGTTCATGTGTGCTAATGACCCCAGTGTACAAAAGGTACTGAGACAGGTGGTCTGATTCTCTAGCTCCGCCACTGTCCAATATTACATATGATGTTTATGAAAAACCGTTAGTTATTATATATCACAGAAACAATTTTCCCTAAAAATTAATAAAGTTTAGATGATAATTATTTAGGATCCCTTGTAAAAAGCATCTACATTATTGCATTATAGTTGTATTTTTTATTAAGCATGTCTATCGACAATTTTTTTTGGGTGGTGTCATGATTGTTCTATATAAAAAAAAGCCTAACAGAGCCAGACTGTATGCATGTACACACATGCAAATGCTTTGCAAGAGTGTTTCTGAAGATATTGCTAGCTAGCTGAGGTGTGTACAGCGTATACACGTGGAGTTTTCATTTTGTGATTTTTTTCTCTCTTTTCATGCTAGAGGTGACCAAGCTGTTCTCTTACTACAATTTATGTGTTCCAAAGATAGTTGAAAAAAAGCTCACAATTGACGTATCAAACAGGGTTGCATATCCACTCTATCCATCTATCGATTTGATTCTTTAGATACGTGGCTGATCACCCCCAGATCGAGAGACCTTAACTTACGGTTCACACCATCCCAAGTTCCTAAGGCTTGTTTCATTCAAACATCTGGCTTTGGCAAGATTGCATTGCACTCTACTTTGTACGTTCTATATCTAGCTAATAAAAAGCAAGTCCCTAAACATGGTCGTCACTTTCATTTCCTTGGCTTTAACCTGCGTAATTGACTTGTATTATTTTTTAGCCCCATATCATGAAGGAGCTAGCATATGGTCCCATCCGCTTCTTTTGCATCACCATGTATTTTTGTCTTTAAGGAAAGCTAAAGATGGAAGGCCAAAGCAGTGGCGCCAGCTCAAGTCTCGAATCTCTCGACGAATCTTCGTCCTGGATGATCGGTGGCATGGATCGGATGTGCTTCCTAGAATATGCAGTTATTTTACACTTGCTACCAAGCAATGGAATCATGGATGGCTGTGGTCCATGATGCATGATGATCCAAAGATGAATGTGAAAAATATATTCTGGTCTTCATCACATATAATAGGACATCCAGTCATCTAGATTATTACTAACAATGCATCACTATGGGAGAACTGAGCAACCATCCGTGCACTTTAGTGCCGGCTAGCCAAAGCCGGTACTAAAGGGCGCATTTAGTATCGGCTAGTAAGAACAGGAGGTAAAAGGCAATTTTAGTATCGGGTGGAGCCACCAGCCGATACTAAAATGGCGCCACTGACGTCAGGAGCTGCTATTTAGTACCCGCCGGTGGTTCTAGCCGGTACTAAATCGCGCTCAAACATTTAGTACCGAGCTAGAGGGTCTGCCCGGTACAAAAATTTTATGTTAGTACCGGTGAGAAACTCTAACATGTACTAACCGGTGCCCCTCCGAAAAATATCTCGTTGCTGGTGGACATGCATGCCTCTACTTTTGATTACCAGCTCCCTCTCTCCCTCATCCTTATCTCTTTTCTTTTCTTCTCTCCCGTTCTTCCTTCTCTACCGTATTTCTTATCTCGATCTACTCCTCTCTCTCTTGTGCAGGAGCGCAGGCGGTTGGCTAGAAGCAGTGGCGGGCGAGCGCGGCGTGCCTGGCCCGGCGGCCGCTGCCGAAGAGCCATGCGGGACCGGCGGGCGCGGCTGCCTCCAGGCTGGTGGGCCGGCGTGGCAGCCTGCCGCACGGCCGGCACGGTCCGCCCCTGCCGTGGGCGCGGGGCCGACGCCGGTGAGCTCGGGCCGCCTCTGCCGCGGGCGCAGGGGCTGCTGCGCCAACGAGCACAAGATTGTGTTCTGATTTTTTTATTATGTGATGGGGAATGATTTTTACTATGTGATTGTAAAGTGAGTCTTCGATTGTGATGACTGGCACTTTGCTTGTGAAGTGATTATGTGATTTGTGAAGGGACTCCTGTTGTATATTTGTGTTGCAATGATCATGGGAAAGAAAAGAAAGAAAATAAAAAGAAAAGAAAACAAGAAAAAAGGGAAGGACAACCTGCGTGTGGGAGGCTTTGAGCTTAGTACCGGCTGGTTTTGCTAGCTGATACTAACCTGCACACGTTAGTACCGGCTGCTTGTGACCGGTATTAACGTGCGGCACGTTAGTGCCGACCCTTAGTACCAGCCACAGCGACCGGTACTAAGCCGTCCTGTGACCGGTACTGAAAGTCGATTTTCCAGCCGTGCATGCATGATACAGAGATACACACAGAGAGAGCAAAGATGATGCTAACGATATGTGAGCTATGTGTGTGGCACGTGGAATGAACATTATGGAGTTCTATTTAGAGCTAGAAAGGTGCCTTAATATATATCATGCAGTACTTGCACTAGCAGATCCACTGCTAGATTATTCTGGGAGAGTGAGGTCAATGCATGATTAGTCACATCCCATGCTACGCGCGTCGTATCTTCACCAGTAACTTCTCCCTATGATACTCAGACGTGTGATTAGTGCTACTTTTCAAAACTTGCGCAAGCCAATTACTTGGAATGTGCTGAATGCCCGACACTTCAGCGTGTGCATATATGCATGCATGGACTTATTAGAATAAGGTTAGGCCAGAGGCATTTGCACATTTGGCCGTCCAAAATAGCTGCTGGCTGGCTAACTCATTAGTACTACCCACTTTTGGTGGCACAAGAAAGGCCAATGCTGGACAGTTCTCTATACTCTACTCCATCTCCAAGCTAGATAATGCCCCATTAATAATGGAAGGTCAAAAGTTAGGGGATGATTTTTTTTCCCTCTTTTAGTTGAAGAGGAAAATTCTCTTGGCTTTGAGATAAAGGACCTTTCCACATTTACTACGAATTGGTATGGCTTTTTCTCCAATGACAATATTGCAAAATTATAAGAACAAACCACACTTTGATAGGAAAAATAAAGTTTACTTTGGAAATATCTGTTGTGTCCAACCATCTTGTGCCGAAGGTACTCACTTTCCAAACATTTTCCTTTTTTTTTGAGACATGCCTTTTTGCTTTTGATCTTTTTGTGGCAACACTTGAATCCTGCAACGTCCCAATATTAACAAACATATACTTAGAAAAATGCTAGTATGGCCCTAAACCTAATCTAGTTGGGCGTTTATTTGCTTTAATACAGGGGGTATTCCTGTTGTAGTGCGCCATAATATGAGTCATGAGTAGTCGTCCTAGTACAACAAAACACTTCTTTATTTTTTTTTTCATACATTGCACCCATAGCTGTTCAGGATAAGTAGCAATTGTACAATGCATATATTCTTCACAGGTGTTGCAATTTGATTGCATCCATGCGTTGCAGGGAATATATTTCTAGCCTGAACACAAGATGGAGTGACCGAACAAAGATTCTGTTGCTGTTGTTGTCCTAGTGACGAAAACTGAACTGATGAGAAGGCAAAGGGCCTCCCTGCAGGTGCATCTATTGATGGAGCATATAGCTTACGGCCTTACGTGTCAGGACTCAGGAGGGAGAATTATGCTCTCTATCACAGAGAATCATCACTAACTTCTTGCCAATTTTTTCATGCTTGGACGCCAAGTGCTCTTGATTGGTTCATGGATACGATCAGTGTGACCCTAATCAATCATTGGTCATTGATATGCTCGGAGCTCTAGCAGCTAGACATCTAGTAGATGCGAGCCAAGGTGCTTACACGTTGCACGTTGTAGCTTGTTGCGTCTGGCTGTCTGCATTTCCAAGGCGTTTGACATGTAGCCATCCTCCTAAAGCACATTTTTCACCTTTATGATGTGCCATCACAAATGAAAGATATACTAGTATGTTATATGCTTCAACACCAACATATATATACTGACAATTAATGTTAGCTGCACTTGCACGGCAACAACATGGCTGTCAAAGCACCTAATTATGGAGAGAGATCAGACATGCATTTGTAGCTAGCTAGATTTAGATTGGTTCATGAAAACAACTTTGCTTTAATTTTCATCAAAACAATTTCAAGACAAAAAAAAATCTGTGTGGACAGCTCTGCTAGCTTCTTAATCTTGTGGCCTGAACTTTATAAACATGTATTTCTGTCGTAACTAAAGCAAAAGCAAAGAGGAACAGCTTGCATGCATCCATGTGTATGTGTCGACCTGAACACCACCACCACCTGCTGCTGTTACGTTGTGCAAGCTGCTGCTAGCCCATCTAAGGATACGCTGCACGTTGATTTGGTATGCTTTTGTCGGCTGGCTTTTCCTAGCGTCGCTACACCTGGATGGCAACCTTTTTGCCGTGGTACCCCGGTCGCTACACGTGGACGCTAATAAGGGTAGCCCTGTTGTTGTTGTGTTGCTGTTCCAAATGCTGCTGCACGCCATGTCCACGGGGCCCACCCGCAAAATCTCTCGGCCCTAACTGCTACACGCATGGTTGTGACGCTAGGTTTTTCCTGGTGTGAGGATAGCAGGACCAGCACCCACAGGCCACATGCAGAAACGTTTCAAAAGGTGACCAGCCAGCCATTCAAAGTAGTTTGCAACCAGGTCGTCACCTGAGACGACTAATTCTTTGAAGCCACTAATTCGTCTTATGTGGTCTCTCATTGGTCGGATGGTTACGACTTATTACAAAGATCCTAGCACCAATCTTGTAGGGTGTGCGAGTGCGAGTGGGTACTTATAAGTCATTGTGAATCCATTTCCGTAATTACCATATTTTTCTGTGCCATATATGTTGCACAAAAATGATAATTTTACGATACTTAAAACATATAGGATCATCCACCAGGCTGAAATTAACGGCTGAGACGTAAGTCCTGATTGCCAAAATAAATAGGATCATACCAAAATAGGAACGGTACCTCTTGGTAGCGCTTGGTACCTCCTGGTACCTTTACCAAAAATAGGAAAGGTACCTCCTCGGTACCTTCTCGTACTAATTCAAGCATTGTAAAACAGCTCAAAAATATAATTATTCCAGGAGTAATAAAAAAATTTTGGTTGACCTACTCTTGTTCAAATAAAATTTACACTTCACCATGTCAAAACTTTCACCATAAAACACAAATAACTACAACGACGGATCATGTAACAACCAATGTAGACATTACTATATTCGTCACCAAAAGCAAACTGAAAACGTTTAATATGCCGACTATATATTTAAATGGATAAAGGATGAGCAAATTGAAACCGTTTTCACCCAACAATCCACCCCCTGTACCCCTCACAAGGACCCACAAGTCAGTATCAAATTTGGAAACTGAGGATGACCGCCGGGGGGGGGGGGGGGGGGGAGGGATCATTTGGTCGTCCTCCCTTGTTGTTTGGTCGACCATCCACGCCCCCTCTTTTTATTGTCACCAAGCGTTTTCTTACCCACCAATCGCACCCACACCCGATTACTTACCATAAAGTCGCACCCGATTGCTTACCATAAAGTCTTCCAATCAAGGCTAAGGTTTCCTTTCCGAAAAAAGGAATGACATCTATGCAATTGGATGTCTCCTTCCTTTTAGACTTGATTGTTTACCATAAAGTTCGTCAATCAAAGATCAAGATTTCCTTTCATAAAAAAGGAATGACATCTACTCAATCGGGTGTCTCTTTCCTTTTAAAACTTGATTGCTTACCATAGCTGTAGGAGCCAACCAGGGAATTGATAACTTACCATAGTCGTGGGCGTCCAGGTTCATCTCCTTAGCTCTCCTGCCCCCTCCTGGTCCTCTAAACATAAAATCTCTCCCTCCATTCCTATCGCATGTTCAGAGTTCATATTTCTTTGTGAGGGCACACGACGGAAGGGTGGTTGCGGCGCTCGTCGTGTCCAAGCTCATCGGGTAGAAGCGGAACGTGCTCCGCGTTGTGGCGGTGCCCGGCGCCATCAAGTGCATGGCGTCGTTGCTCCACGCCGCCGGCGACAAGGGGAGCAACCTTCTCGGCCTCCTCATCATTAAGAAGCTGGCTGCGGCACTGAGGTGGTCACGAATACATGTATTGTGGTTAGTTTCTTCTGTATATATGTCGCTGATTGTTTAATATTTGATTCCACAAATTTCCTTCTGTTTTCGTCAGAGTTCTAAAGTTTTGATGTATGAATATATAATTTCTAATGAGTGATGCTATTGAATAATTTTAATGTACAATATATAACAAAAATACACATAATTAAGATTTTTAAATTTATGTTATTTTTATAACACGTGCCTGTTGCACGTGCCAACCTACTTATATTTAAATGGATGTCATATTTTTATCAAATTGTTAGTTAAAATGCTACCTTGTAGACCGTGCCGATATCCTAATTAATAACCGTCATACTGTTCTAATTGGAGGGAGTAGTTGCAATCTATAGGTCTTGTGTCTGAGAGTAACTTATAGGATGGTAGGTATGCCAACATTGAGTGGATTTCTACGTTCCACCCGTCCCACATAAATTTGGATTATTCCTGCTTCCCGAATGAGGCATTATACCATGTAATCCCTAATCGGCGCCTTAGTGGTCATAGCATTTCGAAAAGGTCGAGCATGTAATAATATAATGTCTGTCTCAGTTTGTGCCATGATCACTCAGTAAACCTTTCGTAAAAATGTTCTAATTTTGTATTCCAACCAATAATATGCTCTGGGCCCGGCCCTGACGTTTCGGCATCCCGTACCAAATCCAAAGCGATAAAAAAGTTAAAAAAATCTTGTGGGAGCACTTGGAAAAAAAAAGATTTTGACGTGGAGGACTCCTCCCTAGCAGAAACCATAATACACCAGTAACATATCACACATCAAGGGTAATGGTGACATGCGCAGTGATGTCATTTTCTGACCCCTCCTTCGTAGCAGATTCGATCCATATGGAACCAAAAATTTCTTGTAATGGAAGACAAAAGCTCAAAGCTAATAAAGTGTCCAGCTTTCCACCTTTTATCATATATACATATATTTCCAGCTTATTACGCCTTGCTTGATCCTACTGGCCACTTAATTAACGGCAGTGACATGCATTGTGTCCCGACTCCCAACTGCAGACTATTGAGTGATTAAGTGGCAAGTAATCTAAAGTAATAATTGACCACTAACCATTCTCTCTATTGGGTGCGCGTGTTAAACCTAATTAAGTATGAATTAATCAATGGACGATAGAGCCACGTGTGCTTGCTAGTTGTGAGGATTGTGATATTATGAATAATCGATCCCATTTCACGCATATATAGGACTGTGGTAAGTGGAACATTACTTTTGTAGTAAAGATATTGGACATATGATTAGAACTAATGTTGTGCCATATTAGACATTGAGAGGTAGCCTTGGTGTACACATGGATCAGAGCAAAGTATTCATGTTAAAGGCTGAACCGGCCCACATTTGTATTTTTTTAAGTTCGACATTTCACTTCCACTCTCCATTGACCATGTAATCAACATATTTAAGTGATGTGCCTTTGCATTCGTGTCTAGCGTTGACATGTTGCATCAAATTAACTATTCATCCAAGGTTGACTGCTCGCACTGGCAACCTAATCCGGAGCAACTTATACATATATATGTGTCTCTCGTGGCAGTAATCTACTGTCTTTCGTAGTATTTGAGAGATCCCAAAAGGTCAAACTGATTCAAAACTTGTCTCAACTGGGCAGGTTTTTCTTTCTTTCCTCTGGTATACTAACATGATATAAATACACAAAATCTGACCATTAGTATAATTTCTATTAATATTGTAGCCTAATAGCTTATTTTTGTATGACAAATTCAAGGTTAAATAGTATGACTAGGATGGTAGGTTGTTTTAATGAATGGACCAGGGTTTATCAAACATGTTCGATCTCGTACAATGAGTGTATTGTTTTTCAAGAGGAGCTTTATACCTCAAATTTTCATTTAGAATTTTATTTTATCTTATAAATCGAGCAAGATAATTTTTATGAATGTTTTCTTCACTACGGGAACCCCGTAGTCGCCGAGTGTCCCAGACACTCGGCGAAGAGCGGAAAACACTCGGCGAAGTGTTTGCCGAGTGTTACACACGGCAAAGAGCACTCGGTGACTGTTGACTCGGCAAAGAGCTTCTTTGTTGAGTGTCATATTTCGGGCACTCGGCAAACCCTTTGCCGAGTGCCTAGGCCGACACTCGGCAAAATAAAGGGGCTTAACGGCCAGCCACGAGCCGTCGGCGTGTGAATGATGTGGCGGCGTCGGTAACGGCGCTGTTTTCCGAGTGTCGGATTGCGACACTCGGCAAAGAGGCGGTGTCGGATCTGGACACTCGGCAAACACCCCCCCTCTTTGCTGAGTGTGAGATCACGACACTCGGCAAATAGGCGGCCATACAGCCACGTGGCCCTGCCTCTTCGCCGAGTGTTATGGCAAAAACACTCGGCAAAGACTAAGCCTTCGCCGAGTGTCATGGCAAATACAATCGGCAAAGACTAAGCCTATGCCGAGTATATTTACGTAGACACTCGGCAAAACTAACAGAAAAGAGCAGAAATACAATCTTTGTTGAGTGTTTATGGTAAATACACTCGGCAAAGCAACAACCCTCCCCCTGTTTTATTTGTTCCGTCGCGTATAATGTACCCACGCTCAACAAACACTACAGGCAGTTCATATAAATCACAATAAGCATTATAGGCAGTGCATATAGATAACATCCATAACCATTAATCCATAGGAAGCATCACATGCAGTTCGACAACACAAGTTCACTGGTTCATTCGTTCACAACCAAAGTACGTTCGTTCACAACAACCAAAGTACGTCACAAGCATAAATATTGTCTAGCAATCCACAAATCACTAAGGAGGTGGTGGGTTGGGTGTGAACAGTTGGCGGCCTAACCGAACCGCCAGTTCATCGTCCGGAGGCCCCTCGTTCGATGCCGCCCCCGATCCAGTAAAATTCTACACAAAGGAGAGCAGGTTGCATGTGTGAAACAAGTGATAAAACATAAACAAAGTAAAAGTATTTTGATCGTCTAAAGTTGGCCAGCTAAGTTTTCTAAGGTTGTCAATGGTAAACAATTGTCTAAGGTTGAAATAAAACTTTGTCAGGTGACTCACAGGAGAATATGATGCATGAGGTGCTGCCATCGGCAGAGGGATTAGTGTGAACGGTGGCGGAGTTTGCCCCATCTACACTGTCATACCACTAAACCACGCGTGCCAATCTGCCATCTGCTGCTGCCTCGCCCGCTCGGCCTCCTCCGCCTGCTGGTGCCTCAGCCGCTCCAACCGCTCCGATTCCTCCCGCTCGGCCTCCCACCGCACCTCCATCTCCTCCCTTTTCCTCCTCTCTTCTTCTAGCTGGGCCTGCAATATGCCATCAAAATGTTAGAATGCAAAGTAAAGGTATGTAAAAATAAACGAGTGACGAAAAAACAAAAATAACCTGAAGTGTCTGCACGAGGACGTGTGCAGCGGTCGGCGCTTGACGTATGTCCGGGTTAGCGTTGCCTGCCCGAATCTGGGACAGAGTGGGAGTAGTGGCTGAGTCGAGTGTGCTATCGTCGAGGGCGTACCTCCCATGCTTCTTGCCTCCTCCCATCCTCATGATAGTTTCTCCATCAAGCGGGTGAGCGCTCGAATCCCAGTCAGGCCCATACTTTTGCTTTTCCATCTCCGTGTATGTAGTGAGATGGGTGTGTGCCATGGGATTGCTGTACGCCTCGGGCCCGGCCTCCGGATTGTACCGGATGTCAGACGTCGCCTTGCCCATTTGGGACAAAGCAATAGCCTGAAACTAGGAGAGTGTCTCGCCACCATGTGTCGTTGACTACAAAACACAAAAAATAATACGGTTAGAAATTATGCAGAATTTAGCGTTAGAAAACAAAATGATTTGACTTACCCATCTTTCCGATAATTTCTCGATGTTAAGGCTGCCCATATGGTGTGATGCACCTAGCATCTCCAAACGGCGTTCTCGGGCAGCGATGTATTCCTCCATCCATTTGTGAGCGCACCACTTGTCCACAATCTTCTCCCACGCATCTGGATGCGGGGCACACCACCACGGAATCGCCTACACGGGATCAAGTATAAGATCAGATTATACGTACTTAATCTCAAAAACGGGGGTGCGGCGGCGGCGCGGGGGGATAGAGGCGACGGGGGCGATGGCGAGGGGCACGGCGGCGACGGGGCGCTGGGTGGGTGAGCTGTGCGCGTGAGTGTGTGTGGCTAAGTGTGGGCGAGGCGGTACATGACCGTTGGCCTGCTGTTTGCCGAGTGCCCACGATCTGGCACTCGACAAACACTAGGGCTTTGCCGAGTGTCCGAGATCCGGCACTCGGCAAACCTCCTCTGTTTGCCGAGTGTCCCAGACAGGACACTCGGCAAAGCCCCTGTGTCCCATTATTTCATGCTGATTCACTTTTCCAAATTCAAAAATGTTATACAATTTTACTTTCAAAATAAGTTTTCAAATCTACTCAATATTGCTGATTCACTTCTTATACGAATATTTTCATTATTTTATCAAGTCATACCTTGAAATCAATTTAGATAGTTAAAAATTTCTTTAATTGCAATTACTAGATAAAAAATATCAAACTGTTTCAAAAAATTACAAAAAATTTAGATTAACTAAACCATGTTATCTATTGCCTATACAAAAGTTTATGTAATCTAAATTCTATTCCAACTTTCAATTTGGCTACAAATGTAATAGAATCCATCTCAACTATACGAATCTTCTTTGGACATTCTCCGGATTGTAAGGGTCGTACATGAAATATTGTTCGAAACCTTCTCTGCTATTTACCATAACCTTTACGGATGTTAACATGATATCCAGAAAATTCTCATGTTGTTCAGAAATTTTTCGCATTTTATATAATTTTTAAACTACACGGTCACACGTTAATGTTCATGTATCGGCAATAAAATATTTAAAATTCTATTGTATTTTAAGGATAAGGACTAACAATAGAGTAAGTAGCATAAATATTATATTTCAACTCACTTTATTTCATTATTTAAGTCACTTGCAGTTCAAATTTGACTTATTTGAAAAAACCTAGAAATGAAATAAAGTACTTAAAAATAGCTAACAGACTAAAAAATTACCACCTTTCAGTGTTAGTACTAAGAGTTGTGTATGGAGAGAAGAAAAAGTTTGGGGTGGGTTAGAGAATTTTTTCTTATTTCTTTGCCGAGTGCCAGGTGTGCACACTCGGCAAAGAGGTGTGCTCAAATCCTTTTATTTTTAAAGTTTGCCGAGTGTCTACCTCTGACACTCGGCAAAGGGACTCTTCGCCGAGTGTTTGCTAGTGACACTCGGCGAAGGGCCGCCGCCGTCAACTGGACGTCCACCCGCCTGGGCACGTGGTTGGCACGTGAGGTTCTTCGCCGAGTGTCGGCATCTGGCACTCGGCAAAGGGCTGCTTCGCCGAGTGTCTAGTATTGACACTCGGCGAAGGGAGGCCGCCGTCAACTCCCCGCCGTTTGTCTGCGCACGTGGCCGTTACATGATGCCCTTTGCCGAGTGTCACAAACCGACACTCGGCAAAGAGCTTCTTTGCCGAGTGTTACATGATGCCCTTTGCCGAGTGTCACAAACCGACACTCTTTGCGACACTCGGCAAAGAGCTTCTTTGCCGAGTGTCGCATTTTTGACACTCGGCAAAGGGCTTCTTCCCCGAGTGTCTGACTTTCACCGAGTGTTAGTGGCTGGCACTCGGCAAAGGGCTTGTTTGCCGAGTGCCCGCAATCTGACACTCGGCAACTCCTGGGTTTCCCGTAGTGCTTGGTCAAGCCACCAATAATGAAGATATCTTAAGCAGTAGTGTACTCCCTCCGTCCCATAAAGAGTGCAATTCTAACTTTTTTAGGACAGAATAGTGATGGAGTGAAAAGACCCTCATGCCCTTAGTTATTTGCCATATTGAGTTAGTTTTGGCATGCAAACCAAGTCTGACCACTCAGTTAGGAAGGTAGTTGAGATATAATCTCTAGAATTGCACTCCTTGTGGAATTTTTTTTTCAAACGCTAAAATTACACTCTTTATGGGACGGAGGGAGTAACACATAAAAAATATGCTCCAATGCCAGCTCCAGGGGTGAATCCGTCCCCCAAAACAGCCCTTTTGGCAGGGCTTCAGGTGGAGCCGCGGCTGGAGCCGTTTTTGGAGCCGTGCCAAAGAGGCCCTAAACACAAGCCCTTCTCCAGTTCTTGGCGTGCCTGTGCACGTTCCACGGCTAAGGGCTCTTGTGGCCCCTCAAGAAGGTACTCCCTTGGGTCAAACTAAACACAAGCTCTTCACTTACACACATGATTCCGTTATGTCATGCGTACATTGAGATGGTGCCAGTATCTTGTCAACGTGCAGAAAATAATTTACCCCAAAGTTATCACTTGAGGACATAGACGTCACTGGAAGTCTTATGCAATATCATCGGTGTTATAATCTGATACCCTCGTTATGCGCAGCAACCCCTCGGATCTTGAAAAGATATTGCGAGTACGACACGAGCTTGCACAGTAATCAGAACGAAATAGTTGAATCTCGTAGAAAACCCTAGTTGACGACGTTGAAGCAACCACAACAAGAGAATAGGATTTGGCGAAGCCGACCGCAAATTCTTTAAGCACAACTCCGAAAGAGTACAAGTGATTGCCGCTCCCTCACAACTCTACTTGACCCTCTAGGACCCTCGGATTCTTGCCTCATACAAGAATCTAGTGCTTATAGAACTATCTAGCCTATTCCTCTTGAGCGCTCCTAATTGCTTCTCACAAGCCTTGGATGAGACCTTGGTGTTTGCCCTTGGCTTGATTGATTTGATAGAGCCTCTACCCTTGTTTATATAGTCCCCTCCAAAGCCCCATACATGCAAGTAGGAGTCCTACTCCTAGTAGGATTCATCGCTCAAGTCCTAGTAGAACTAGAAGTCCTAAAGCACACCCCTATTGAGTCCTAATCCAAGTAGGATTTGAGTCACAATACAACAATCGGTACCAAGTGATATCTATACTACGGCTGTGACAAGGTTGCTGCTGGTGCTGTTTGTGGTCTTTTTAGTCACGTGCCTACTAGGTCACAACATGTTGACATCTTATTACCTTCACCTGTCTTCACTGAATTTGTTCCACTCGTCGGAATTTTCGCTCCATTCCCACTCTGACTGTGGCCTGGGGGCGTGTCATAAAGATTAGCTAGGTATCGTCTCTTGTAGTTATTTTCTTCATATGAGTCCTTGGTATATATTTACCATGTCCGGTGTTGCGTTTGGTTGTAATCAATCTATCAAAAGTGAATCAACTGACCCCACAAACATCATTTCGTGAGGAAGAATGCCTTTATTTTCCATTTATAATGGATTATTCCGAAAGTTATCAAAGATAGGTCATATCTCATATGTGGCGCAACCTAGCATTCGATCAGAATCATACAAAGTGATGAAAGTAACTAAATTGATCAACTGCATAATCCAAAATGGAGAGATTGCTATCCCTATCTGATCCCACATATAAAAAGCTAAGAACGAACCACGCATCCAAATAACCAAAAGGATAAACCATTTACTTCACTAGCCTTATTATATAGCTAGAGACCGGTAAAAACTGTAACTAACTGTGACGAGTCATGCATTTATCTCACAACCTTGTATTTTCAATCATCAAATCGACAATGCATGCAAATCAACTTTGCAATCTGATCGGAATGGTTGGTTGTG